>JAOPHQ010003136.1:0-310000 GCA_030340625.1 Merluccius polli | reverse complement strand
CAGGAAGCGTATTCTGTAAATTGTGCATTTATAAATTGAATAAATGAATCAAATGTATTATAACGACATGTATAACAGGCTTTATTATTAATTGTGAAAGCTAGCTAGACATTTGGCAGTATGCTATAATATAATATGCCACATCGATCACATTTTGACCGTCCCTTCGTGACAATGGCCGCAGGATAAGAGGACTGGTGACTCAGCTGGGATAGTCCTCCTTGCTTATCTTTGATAAGACTGGTTCTAGATTTTCTACCATATATCATGTTTTTTGATTTTGTAGACTTCCTTGCTGTTGCTTTTCTGCAACATCGGCCAGCTCTTCCAGGTAGGCTCTCTTGTCTCTCCTTACTAGCCTTTTCACCTGTGTGTTGGCTTTCCTGTATTGAGCTTCCAGTTGCTGCTTCAGCCTGAGTGATTTGCTGTCATTTATTTTATTTTTCAGCTCTCTCCTTTCCTCAATGACTTTTCACATTTCTGCGCTGATCCATTCTTTTCGCTGTCTTCTTTTGTATCCGATGGCTTTCTTGCTACTCTTGCTATAGACTTGTAGTTTATTTGCCCTGTCTGGTGATATACTTTTCATTTACCTCCTCGTATTCAGAGCTATTTGAGAGGGCTTGGTATATATTTCTGACATGCACTGTGAAGTTTTTCTTAATGGCCGGGTCTTTAACATGCAGTTTGACGCCTGCTTTTACAAGATGGTGCTCCTTGACACACTTTGACTTCACTCAGTGATCACCTCCACTCGCCGTTGATCATGAGGTGGTCAATCTGATTCTTAGAGCCAAGTCAGCTCTTGTGGGGAAAAAGACTGCCACCAATAACTGGGTTAGTGGATAAACAGAAAGCTGCTAGTTTCTCACCATTGTCCTTCATTGCACAACATCTGTGTTTGCCAATGGCTCTCTCATAGTTGCTATTGTCATCTCCAACCTTCGCATTTAGGTAGGGGTGACCCCGAATAGTCGACGACATTCGATGATTCGATCAAAGGAGCCTGATTCGACTGCCAATCTCATAGTCGAATCGTCGGCAAAACACAGGATCATTCCATTCGGGCTATAGGTGCTGAATGTCTGATTTTACATATAGTCTCTTTCTCCCAATAAATCATGATATATAGCCTATGTTTGTATAAATATCAAGTGCAAAACACCCTGCCACCGCAGCACCGCGGCACGTCTATGACACAAGTGCCGCCCCTAGCACACATAGGAAGCGTCGCGCTGCGGCGCGTCAACAGGAATATAGTCGTCTCCGAAAACTAAAGAAAAGAAAAAAGCGCCTTTTCAGCGGCACTTGACGCGCGGCGACGCTGTGAAATAGGACAGTGGCGTGAAATGTAGCGAGGCGACGCGCCGGCGCCGGTGTGGGGGTGCACATAGAAAATAATAGGGGCGGCTGTTTTGACGCGCGCCGTTCAAAACACACCGCTGCCGAACGGCCTCGACATTGTAATCGAAATTGTTTAATTGATTGTTTCAGCTCTTTAGCCTGGTGTGGAAAAGCCAATGTCGCAAATGAGAATATGGATCAATGAGCAAAAAAAACAAAAAAAAACATGATTCGACGATCAGTCGACTATAGGCAAGACTTGACGAATCGGATTCGACTATGTAAATTCTTAGTCGGGGACACCTCTACATTTAATAATAATAATAATAATACATTTCATTTATATGGCGCCTTTCACGTCACCCAAGGTCACCTTACAAAGAATACAACAACATCAAGAAATATAAAAAATAAAATAAAAAATAAAAATAAAAAACATCAAACATTAATTAAAACCAGACTTCAACCTTAAAACAATGGTCTCCGCAGACTACAAGGAGGCCAGGGCCAGGTGAATTTTCAACTTTGGATTTGAGTATGGTATAGAAATGGTCTATATTTTCTTCCATGGTGTCAATGGTGTGAGAGCGTAGCATTGTATGTGAGCCGGGCATGTTGGCCATTGAATCTGGCTTTTATTAACCGGTTGTTGATGGGTTTTCTCTACACCCTTATTGAGAATGATGGCAACTTCCTCAGGATGTTGTCCGTCGTCTCAAAGTATAGGACTTTTTCTCCTGTAGTCATTTTGATTGAGCCCGAGTGTGTCCACTGGGCCTTCATCCCAGGATGTTTAGGTTGTAGCATCTCATTTCGTTGGTAACCTGTGTTCGTTTACCAGCTTTGAACATGGTTCGAACATTCCAGAAACCAATCTGTATTTTGATTTTGGTGCTTAGGGCCCCCATTTTCGCACCTCCTGCTTCCCGTGGGCTTTCACTGCTGGCCCTATGTCTAACCCTTGGCCATTGCTGCCTTTGGGCGGGGGGGTTACCTGTCTTCCAGGTAATAGATTACAGACTCACCACGTGAGTCTAGACAGTCTTTAGGTTGTGTACAAGCTGCCTCGGCACGTCAAGTCCAATCAAATCCTGCTACTGTATAGGTGTATTCATTCCAAAAAACGAATTTCCACTACCAGCAACACAAGGCATATGGAACAGGGTATATGCAGGAATCATAGAGATGAATTTACTACCTTTTACTACCTTTTTTACTACCTCCACAATATTTTTTACTATCAACACGACATCAAGCAACGGGGCGCGGGGTATTCAAAGCACCACTTACTACTTACTATAAGGTATAAATGTGACACTGTCATACCCATCATAAATAGTGTTGAGTCGAGTTTCAGTTGTCCTTACCTTAACTAGCCCTTACGTGAATTATAACCTTGGCACTTCTTAAAAACAAATGACACTTCACAACCATAAAAATTAATAAAGATTAATAATAAAGTGTGTCTCATCACACACACTTACCCACAAACACACATTCTCACACACACAGATTTAAGCAGTGAATTACTGTCCCAAAGGAGCAATTTATTTTAACAATTTAACTTATGTAACAATAACTTACACTGGACTTTGACTTGACTGAAAACTGTCCAAAGAGTCCATGGAGTGGTAATGAATGGAAATCATGGGTATTTAATAGTTGATGTGATGCATGACGGTTTGAACATGTCCGAAAACAAATTTTAAGAGAGAAGTTAACAATAACAACTTATATAACAATAACAATTTTACCTATATTTGTCAGGTGATAACTTTAGCTGGCACACGGAGAGATAGAGAGAGAGACAGAGGGAGAAAGGAGAAGGGGGGGGGGGGGCTGTGGGAATTGAGATGGCAGAGGAAAGGAGAATACATGGACACATATGTAGAGAGGGAGAAAAGAGATGAGAGAAGCAAGGGATGAATGGTCAAGGAGAGAAATTGTGAGATTATACAGTCACAAAAGTTTCAGTTGTGAGGACTTTTCTTCAATCCTTTCCTCCAATTGGTGGAGTTCTTTTTTTTCTTTTTGCCTTATGCGAAGTGTGTTGGACTTGGTGATATAGTTCAGCCATTTTGGACCCGGCCTTTCCCTCAGCCTGCTCAGCCAACTTGTCTGCATCATTTCCAAGCGACTCACAAACACGGCTTAGTACATCACGCTGGGTTCTGTGGTCCAAAAGCTCCTCCTCCACTGCCTTCCTCTTCAGAGCATGTGTGGCGCTCTCCTTGTTTTTTCTTTCATTCTCCAGGTACAGTCTATACTGAGATCTTGCAGATGAGGCAGAGGCAAGGAGCTCCTTTGTCAGAGGCACTTTTAAAACACCCCCACAATTGCTGATCCGGTCACAGACTAATCGCAGTGATTACAGCGATCTATCGTGGAGATTGCATGTTTCCACCTCTTTGTTGACTGAAAATCCTCTTTCAACAGTGGCTTGGCCATGGGATAGAAGAAGGAGACTCTTGCAAAACTGTAGTAAGTCAGGGTAAGGCGTGCTGAGAGTTGTGTGAAGAAACACATCAAGGCGGTCCTTCATTGGTTTAAAGGCCAGGAAACGTTCATCTCGTCCTTCCACTGAGGTCAAGGACGCAAACTGCTGAATGATAACATCACCTACAATATTGACAAAGAAATGAAGACAAAATCATTAATAAAATGTAAGTACATCTCAGTCTGCTTAACTGCCTATTATCAAAGTAGAACATCCTTAAAACATGGCCTTCATTTGAATGACCTTTCCACTTCTACTGTCCCTACACATACTGTATATATTTTCTTACCAGCTGGAATGCCACCTGCCAATTTCTTTCCCTGAAGGAATGTCTGCACTACACTCTTCATTTGCTTTATGCACCACTCTGGTTCCTGGTGGATTCTTGTTGGATCAAGACATGCAATTTGCCTAACCACTGGAACCTTTAAGGGGGATTTGTCCTGCAATTTCCCGACAATCCTAACAAGGCACTGCAAGCATTCTCTCCTGAAGGCTAGCACAGAGAGCTCCCCTATCTTGCTTCCTCGTTTGCTCTGAAGGGCCTAACAAAAAGAGCCCATTAATGTTCATACAAGGATATTTATTTGTCACATACATAGAGATACTTGTGTAAAACATGGTGAAATGATGTGGGTTGTCTGGAAGGTAACCATTACCAACCACACAATTACGACAGCTATATTGCTTACCACAGAGGTGGTTAAATAATGCCCATTGTTACTCATTAATTTTCTACCCTAAGTTAGAAGTAACTATTTGTGCCGACAGCACAATTCATGCATGACATTGAAATAATTCGCACAGTAATTACCTTGATGGCAGTTTCAGCACCCAGGCCGATGTCCACATTTTTAAGAGAGATCCGTTCTTCTCCTCAGACACCTGAATTGTGATCATTTGCAGGGAGCTTTGGCCCTGTAAACGTTCCCTTTTCACAAATCGTCACAGTAAACCCTTAAAAGTACAAGAAAAACTGTTAGTAATCCAGCCACACCTGTCAACTGATACAGTTCAATCACATTCAAATGAAGACAGTAACTCTACAGTAATTACAATTCTTACGATCAGGAGTTCTTTCAGATCTTTAGCCAAAAAGGGCAGCACAGGCTCGTCGGTCTGATATTTGGTCAGGAATGGGTGGAAGCTTCGACAAGTGACAAGAAGAACTGGAGCTTTGGAATTATTAACTCATCATCCCGCGCTGCCAAGATGTTATCATATGAGGCTGTGTTGGGGTTTGGCAACTTTTTCTTCTGAACTGCATCAATGTATGTTAAAAGCATGGGCCAAATGTCGACAGCTCTCTCAGTCACAGGGACATTTTCCACCCATCTATGGCCACAGAAAGGTCGGGGGAAAAGTAGAAGATCCTGTGGTGCTGGTGTAATCTTCTCTACGGGCAGGAACATTGTGGAAGATGTAGTGCATATCTCGCAACAGCTTGTCTACCTGCCATGTTGTGAATCCTGCCTTCATGGCATTGTGGAGGATGTGCAAGCCACAACTGCCAACACTGATGAGTTGTGCATCCCCATAAAGCTCTGAATGTTCGTTCTGAAGGAGCTTCATCATCTTGAGATTGACATTTGGGCCATCCATACTGACAGACAGCAGGTGTCTCAAGTTGAGTTTTGCAACACATTCCTATTTTTATTTTTATTTTGTTCTTTGGTTTTTGGTTATTCATAAAACTCTGCTAGACAGTAAATACAGTCCCAGTAGCTAAGTATCTGTCAATCATTTTTGTGTGATCAAAATTTAACCATTTGACCATTAAATGCCTTCAGTAAGACCTGGATTAGGCTTCGCGGGGTTTGTTCACTGGCGTTGCTATGGTTACCGGTGTTGCGTGTTCCAGGGGTTTATTAGGTATCTAATAAATCGCTGTCTAATCAATACGTCATTCACTGCCTCTTCCGTGGTCATTACACTATTATGAATAGACTGTGTCGGGTTCTCCGACGTCTCTCCCTCTTGGCCTGCCCATAACAGGTTTGAATATTAAAGGAGCTATATGTAAGAAATGTACTCAAAGTAATCATAAAATGACCCTAATATGTCAATAGACATTGAGGAATCATGTTAATTTCAAGTATTTATGTCAGACATAATAGTAGTCCAGCCAGAATATTTAATTTCAAACGCAATATTTCTGTGCCAGGAAAACTGTTTTGTTTTGTGTTTTGGTCTGTTGCTCCACCTTCTGCCTAGCGTCCAATCGCGAAGTCAGTACTGTGTCGCCATCCGGGTTGCCAGATAGGCTGAGCTGCAGCCATTTACTGTATAAGGAAGGCTGCAGCTACAAATGTTTCGGGTCAGAAATGTCTGACGTTACTAAATGCATTCGTGAACATGTTTACATTGCACTATTAGCCTACCAAATATATTTTAGTTGGGTAATGAAAATGGTCCATGTTTCCACTGGAGTGAGCTATTGCAGTATATCTTTAGAATTATATTTGGCTTATCGCCATTATTCAGTTTTTGCTAGAAAAACATGTTTGAAGCGAATCATTGCGTCATTGCCTCATGGGCGTTTTCACGAAGTCAGTATCGTTTGCTCAATGACTGTATGTAAGGATTTCACACCATTGAGGGTGCCATTTACTGCACACTGACTGCAGTGTGGATGATAATAAAACAGCGGTCAGAGCTGGCGTGTGTGTCCGTTGGGGGCTGCTCTATTCGGACACATTACTATGAAGCCCTGGTGACGGTGTGGGAGTGCGGATGATAATAAAACAGCGGCAATAGCCTGCGTGTGTGTCCGACAGGGCTGCTCTATTCGGACACATTACTATGAAGCCCCGGTGACGGTGTGGGAGTGTGGATGATAATAAAACAGCGGCAATAGCCTGCGTGTGTGTCCGACAGGGCTGCTCTATTCGGACACATTACTATGAAGCCCCGGTGACGGTGATGCAGTTGGTCAATATTATCAGGGATCTATGCAAGGCAAGTGTATTTGTATAGCACACTTCATACACAGAGGCAATTCTATGTTCTTTACCTAAATAAAAGCAAAGAACAGTATGTAAAACACTTGTCATGGTTGCTCCTTCTAGTAGACGCAGTGTTGTGTTGAGTAATCCGGGAACGGGGAATCTGGCAACCGCTACTCTGGGGGGGGGAGGGGGAGGGAGTACCACGCTGTACAGTATTTACAACGTGGTTGCAATAACAGTTTTGGCCAGAGAGGGAGCAATCCTACATATAGGTCCTTTAAGGGCTGCCTAATATTCGTTCGAATTTTGATTTATTTTTTGATATTCGAATTATATTCGATTATACAACAGTGGTTCTGAGCGAGTAATTTGATTGGACAAGAGACATTCCATGAGCTCTGCAGGAGTGCTGATATAAGCGTACATCACTCGGACTGTTCACCAAACTGTCAAAATCACTCCGCATTCATGTGTATGGTGTTTTGTTTATATGTTGCTTGGCAACAGTCCGCTCAGTGTGGATCTATTTTTGTTGGCGGAAGCAATTTCATTCCTTTATATGATTAAACAAACAAATCACAATCTATTGTCAATTATTATTGTTAACAGTACAGTACATTTTAATAGTATAACTGTTGTATAAAAGCAATATCACACTCGAGGTCGTAATGTTGTTGCTCTATATCAGTTTGACCAGCACCATGGCTACCTGCCTTGCACTGCTGGTTTCTTTGGAAGCTAAGCAGGGGCTAGTCTGGTCCATCTCTGGATGGGAGACCAGTTGGTGCTGGTAGAGGTGTTGGAGGGCCAGTAGGGGGTGCTCATCCCTCTGGCCTCTGTTAGATCCCCAATGCCCCGGGATGGAGACGGGGACTCCGTCCCGTCTAGAGCACCGTCTTTCGGATGAGACGTTAAACCGAGGTCCTGACTCCCTGTGGTCACTAAAGATCCCGTGGCACTCATCGCAAGAGTAGGGGTGCTAACCCCGGTGTCCCGGCCAAAATTCCCAACCCGGCTCTTGTACCAACATGGCCACCTAATCATCCCCTGGTCTCTAATTGGTTAGTTTCATTCCTCACCTCTCCGCTGTGCCAGTGTGTGGTGAGCGTTCTGGCGCATACTGGCTGCCGTGCATCACCCAAGTGGGTGCTACACTCTGGTAGCGGATGAGGTGTCATATCTCCCCCCCACACACACACACACTATGTAAGCGCTTTGAGTGACCTCCAATAAAGCGCTATATAAATCCAATCTATTATTATTATTATCAGCGCTGCTGTGATTGCCTACGGCCGAATCACAGCAGCGCTGATATAGAGCGACAACATACTCCCTCTCATGTGATATTGCTTAAATAACGAAGTTCGGAGTCAAAGCCCTATTAAACATACAATAAATGATCCACTTACTTTAATGCTTTCCAGCAAGTCTTCAGCCCTTGCATGCCCAAGGAACTGTGATCCAAAATATGAAGACGTCACGCGGTCATCTTTCCAGAACCGAACGTGAATATCCATTTGTTTCTTCTTAAGCGACTGGTTAAGAGACTCGTCGAACATCAGCACAAATGGCCCAGAATCATTGACGCTATTTGTGAGAAGTTTTTTAAAATGTGGAGCAATTCCAAAACCGATCATATAGGCCGTTTTGTCTTTGCCACACGCAAAACTTGAGGCTATTTGGGAGTCCGTGAACATGCTCGCGAACCCTGCACCTATACCTTCGTTAGAATTGTAGGAGTTGTGTTTGGCTGCAGTGTTCAGGCACCAGAGAACCTCAGCCCTGAGGGATGATGTTTGGAATTGTGATGGTAGTACGGTCTGTCTGTCTATCGCTGCTGAGGTGCCAGCAGGGCTAGTGGCGTTTGCTTGTGTTGCCGCGATCCCTGTAGTGCTAGTGCTGCTGCTGCTAACACCGCAAAAACAACGACATAGAGAGCTGCTCCCCCCTCGCATGAAGCCGCTGCTGGTGAATGCTCGAAGCGTTGTGTGATTTAATTGCTGTAATGCCGTTCCATGTCACATTGATCGTTTTTTTGCACAACGAGCAAAAACCTTCTCTGTCATTTCCCACAAAAACCTTCTCTGTCATTTCCCATCACGGGTTTCAGCCAGTCTTTAAAACGTGGTTCGTCAACCCACGTTTGTGAAAATTTGCATTTATTTTTCTCATAGAGCTAGTAAATAAATGAGGGGAAAAGGCGGAAAATGTTGGTGGTGTCGCTATAGCAACCAGCGACGCCAACTCTAACAGCTGCTCAGTTCAGGTCCTGTTAGCACCGTATACTGTATTTTTAGGCTAGATGAAGTTAAAACATGTAAACACAAATATTAAGCAAAAAATGGAAACTCATATATTGAGGTGGTGATGAAAAATTTACTACCAAGTCAAATTGCGTTTGTTACCTTTTACTACCTTTCAAGGGCCTTAATTTTGATATTTTTTTTTTTACTACCTTTTACTACTGCGCAGACACCCTGTGGAAATGAAACTAATAGCTGATACTTGATGCGACAGCGATTTGAATACATATTCTCCTATTAAACCCCATTGTAACTACTGCAGCATGTCTCTGTGTGACGTAGTAGCATCCACAGAAATTGAGTTTAGCTGCGGCAAAGTGAAATACTACAAATTAGGACCTGGGGTGCTTGTATGTCACCAATAGACATATCTTAACCATGTCTATTGGTGGAAGTGTTTAAGGCCGTGGTTTATCTTTAATGACCTGCATCTGAATTCACTGTGTCACTTTGGATGAAAGTGTCTAGTAGTAAATATGATGAGCTATTTATCATCCCTACCAACCCTAACAACCAGACATGTAAAAACAAAATAATAATCATGCATAATGCAACATACAGACACCCCCACCTCCCTCTCCAGGAAATGATGCTGTCAATGTCACCTCCGCCATCTTCAGTTCAATTAATCTTTTATGGAGCTGCTGCTAATATCCATGACATCACAGATTAAAGACCAGCACACATCTTCTTCTTATTTGGCTTTCAGGCTTGGGGAGGTGACTGGAATGTTACGAAACCACTAGCCAAATACACATCCCGAAGTAGTAGGAAGTCAGTTGGCAGAACTTCACTATACTATACCACTACACTATACTATACTTCTTGTTGTGTTATTGCCATTCTGTTGTGTTTTGTTGTTATTTAACAAAGAAACAATGAGGGAACATTTCAATTAGGTGTGCAATTGAGAAAAAGTTTCATATCTGGGCAGGATAGTCTAGTAGTGGTTGAAACATTTGATTACGCGCAAGCGGGCATGTGATTTCAGTCCATGCGGACCAGGAGGAATGTTGACCCAGAAGCCCAACTATACGCAAATTATCCACGTGACATCGTGCCGCCTTGAAAAATTGTTCGCTTGGGGGTGTGTTGACTAGAGGATCAACTAGCTCCCGCGTGTTGACTAGTGGATCAACTAGCTCCCACGTGTTGACTAGTGGATCAACTAGCTCCCGCATGTTGACTAGTGGATCAACTAGCTCCCGCATGTTGACTAGTGGATCAACTAGCTCCCGCTTGTTAACTAGTGGATCAACTAGCTCCCGCCCGCATTGTGGTGATGAATCAGAAGGGTCAACGTCACACCCACGCCCACGTCCTGTTTGTTGATTGTTGACCGCGTAGATTCGCGCCGCAAGCACTCCCAGCATGCTTTGCACAGCGAATCACACGCGTCCCATAGAAAGTGAATGAAGGTGGAATTGGCCGCCAGGCGATTCGCGTATAGTGGGGCTTCGCGGTCAAGCCCCACTATACGCGAATCACCTGGCGGCCGATATTCTTACATATTCTTCTGCTTGATGTGTGTATCCACGGTGTGGATTATTTGTTCAGCTTGTTTGGACTGAATATTAATTAAAAATGAATTACAATTAAATGCTATTGAACATGTCATTATTATCATTTAAAAAATTAAAGTGACCGGTAAAAATAGATTATGACGGGATTTTTATGACCCTGTCAGTCAAAATGACAGACAATGAAAAAGTCTAGCGCAACCTCTGCCCCAGCTGAAAGATACTGGGCTTGCATGCTCACAGCCAGTCTACCTTCAGGCCTTCTTGAGCAAGTTGCCCTAACCCCTACCTGCTCCTTAATGGCACGTATAAAAAAACGGATGAATGCACCTGCCAAGAACGACTAGGTAACCCTTCCTTTTACAGTACCGTAATTACCAGCTAATGACCTGGTAATAAGATGTATTTACTATGTAATAACCAGGTAATTAAATGTAATTACCTTGTAATTACCAAGTACTTACCAGGTAATTCGACAGTATTTAATTACATATTTATCTGGTAATTACCAACAAGTTACCTAATGTAATTACCTGGTAATTACCAAGTACTTACCAGGTAATTACACAGTATTTGAGTACATATTTATCTGGTAATTACCAACAAGTTACCTAATATAATTACCTTGTAATTACCAAGTACTTACCAGGTAATTACACAGTATTTAATTACATATTTATCTGGTAATTACCAACAAGTTACCTAATATAATTACCTTGTAATTACCAAGTACTTACCAGGTAATTCGACAGTATTTAATTACATATTTATCTGGTAATTACCAACAAGTTACCTAATGTAATTACCTGGTAATTACCAAGTACTTACACAGTATTTAATAACATATTTATCTGGTAATTACCAACAAGTTACCTAATGTTATTACCTGGTAATTACCAAGTACTTACCAGGTAATTACACAGTATTTAATTACATATTTATCTGGTAAATACCAACAAGTTACCTGATATTTACTAGATATGTTCCTGATATCTACCAAGTAATTAACCAATAATTACCTGTTAGATATCCAGCAATTGCACATTGTAGGCAATAAACCCACTGAATGTGTCTATATGTGACTTTGTTAGGGTGATAATAACTTATATATTTACCTGGTACTTACCAGGTATTTACTCAAGAATGATTGCATATTTACCTGGTAACTACCACTTATTAAACCCTGTGAATTACCCTGTAAGGAAGGTGGAACTGTACTGTAAAAGGAAGCGTGGTTTGTTTCAATGATATTACCATATACTTTCCTGGTAACTGTAGATTATAATCCTCTAGTTTTGAACATGGTCTCTGGCAAAAACTCCCATATCTCCCTGATAATTATCGGGTAATTATCAGGGTGATATCAGAGTTTTACAGAGTAGTTACCGTGTAAGAGAGGTGGAACTGTACTGTAAAAGGAAGCGTGGTTTGTTTCAATGATATTACCATATACTTTCCTGGTAACTGTAGATTATAATCCTCTAGTTTTGAACATGGTCTCTGGCAAAAACTCCCATATCTCCCTGATAATTATCGGGTAATTATCGGGGTGATATCAGAGTTTTGCAGAGTAGTTACCGTGTAAGAAAGGTGGAACTGTACTGTAAAAGGAAGCGTGGTTTGTTTCAATGATATTACCATATACTTTCCTGGTAACTGTAGATTATAATCATCTACCACCCATTAGGGTGTGTAGTTTTGAACATGGTATCTGGCAAAAACTCCCATATCTCCCTGATAATTATCGGGGTGATATCAGAGTTTTACAGAGTAGTTACCTGTAAGAAAGGTGGAACTGCACTGTAAAAGGAAGCGTGGTTTGTTTCAATGATATTACTGTAGCTCCCAAGTAGTACACACGAGGCCAGAGGTCTTTGTTAGAAAACAGGTTTATTTTCCAGGTCGAACCAACCCGTGAGAACTGGGTTTAAAGAGAACAATAATTCAAATCAATAAATACAATTGACAATATGCAAATGTCCGTTTTTTCAGCAGCACAACAGGTGTTACATTTACACCAAAAACCACTACACACACCTCACATACAGTCCACAACTCAATATTAACTTGTAAATTTACAAACATAACTTACATACCGGTATACATATTCACCACTTTACGTCGTATGCAAATCACCATCACGCACCAACTATGCAATGAATGCAACACAATACAATCGTTCACGTTCTTCATAGACGTAAATAAAAGATAAACATGCCTCGTCCACTGCTAACTACTTAAGGAGGGAATGTTCTTGTATGCTTCTTCCTTGTCCTTTATAGTTGTTCTACTTTAAGTGCCTTTAGCTTTTAACTTTAACTTATAGCTTATAGAACGTGCTGCCTCTTTCGCGCTGTTTGGCTAGGTGCGTTGCTAAAAGGTGTCGTATTCCGGCGGCAATTAGTTCCGCCCCAAACAGTAGGAACAAAAAAACGGGAGGTTAACAAATTAAACAAACTATACCAGGAAAGTACATGGTTACCATATACTTTCCTGGTATAGTTTGTTTAATTTGTTAACGTCCCGTTTTTTTTGTTCCTACTGTTTAGAATGGCATTGGGGCGGAACTAATTGCCGCCGGAATACGACACCTTTTAGCAACGCACCTAGCCAAACAGCGCGAAAGAAGCAGCACGTTCTATAAGCTATAAGTTAAAGTTAAAAGCTAAAGGCACTTAAAGTAGAACAACTATAAAGGACAAGGAAGACGCATACAAGAACATTCCCTCCTTAAGCAGTTAGCAGTGGACAGGCATGTTTATCTTTTATTTACGTCTATGAAGAACGTGAACGATTGTGTTGCATTCCATTGCATAGTTGGTGCGTGATGGGGATTTGCATACGACGTAAAGTGGTGAATATGTATATGTAAGTTATGTTTGTAAATTTACAAGTTAATATTGAGTTGTGGACTGTATATGAGGTGTGTGTAGTGGTTTTTGGTGTAAATGCTGTTGTGCTGCTGAAAAAACGGACATTTGCATATTGTCAATTGTATTTATTGATTTGAATTATTGTTCTCTTTAAACCCATTTCTCACGGGTTGGTTCGACCTGGAAAATAAATCCTGTTTTCTAACAAAGACCTCTGGCCTCGTGTGTACTACTTGGGAGCTACAGTAATATCATTGAAACAAACCACGCTTCCTTTTACAGTACAGTTCCACCTCTCTTACACGGTAACTACTCTGTAAAACTCTGATATCACCCTGATAATTACCCGATAATTATCAGGGAGATATGGGAGTTTTTGCCAGAGACCATGTTCAAACTACACACCCTAATGGAGGATTATAATCTACTTTACCAGGAAAGTATATGGTAATATCATTGAAACAAACCACGCTTCCTTTTACAGTACAGTTCCACCTCTCTTACACGGTAACTACTCTGTAAAACTCTGATATCACCCTGATAATTACCCGATAATTATCAGGGAGATATGGGAGTTTTTGCCAGAGACCATGTTCAAAACTAGAGGATTATAATCTACAGTTACCAGGAAAGTATATGGTAATATCATTGAAACAAACCACGCTTCCTTTTACAGTACAGTTCCACCTTCCTTACATGGTAATTCACAGGGTTTAATAAGTGGTAGTTACCAGGTAAATATGCAATCATTCTTGAGTAAATACCTGGTAAGTACCAGGTAAATATATAAGTTATTATCACCCTAACAAAGTCACATATAGACACATTCAGTGGGTTTATTGTCTACAATATGCAATTGCTGGATATCTAACAGGTAATTATTGGGTAATTACTTGGTAGATATCAGGAAAATATCTAGTAAATATCAGGTAACTTGTTGGTATTTACCAGATAAATATGTAATTAAATACTGTGTAATTACCTGGTAAGTACTTGGTAATTACCAGGTAATTACATTAGGTAACTTGTTGGTAATTACCAGATAAATATGTTATTAAATACTGTGTAAGTACTTGGTAATTACCAGGTAATTACATTAGGTAACTTGTTGGTAATTACCAGATAAATATGTAATTAAATACTGTGTAATTACCTGGTAAGTACTTGGTAATTACAAGGTAATTATATTAGGTAACTTGTTGGTAATTACCAGATAAATATGTACTCAAATACTGTGTAATTACCTGGTAAGTACTTGGTAATTACAAGGTAATTATATTAGGTAACTTGTTGGTAATTACCAGATAAATATCTACTCAAATACTGTGTAATTACCTGGTAAGTACTTGGTAATTACAAGGTAATTATATTAGGTAACTTGTTGGTAATTACCAGATAAATATGTAATTAAATACTGTGTAATTACCAGGTAAGTACTTGGTAATTACCAGGTAATTACATTAGGTAACTTGTTGGTAATTACCAGATAAATATGTAATTAAATACTGTCGAATTACCTGGTAAGTACTTGGTAATTACAAGGTAATTACATTTAATTACCTGGTTATTACATAGTAAATACATCTTATTACCAGGTCATTAGCTGGTAATTACCGTACTGTAAAAGGAAGGGTTACCAACGACTAAATAGTAAGTAGTAAATGTGTGATTTTTTTCTGACTAAACCATGTACCCCAGCGTGGAGATTGGGCAATCGACTGGCTCATAGAGATGAAGAGATAGGGGGATATATAGGTTCCCCCCTCCCCCTAGTCAGCTAATATTTATATATATATATATATATATATATATATATATATATATATATATATATATATATATATATATATATAACACTAGGATTTATGTACACTTGCACCCAAACACATGCTCCACCCCTTCACAAGGACACACACACACACTGGGTGTTGTATTTTGCCGCTAATTAGTTTGATGGACAACCTTTCAAACCACGTAAATCATCCTGCCTACTGAGAGAAAGGGAGGGGGAGGGGGGGGGAGAGGGAGAGAGAGAGAGAGAGACACACACAGAGACAGAGAGAGAGAAGAAGAGAGGGATAAGAAAGGAGGACAGCAGGGCGGAGGTGTGCATGTGGTGGTTGATAAGCCCAGTTATACTGGAGTAGTATAATCTCCTCCAGCCGTAAAATACCACCAGGAAATGAAGAGCCTACCAGCTCAGCGCTGATTGGAGAGCAATTAAACAGCACAGAGAACACACACATACACACAACCACACACACACACACACACATTCACATTAACACACACACATTCACATTAACACAGACCGATCTGAGAGTTTGTGGTTTAGCAGTCCAGACATGTGCTCTTGGGGATTATATTCAGTGAGTCCCAATAAGACAAACGCTCCCTGAAAACTCCTTTAATCCAGCAGCAGTCCGTCTATGTGCCCTAATTAAAACCCAACACCTCCGCCACCTACACCCCAACATCTTCATTCCAACAGAGAGATGAAAGAATGTGTGTGTGCCAGTCAATGGAATCACTTCTTGCTGATCGGTGGATCAATTGACTTTTTATTGAGGCTAGTGATAAAGACGATCTTTCATTTGAATACCAAACAATAAACTGGGTATTCAACAGCACTTGTGAAACACTGTCCCATCCATACTGAAACTAAAACGTACACTTTCTCTCATGCACATGCCCAGATTTTAGCCGATCAGGAAGCCAGGTCTGGAGCATTTGACAGTTATATATCATCCTTTTTCATAAAAATACGCTTTGCCCGTCTACAAATTATCTCTATGAGACCGCTTTAGAAAAATTACGAAGATTACAGTTTTGTGAACATATATCCACTGTGGTGTGGGCATGACCTCATCCCAACATTAGGATCATCATGTTTAGACAACCGCGTGCACAGCAAGTGTGGATCAGTCACTTTTGTGTTCCCACATCGCTGAGAGAACACCTCTAGTATTACCGCGAACATCAAACAGAACAGAGATTCAAGATTTCTCTCGAACTCTAATCGAACTCCGAGATCTCAGGGAACTCACATCAGGGAAGATTAATGCTGAAGAAAATCATGCAATCCCTCTCAGAGACACACAGGACATTGTGGTGTAGACTGTAAAATGGTTCAAAAGCACCCATACTAGTCCACGTTGGACTATTAATATCATGTTGTTGTTTGTTGATCTTTCTTCTTCTTCTTCTTCTTCTTCTTCTTCTTCTTCTTCTTCTCTGTCTTGCATTCCATTGCTATATATCTGTCTGCTCATTGGTGAAATGGATCATGTGACATGCATTGCATAGACCCTCATTGGATCATTGAGGAGAGGAGGTACATGTTGACACCATCATCCCTCTGCTCTGCTTCAGGAGAAGCTCTCCCAGCTCAGTGTGCCTGACTCCACCTGCAGGTGGATCACTGACTTCCTGTCTGACAGGAAGCAGCATGTGAAGCTGGGAAAACATGTCTCCGACTCCCAGTCAATCAGTACCGGTTCCCCCCAGGGCTGCATTCTTTCCCCTCTGCTCTTCTCCCTGTACACGAACAGCTGCACCTCCAGTCACCAGTCCGTCAAGCTTCTGAAGTTTGCGGATGACACCACCCTCATCGGACTCATTTCTGATGGTGACGAGTCTGCCTACAAGTGGGAGGCTGACCATCTGGTGACATGGTGCCACCAAAATAACCTAGAGCTCAACGCTCTAAAGACAGTGGAGATGGTTGTGGATTTCAGGAAGAACTCAGCCTCACCTGCACCCATCACCCTCTGTGACTCCACGATTGACACTGTGGAGTCCTTCCGCTTTCTGGGAACCATCATCTCCCAGGACCTCAAGTGGGAGCTGAACATCAGCTCCCTCATCAAGAAAGCCCAGCAGAGGATGTACTTTCTGCGGCAGCTGAAGAAATTCAACCTGCCAAGGACAATGATGGTGCACTTCTACTCCTCCATCATTGAGTCCATCCTCACCTCCTCCATCACCATCTGGTAAGCTGCTGCCACCGCCAAGGACAAGGGCAGACTGCAGCATGTCATTCGGTCTGCAGAGAAGGTGATTGGCTGCAATCTGCCATCGCTCCAGGACCTGTACACCTCCAGGACCCTGAGGCGTGCAGGAAGGATTGTGGCTGATCCCTTCCACCCCGGACACAAACTCTTTGAGACACTCCCCTCTGGTAGGAGGCTGCGGTCCATCAGGACCAAAACCTCACGCCACAAGAACAGTTTTTTTCCCATCCGCCACTAGCCTGATCAACAAGGTCCGGACCTAAATGCTACACTAACGTAGCATATTAGTCCTTCTACTCGCCCCAAGACCAAACACCCGCAATCTTATCTTTCGCCCCCCCCCCCATCCTGCACTTGCCTCAGCCAAGGCCACTACTGGAACACAACAATCCCTCTGGAGAACGACGCTCTTGCATTCCCCCCCCCCCCACTCCCCACAGACACCTGTTGTTGTTGACTCTATCTGGGACCTGATTGTCTCCATGACACCGAGATTGTGGTGCCAGGTGAGGCAACTCTCCAGGCCTTCACACTCACGGACTATACATACACATTAGGGATGAGCGAGTACAGCATTATCTGTATCTGTATCTGTATCTGTTAACCATATGAATTATCTGTATCTGTGGGCGGGGCCTAACCCGGAAGTGGGCGGGATTTAACCCGGAAGTGGGTCGGGTTGTCTTGAAATGAGCGAGGTTTTAACAAATGAGCGAGGTCGGACACCGTGCGTGAAGTAAAAAAAACCTGGTTAGAGCCAGGCAGCCAGATGACGGTTAAAAAAAGAAAAAGAAAAAAAAATCTCCG
The DNA here is from genome assembly GCA_030340625.1 of Merluccius polli. NCBI lineage: Eukaryota > Metazoa > Chordata > Actinopteri > Gadiformes > Merlucciidae > Merluccius > Merluccius polli. Next base: position 291,695 of record JAOPHQ010003136.1, on the reverse strand, counting down.
ACAGGCAGAGACGCAACGTGAGAACTCTACTGGTTCATAAGTAAGTACAAACCTAAGTAATAACAAACATGAAGCTGAAGAAACCCTAAACATTAACGGAAAACGACCCGCGAACCTGAGTGACTGAGGGAGAGACAGAGAGCTGTTCTGTGTGTGAGTGATCAGAGCGGGACACAACAACACATCTGCATTGTGTAGGGGAGGGGCGCTGTAGCCTATCACAGAACGCTGACACAGTCAGCTACCCAATGAGGATTTTCATTCAATCCGAGCACAGAAATTGACTCGTATTACTCGTATAATACTCGTACTCGGCAAAAGTGCTTTATCCGTAGATATTGTATAGATATTTATATTGTTTATATTTTAATTAATTATTATGCACCAATTACACCAAGTCGAATTCCTTGTCTGTACAATCCTACTAGGCCAGGGGTCGGCAACCCGCGGCTCTGGAGCCGCATGCGGCTCTTTAGCGCAGCCCTAGTGGCTCCCTGAAGCTTTTTCAAAAATGTTTGAAAATGGAAAAAGATGGGGGAGAGAAATATATTTTTTGTTTTAATATGGTTTCTGTAGGAAAACAAACATGACACAAACATTATTAACGTTTTTCAATGCTGTAAAAATGTGTAGAATAAATATTAAATTTCAACATTTCTGTCAACGAAGATTTACGTCATAGCCTGCGACACACGTTTCTATCAGTAAGGCGGGATGCCAGGCAGGTGGCTGTTGTAAACAAACCGGCGGCTGTGTGATGGGCCATGGATCCCAAAGGGAAAAAGAGAAAAATAACTGAGGAGAACAGAGGATTCAACGTTTCTTGGACCGGGCAATAGTAACACACCGCGGACCTACGACCGACGGAGGGGGGGCGCGCGCAATAGTAACACACCGCGGACCTACGACCGACGGGGGGGGGGGGGGGGGGGGGGCGCGCACGCGCAATAGTAACACACCGCGGACCTACGGCCAACGGGGGGGCTGCGCGCAATTGTAACACACCGCGGACCTACGGCCGACGGGGGGGGGGGGGGGGGGCGCGCGCAATAGTACACCGCGGACCTACGGCCAACGGGGGGGGGGGGGGGGGGGCGCGCGCAATAGTAACACACCGCGGACCTACGACCGATGGGGGGGGGGGGGGGGGGGGCGCGCGCAATAGTAACACACCGCGGACCTACGGCCGACCGGGGGGGGGGGCGCGCGCAATAGTAACACACCGCGGACCTACGGCCGACGGGGGGGGGGGGGGGGGGGGGGGGTGCGCAATAGTAACACACCGCGGACCTACGGCCGACGGGGGGGGGGGGGTTCGCGTAACACACCGCGGACCTACGGCCGACGGAGGGGGGGCGCGCGCGATTGTAACACTCCGGCCGACGGCGGGGGGTGGTGGTGCAGTTTTTCAGCCCTGTCCGGCGTCCGGCGCAGCATCAAGCCGGGCGCGTATTTGTCCTCCTTTTTGAGAGCGCAATAGTAACACACCGCGCCCCCCCCCCGCCGGTCGTAGGTCCGCGGTGTAACTATTGCGCTCTCAAAAAGGAGGACAAATACGCGCCCGGCTTGATGCTGCGCCGGACGCCGGACAGGGCTGAAAAACTGGACAGTCCGGCGCAAATACGCGCCTCCTTTTTGAACCCGCGCCCCGCCCCACCGGTTGAGAACCACTGCTACAGGATGCACTGCAGGAAAAATAAACATTTAATCATGAAGGCTCATTATGTATTTGTAGTTAACTTAGTCATTTCTATAGTAGGCTAATATAGCTACTATAGATACATACAGCATGTGTTGCCTTCAATATAAGGCTTCTATAGGCCTAAGGCTTTTATTTTTTTGCGGCTCCAGACATATTTGTTTTTTGTTTTTTTGGTCCAATATGGCTCTTTCAACATTTTGGGTTGCCGACCCCTGTACTAGGCAATAAACTTGATTCTGATTCTGATTAAACAAAAGTTAAATAGTTCAATCAATGAGGTATACAGACTATGCAGTGTGACTATCCAATCTGATCACATTACCTTAAAACCAACAAGTATGTACAACTTGAGTGAGAAAAGAATATGACATTGTGTGTTTGAGGTGGAAATACCTCCAAGGCAACATTAAACAGCAGTTACATTTCAGCATTCAAACATTAACCCTATAATTCATTCCACCACAGCGTTTACACCGGCGCCCCAAACCATTGGCCATGTAGCAGGGGAAAATTGTGTGTGCACAATACAGAAGATGGAATACAAGACAGAAATAGAAAATACAATTCTAATTGAAAAGAATGGGGGAAATAAATCTTTTGTTTGCTTGTTTCTCCCTCATTCTTTCAAACCTCAGTGTTGTGTTCACTGTAACCCCTTCTCGGAGATTCCCCCTCCCCCTCCCCCTAGAGTAGACGCTTCGCTCTTCGCTCTCCGCTCTTACTTTCTTACTTTTCTTTTTTTTCCCATTGTAATCTTATCCTTTTGCTACAAAATTTATGGAAAGCGGGTCCTGGATACTTCTAAATCACTGGGAGCTTAATTTATGAAAGTATCTGAAGGCTACCACTATTATTTAAACACTTTTTACTTTGTGAGTGTGGCCTATCAGCAGCATAAGCCTGCACTATACTGACTGGATTTGTGGAGCTCAGCTTAGCTAATCTAATTAGCAACAAGATGCCTCCCTTTTCCACGGATGACTACTACAAACTTCTCCAGAAGATAGCAGTACTGGAGACAAAGATTCTGCGACTCGAAGTCAACTTGGAGGTAAATGGTCAATATGGGAATGAAACCACTCTACCGATGACCCAAATCAGCGGAAAGGAGCAGGCTAACAGACAAATGCTTTGTGCAAAGCCAAGGCATAATTCATGTAAAGATAAATCGCCTCCCTCAGATATGGGAAGACGGTTAACAGGCAGAACCCAGCACCTGGAGACTTGTGATGATACTGAGTGGCCTGCACTGCCGTCACACAGGAGGGTCTCTTCAACCCCAGTACCAAGGAGAAAACAGCCGTGGAATGTGGCTAAAACAAAAAGTAAGAGCAAACCGACCAAAGACATGGGGATTCTACTAGAGAACAGATTCGCTCCACTCTTACAAGACCCTGACTCCCCAAAAGAAAGGTCATCTTCCAGCACCGGAGAAAGGTATGAGGCTAAATCATATACTAAAAGGCTGCAGAAAGAGCTAACCACTGGGCCACAAACGCTGATAGTGGGTGACGGAGCTGTGAATAAGACAAAACACTTTTTCAGCAAAAACACCAAAGTACTTTGTTTTACCAATGATATGGTGTCCGATATCTCACAGAAAATTCTGGAAATCACTGCTGAGCATCCAACAGTGAAATCTCTCGTAATTCACACAGGAGCACTTGATGTTGTCAAGCAACAATCAGAGGTATTGAAACAGGATTTTAATGATCTGCTGAACAAAGTTCGATGTCTGAATACTGAGGTGTTTATCAGTGGACCTCTACCAACAGTTCGGCGAGGAGACAAGAGATTCAGCAGGCTGTTGATGCTAAACAGATGGCTCAAAGATACGTGTGCTGCTCAATCAGTGAACTTTATTGACAATTTCAACATTTTTTGGGAACGCAGACACCTCTTTGAGGCAGATGGATTTTGCCTTAACAAGTCAGGAGTACAGCTGTTAAGCTACAACATTTTTGATTTTTTGCGTCGGTCACCAGCAGCCTCTGCCAAGGACAAGAGGCGAGACAATCCAAAACAACAGATAAGACAGCCTTCTGGACAAAAACTACTACTGCCTGAGATAAGGAGTGACCATGAAGGACAGCACACCGAGGGAGAGGCTTTAACGTCATCATCCCTACCCCAACACGAGGAGTCTCCCCCAGCCCCAACAACCCAACAGGAGGAGTCTCCCCCAGTCCCACCAACCCAACAGGAGGAGTCTCCCCCAGCCCCACCAGGAGACTCCCAACTTTCACCCACCGGGACCCCATCCAGCTCTCCAGGCAGTCCGGATTCCCCATTCCCCCATTTTCTGGATTTCCAACTCACACCACGCCCAAATCCAATTTTTTCTCCCCTAAATCCCCCTCCTCGTCCAGCCCCACGTCACAGAGCCCCCCAACCTCCTCTGACTCAGATAATCTGTGAGTCGGACTGATACGTGCCGGGTCCAGGCTGCAATACTGATACCAATAATGTTCTCCCCCAGGAAAAGTCAGGGCCCTATGGAGTTCAGATAGCCTTCTCAATCCCTGTGATGACAGGCAACAGAGGAATGGTTAAACTGGTGAGAAATAAAAAGGGTACATCTGCCAATTTATTAAGTATAGCATGTCAACCTCGAAATATACCAGTGTCTCCTGCTATCTCCACAAGATTAGCTCTACTCAATATCAGATCACTAGTCAACAAATCACTGTTAGTTAATGACGTCATTATGACCTATGACCTAGATTTTTTACTTCTTAGTGAAACATGGCTGACTGAATGTAGCTGTTGTGCTATTCTCAATGAGGCAGCACCAACAAATTTCAGTTTTATGAACAAATGTCGAACTGGTAAGAAAGGCGGGGGAGTTGCTGCCATCTTTAAATCTGTATTTCAGTGCAAGGAAATTACGTTAGGTGATTTTAGCTCTTTTGAATATCTCTGTTTTTTACTAAAAGGTGATCCAAAAGTCCTTTTTTTAATCATTTATAGACCTCCAAGATACTCAGGAACATTCATTGATGAGTTTGCGGAACTGCTGTCAGTTATCTGCACTGACTATAACTTTTTTATCATAACAGGGGATTTTAACATTCACGTAGACAATAACATGGACACTAATGCCAAAGAACTCTCTGCTCTACTTGACACTTTTGGCCTCTTGCAACATGTGAAAGGGCCCACACACACTCGAGGCCACACTCTGGATCTGGTTATCTCTAAAGGTGTTAACATTTCTTCTGTTGATGTTAAGGACTTGGCTCTTTCTGATCATTTCTGTGTGTTCTTTGACTTACAGATCACTCCAAATGTTCAGTTAACCTCTGTGTCTGTTAAGAGAAGGTACATAAATGAGAATACCAGTGCAAAGTTTATGGAGGCTATAGCTATGTCACCAACTGTGAGTGCAGAGTCCGTTGATGAACTCCTAGATCAATTTAACTGGAAAATCTCAAATGTCATGGATGCTGTTGCACCTATTAAAACTAAGACAACCTTGATCAGAAAGAAAACACCATGGAGGAACACTATGATGGTAAAGGCTTTAAAAACAGAATGCAGGAAAGCAGAGTGTAAGTGGAGGAAAACTAAACTTCAAATTCACCATGACCTCTACAAAATAAGTCTTTGTAATTTCAACTATGAGTTAGTAAAGGCTAGACAGCGACACTTTTCTGAAATTATTAATAAGAACATCAACAACACTCGCACCCTATTTGCTATGGTTGATAAGCTGACAAACCCCCCTAAACAGATAGCTCCAGAACTCCTTTCCACAGTAAAATGCAATGAATTTGCTTGCTTTTTCAGTGAAAAAATCCAGTCCATAAGGTTAAATATTAGCACAAATCAACAAAAAAATAAAATAACGCAATCCCTAAGACCTCCCAGGAATAACTCAACTGCGATGTCAGAATTTAATACAGTTGACCAAAAAACCATAGAGGAAACAGTTCAGCATCTAAAACCATCAACATGCTGTCTTGACACAATGCCATCAGACTTTTTTAAAACTATTGTGAACTCTGTCCAAATAGATTTGCGACAAATACTAAATAGCTCACTCCAATCGGGCACGTTTCCTAAATCCCTAAAAGTAGCTGCTATTAAGCCACTCTTAAAAAAGAGATCGCTGGATGCTTCCATGTTAACCAACTACAGACCTATCTCCAATCTTCCTTTTATAGCCAAGATCGTTGAGAAAGTGGTTTTTAATCAACTCAGCAAATTCTTGAATTCCAGTGGCCTTTTCGACAAATTTCAATCAGGCTTCCAACCTCACCACAGCACAGAAACAGCTCTTATTAGAGTGTTAAATGATATTAGGTTAAACACTGACTCAGGCAAGGTGTCAGTTCTGGTCCTCTTGGATCTCAGTGCTGCATTTGACACTGTGGATCACAGTATATTGTTGAACAGGTTGGAAACTTGGGCAGGACTCAGTGGAACAGTCCTGAAATGGTTCAGGTCCTACTTGGAGGAGCGGAGTTATTTTGTGACCATTGGAAGTTATGAATCCAATCGAATGGCTATGACATGTGGAGTTCCTCAGGGGTCAGTTCTTGGACCCCTTCTGTTCAGTCTATATATGCTGCCTTTGGGTCAAGTTCTGCAGAACTCTAATGTAGACTATCACAGTTATGCAGATGACATGCAGATATACATAGCACTGTCCTCAGATGACTACAGTCCAATACAGTCATTGTGTCACTGTTTAGAGCAAGTAACAAATTGGATGAACCAAAATTTCCTTCAATTAAATCAGGACAAAACTGAGGTAATTGTTTTTGGCAATAAAGAGAAGAGGACTGCCGTCAGTAAACATCTCGAGTCACTCTCTCTAAAAACTAGGGACCAAGTCAGAAACCTTGGCGTGCTGATAGACTCAGATTTGACCTTCAGCAGTCATATCAAATCCATCACCAAAACAGCCTTCTATCATCTTAAGAACATATCCAGAGTGAAGGGTTTTATGTCTCAAACAGACCAAGAGAAGTTGATTCATGCTTTTATCTCCAGTAGGCTCGACTACTGTAACGGCCTTCTGACTGGACTCCCACAAAAAAGCATTAAACAGCTGCAGCTCATTCAGAATGCTGCAGCTCGAGTTTTAACCAGAACAAAGAGATCAGAGCACATTACTCCAGTTCTAAAGTCTTTACACTGGCTCCCAGTCAGCTATAGAATAGACTTTAAAGTTCTGCTACTGGTCTACAAATCACTGAATGGTTTAGGTCCAGAATACATGAATGACATCTTAGTAGAATACAAACCCAGTAGGGCTCTGAGATCTACTGACTTAGGTCAGATAGTGAAACCCAGAGTTCAAACTAAACATGGTGAAGCAGCTTTTAGCTATTATGCTGCACAAAACTGGAACAAACTACCAGCTGAACTGAAATCAGCCCCAACTGTGAGCATTTTTAAATCCAAGTTAAAAACACTTCTCTTCTCCTGTGCTTTTAAATCATGATTTTATGCTGCTCTTATAGTACTTTATTTCTTTCTATTCTTCTATTCTTGTATTTTTTATTATTTTTTATTACTATTATTATTATTATTATTTTTATTTCAATTCTTATTGTTCTATGTAAAGCGCATTGAGTTGCCATTGTGTATGAAATGCGCTATATAAATAAAGCTGCCTTGCCTTGCCTTGCCTTGCCTTCTCAGGGAGTCGTTCTATTATTTGCGCTTCTTTGCCTCTGTGCTGCAATACCGGCCCTTTTGGCTATGTTGAACCACGGTTCGGAGAATTGTGTTCTAGCCTAAATGAATATCGAGTGTCCTCGTCCATCTTAGAGAAGGATGGCTGAAATTGGCCTCCCGTCCCTACAATTAATTTACCACCTCCGTGCCAGTTCCTGCCTCATTCTGGTGACCCTTCTCTGTCGTTCCCTGGGATCAATGGAATAGCTCGTAGTTGCTCGACGTACCTGCTTGCTACCGGCATCGATACCGTAGCTACTGAGAGGAAACACACAGGAGAATACTCCTACACTTGCTGGGAGGGGAGGGACCCATGAACACATACGACCAAACCATAACAGCTCTGAATGGACATTTCCTAAAAGCCCAAAACCTTCTCCTCAAACGGCTATTGTTCAAGCAATGACGTCAGTGTGTTGGTGAGTCTGCTAGCTAATTCGTAGCCAATCTGAGAGCCCCGGCACGTCCCTGTCATTTCGGAGCTCTCACTGATGAACTGATCAGGGATCAGCTAATTGTGAAAACTGCTACACTGACATTAGAAAATTCCCTTACTCTTGCCCTGCAGATCGAGACAGCCACTGAATGTACTGCTGAAATAACTGAAAGTCCTCAGTTTGTGTCAGCTGAGTTTACCTCCTACCTCGCAGCCAGGCGAGGTGACCGGTCTTTCTACCATCACAAAAATAATGGGGGGTAGAGCAATGTGGGTGTGGAGTGTGTGTTGTTGATAGCTGGTTTACAGCCTCACCTGGCCTGAGTCAGACTGATTAGACTCTGGCTGGGTGGGGCTGCACACCTGTGGTGCATGAGCAATCTTGGCACCCAGGATAAACCAGCTATCAACACACACACTCGAGAGGAGCCACTGTCATGGCAGCTTGTAACATCGACTCGGCTGTTAACATCTTGCCATCTCCAATAAATGGATTTACATTACCAACTACAGTATGTGTTTTGTGTCGGGAAGGCCCAGAAAAGCCACGTATGTGGCGTGTGGCAGAGGAAAACTGTTACAAGCAGTACAACCAGTCCCTCAAGAATGGAATTCGTGCCCACATGGCTGAAGGACGCTCAGTGTTGACCGCACTAACACAGACTCTCCTCCAGTCTGCCCTGCCTCACTCACTTCCCTGGGCCAACTGGTGCTTCCCCTGACAAGACTCCCCACCCCAAGACCACCCATGGCACTGGCTCACCAGCAACCAGTTGGACCATGTGTTTACAAACACCAGCTCCACATGAAACAAAGGTTCCACAGGAAACACAGAACCAAGCCACCAGCTATCGGAGTGTCAGACTGGGTCAGATCTCGTCGACCCCAACGTTCAACGAGTGGCCCGTTTTGGTCTTCCCCCTGCCAGCGCATGCGCCCATCGTTGGGCACATGCGCACGCTGCGACCGGCAGAGAGTGAGAGTTTGGCACTTTGTTTGTTTGTTTTTAGTGTTTTAAACGTGTCTTGTGCGTCGTTAACGCGTAGTTGGAAGAGACCGAAAAGTGCACTGTGCTGATGATTGAAGCGTCATGGATCTATTCCGTGTCAAAGGCTTACTGTTGCTTTTGCTGGTATTCCTGGTTTACCTGGATATCAGCTCGGCCTGTCCAGCCAGGAGGCAATACAGCAGAAACAAGCTTTTGCAACTTAATATCGGGAGCACTGTTGGTGTGTTTGACATCTCGTCACAGTTCCCGGAGATAATCAGAAGACGCTCAAACAAAAGTTATGGAGGAGCAAATGGAAATGGGAGAAAGAAGAGGGGAAAGCGATCAAGGATTTTAAAGACTGCTGTCTGATGGCATTTACGGAGACTTGGCTCAGTGAAAGCGACCCGGACTCTGACCTACTGATCAGTGGTTTTGGAGCACCGATTCGCCTGGATCGAAACAGAGAGGTGACGGGGAAAACTCAGGGAGGAGGGGTGTGTTTATATGTCAATGAAAGATACTGCACCTCAGTGACAGTCACTACGCCCCCTCTACTTACCTCGTGAGTTCCACCAGCTGTTTATTGCGATTGCATATATCCATCCGAAAGCTCACGGCCCCTCTGCCTGTAAAATTGTCTCTGATGTTGTGCACAAACTACAGTCTATCTCCCTGGTGTTACACCACGTCCTGCTACACGGTCCAACACCCCCATCTAGTGGCCGATTGTCGCCACTAATCATCATTCCCCCAACACACCTGTATGTAATCGGCAATCACCATGCCCTATTTAAGCCGGGGATCTCCAACCAGCCAATGCCAGTTCGTGCTTTGGTTTACCCCACCTTGTTCCAGTGATCCGATTACCCATCTGTTGCTGAACCCTGCCTGCCTGACTACCCGCCTGTTGTTGAACCCTGTTGCCGAACACCGCCTGCCTGACTACCCGCCTGTTGCTGAACCCTGTTGCCGAACCCCGCCTGCCTGACTACCCGCCTGTTGCTGAACCCTGTTGCCGAACCCCGCCTGCCTGACTACCCGCCTGTTGCTGAACCCTGTTGCCGAACCCCGCCTGCCTGACTACCCGCCTGTTGCTGAACCCTGTTGCCGAACCCTGCCTGCCTGACTACCCGCCTGTTGCTGAACCCTGTTGCCGAACCCTGCCTGCCTGACTACCCGCCTGTTGCCGAACCCTGCCTGCCGGATTACCCGTCTGTTGCCGAACCCTGCCTACCTGACTACCCGCCTGTTGCTGAACCCTGTTGCCGAACCCTGCCTGCCTGACTACCCGCCTGTTGCTGAACCCTGTTGCCGAACCCTGCCTGCCTGACTACCCACCTGTTGCCGAACCCTGCCTGCCGGATTACCCGTCTGTTGCCGAACCCTGCCTACCTGACTACCCGCCTGTTGCTGAACACTGTTGCCGAACCCTGCCTGCCTGACTACCCGCCTGTTGCTGAACCCTGTTGCCGAACCCTGCCTGCCTGACTACCCGCCTGTTGCTGAACCCTGTTGCCGAACCCTGCCTGCCGGACTACCCGCCTGTTGCCGACCCATCGCCTGCCGGACTACCCGCCTGTTGCCGACCCCTGCCTGCCGGACTACCCGCCTGTTGCCGACCCATCGCCTGCCTGACTACCCGCCTGTTGCCGACCCATCGCCTGCCTGACTACCTGCCTGTTGCCAACCCATCACCTGTCGGACTACCTGCCTGTTGCCGAAACCCCGCCTGCCTGATTACCGCCGGCCTAGCCTGGCCGTTTGCCATTGCCCGTTATTTAATAAATTCCCTGTCTTTTATCCCGTCTCCGCCTCCCTGTGTTCAGCGTTTGGGTCCACTCGTCCCGTTCCTTAACACCCGGACGCTCCAATATTCGTGCTTGGAGATTTTAACCACGTTTCACTTAAAAAGTCTCTTCCGAACCTGTATCAATATGTCACCTGCGCTACGAGACGGGATAAAATCCTTGATCTTTGTTATGGATCAGTTAAAAATGCCTACAAATCACTTCCCTTACCTCCCATGGGCTATGGAGATCACAATTGTGTGTACCTCCTGCCCACCTACAAAACTGTTTTGAAGAGGGAGAAAGTTACATCTAAGGAAATCAAAATATGGACTGAGGACTCTGTTCAGTGTCTGCAGGAGTGTTTTGAATGTACTAATTGGAATGTGTTTGTAGATGCATGTGGTGGAGACCTTGATGAGCTTGCTGACGTAACATGTTCCTATGCTGCATTTTGCAGAGACATGATAATACCATGTAAGAAAGTAAAAATCTACCCTAATAACAGACCATGGGTGACTAAATCTGTTAAAGCTAGCATTCAGGCAAAAAACTGGCTTTCAAGCAAGGATCTGCATCTGAAATACAATTAGCTACTAAAAATATGAAAATTGAAATATTAAGAGCAAAACAGAATTATAGGGACAAACTACAAAATAGCATGGCTGCAAACAAGCTGGGTTCAGCATGGTCGTGCATGAAAAGTATTGCAGGTATTACGTAATAAGTCTGACACAAATAATGGTAACACCGCCACTTTAGAGGGCTTTGATTCAGATTATGACTTTGCAAATGCACTTAACAGTTTTTATTCCCGTTTTGATACAGCAGACTTTAATAGAGAAAGACAGGAGTTTAGACATAAATGAATGGACCAAGACCATTTTCAGGTAAGAGAAGCAGATATTGTGAAGGCTTTCACGTGCATAAAAGCAAATAAGAGCCAGGGACCTGATGATATTTGTGGACGCCTGCTTAAAACATGCTCCAATGAACTGGCTCCAATATTCCATCACATATTTAACAAGTTTCTGCAAACACAGCATGTGCCTAAATGCTGGAAGGATGCTGTAGTAGTCCCAATTCCCAAATCCAACTGCCCTAAAGTGTTGAATGACTTTAGACCTATTGCCCTGACATCCACTGTTATGAAAACCTTTGAAAAATTAGTTAAAACTGAAATTATGAAGAGGACAGAGCCTGATATGGATGCCCTGCAGCTTGCCTATAAGCCACACAGAGGAGTTGAAGATGCTACAGCTACCCTCTCTAACATGATTTTTAAACTCCTAGAAGGTAGGGACACACATGTTCGGCTCTTGTTTATTGACTTTATGTCTGCTTTTAATTCAATCCAACCACATGTCTTAGTGGAAAGGCTTGTGGAGCAATTCAATTTAAGTAACAACCTTGTGGGTTGGATTTTAAATTTTCGAACTAACCGAACACAGAGAGTACGAGTCAATGGCATCCTATCTGACCAGAACTGCAGCTCCACTGGGTCTCCGCAGGGGTGCGTATTGTCTCCTCTCTTGTTCATTTTATATACAAATATGTGTCGCAGCAACAGAGCAGATATATCTATTATAAAATATGCTGACGACACTGTGATTGTAAGCCTACTACATGGGAAAGAAGCAAGCCATGGTCCAATAGTTGCTGAGTTCACAGACTGGTGTGACAAGTCATATTTGCAGCTGAATGTTACTAAAACTAAAGACATGGCGATTGACTTCAGAAAACATCCCCAGGCCTAGATGCCTACAGACATAAAAGGTCAGATAGTGGAGACAGTGGATAAATACAAATACCTTGGCACCATTTTTGACAACAAGCTCACATTTGAGGCAAATTATGAAGCTGTTTTTAAAAAGGCCAACCAGCACCTGTACTGTCTGAGGAAACTGTCCTAACTACACATACAGTAGATCGAACCCTGCTGACTCTTTTTGACCGTGCTTTTATTGAATCTATTCTATCCTTTTGTTTGGTGTGCTGGTTTAGCAATCTGTCTCGTAAAAATAAAAACTCCCTCAAACAAATAGTCAGGTGGTCTAGCAGGCTGATCGGTGAGCCACACCTTAACCCTGAAGCTCTCTACACTAGGCAGTTGCAGAGGATAGCTGGCTCCATTCTGCGAGATGGCTCTCACCCACTACACAAAGAATTTCGGCTTCTCCCATCTGGCCGCAGATATAAATTGCCTGCCTGTAAAACAAAGCGATTCAGAGAAAGCTTTGTTCCCTCTGCCATCAGGGAAATTAATAAAACATACCCTTTACTAAGGCCATGACAGTTGCTTTTTACTTATCCATTCTTACCATCATAATTTTATTTATTTATTTTATTGACTTTTCTCTTTTATCTATGGCATTCAATGGGATGCAGTGGGGCACTTTTTTGAGTTTTTTCTTTTTTTTGTTGTTCTTGTTCTTTGTCTTGTGCTTAATGCTTAATGGTTATTGTGTTTTATGCTGTCTGTTGTGTCATCTTACTTGACTGCACACCAAATCTACCTCTGGGTACAAATACAGTTATCAAATCAAATCAAATCAGGTCAACCACAAGCTGGGCCCGGTTTCCTATCATCGGGTGATAGGAAACCGACAGGTGCCTGCTGCTCCTGTGGTCACACAAGGCGCCCCGGCTAACCGTTTGCCTGCCCATCCACCCCTTGGACTGGGCATCCCGGTTGCCGTGCCTCCAGCTCCGGCTCCAGCAGCTTTGAGCCTCTGCCTTGACACTTCGGTAGAGGGGGGGGGAGTTGTGTTCACTGTAACCCTTTCTCAGGGAGTCGTTCGATTATTTGTGCTTCTGAGCTACAAAACTGGTTGTGACCTTTTGGCTATGTTGAGCCACAGTTAGTAGAAATAAAGACAGCATGTGTTCTAGCCTAAATGAATGTCAAGTGTCCTCGTCCTTCTTAGATATCACTCAGCCAGGGAGAAGGTACCTTTATGACGGTTTGTGTCATTCAAAAACTTTTTTTTTATTATTATCATGCCGGTATGTTAATATATATATATATATATATATATATATATATATATATATATATATATATATACTGTATATATAATGTTATTCAAATAAAAGGATAAAACTATAATATAAAACATGTTATATTTCTCATTTACATTTTTTTTGTCTTTATGTCAAAATGATGTACTATATATGAATATAAATCTGCACATATTATTTTGCATATACTATGGAAGCAGTCTCTCATCGCCATCGCCTCCTTCCTCACTTCCTCCTAACCTCCTCGCTTCTTGCTTCCTTTGTAGATCAACTCTCCCACTCTGCATGCTTCTTGCTTCTCCTTCCCTCAGACTGGTTAATTTAGCATTCTTTCAACTTATTATCTTATTCTCTTTGAAGCGGCAAGATGGTTTGACTTTGCTTAAATGCAGAATGTCGCACCCACTGACTACACCTGGGTTATCTACCCCCTTTCGATATGTTTGAAATGTAAAACAGGATAGCTGAAGTATAGCTGGAGAAAGTAACATATCAAAAATATATCCGTTTTGAATGGGGAAATGCATAATGCTAAGATGTCACAATGGGCAAACCTGTTCGACTGCAATACCATCTCAGAACATCCCACAAACCTCAGTCTTTCATGGAGCACTGAATGCCTTCATAGAAGTATCATTAAGTGAAAGTGAAACTTGTTATCCACAAGTTCTGCTGTGAATATTATATCTAAATGGTGTATTAAATGTAGTAAGTATCACTCACGTCATGTTTGATCACGAGAGTTTAGCACAAGTTTTGTTTTTTCGGGTTTGTTCATGAATGGAATCGGTTAGTGTGTGGTGTATCGTTTTGTCCAGTGCTCCAAATCGTTGCACTCCACATACTACAGGAACAAACTTGTAAAGATTTCTCATTACATGTCGTTATGTGTGTGGTCTCTAATGATTTAAAATCATATTTTGATTTTTTAAATCGTGACTGTCCCCAGCATTAAACGTCTTCCTTTCTCACATTCAACAAACCAGGCCCCTGAAACCCAAGGCCATTGGCTAAGTCACAGTTCTGTATTCCAGTCATATTTCTCAGAGAGCAACATGTGATTACATGGATACATGCTGAGTGCCGATTCAATTAGTTGCAGGAGGTCGTTAAAGGGTCCCTATTTTACCACCAGGTGTGAGGTTGATGAGTGGCCATTACAAGCCATTTCGTAAAATACCCACATCACATGAGGGAGTGTCCAGTGTGGTTGATAGATCAATTAACCTACACAATACAATGCACATACAGAAACACAAGCATATGGACACACAATATATGACAAACATGAATACAGACAAACACAAACAAACATACTCATGGGCACACAGACACAAGCATATACACACACACACACGTAAACACTAAGCCTATCTATCTTGGGATCTTGGGATGTCCTTGACCCAACAGACCTTTGAGCGTCAACAGAACAGCTCATTTTTTTGACGTCGCCATGACAACATCCCATCCTTTCTCCTCATGCAGCACCTGTC
The DNA here is from genome assembly GCA_030340625.1 of Merluccius polli. NCBI lineage: Eukaryota > Metazoa > Chordata > Actinopteri > Gadiformes > Merlucciidae > Merluccius > Merluccius polli. The sequence continues at coordinate 276,577 of JAOPHQ010003136.1, read as the reverse complement.
CTTCACTGGCAGGTGAAGGTGACAAACTCCACCCACTCCAAGGAACCGCCTTAGTGGGCAACCAATAGCAAGAGATTAAAGTGGTGTGTGTGTGTGTGTGTACATGTCTACACATAGCCATGATATATTTGTACATGAGTGTGTGCGTGTGTGTGTGTGTGTGTGTGTGTGCATGCGTGTGCATGTGCGTGGAGACATTTGGTGACTACATGATCTCAAAAATATTACGTAAAAAGCTTTGTTTCAACATAATGTTAGATATGAAATTGAATAATAATTAATAATAATAAAGAACGTGATGTTAGAGCTGATTACTCCACACAAAATGAAAAGTGTAGACCTTCGGCAGAGGTTAACCTTACAGGAACTTGATGTTGTGTAGTTCTGGGCTATATGTTCTGCTGTTAGCCTGTAAGCTACAACAATTTACTCCTACTAGCCTATTTAGCATGTGTAGAGTTTTTCTGCTGCTATTCCCATTGCACATATTTTATTGCACATTATTGTACATACACTGAGAGAGAGAAAAATCATATCTGTATGTATTATTTCTGTTTTTTCTTATCTGCACAGCTCTGTCAACTTTGGCTGCTGTAACACCTGGATGTCCCTTTGGTGGAAACTGTTAATAAATTATTATTATTAATAATAATAATAATAATAATAATAATAATAATAATAATAATAATAATATAATAATAATAATAATAATAATAATAATAATAATAATAATAGTCATTCATCCTGTTTTCAAAGCATTTCTTTTTATACATGTCCTTAATGAGTAGGTAGGGGGTTAGGGAATGTTAATCAAGGATGCATACAGGTAGTCTGCAGACATCAAACCAACAACTTAACAGAACTTTCTTACTTCCTAGAAACTGCCCAGAGAAGACCCTTATTCATTTCACCAGGAGGTAGAGCGTTATAGAGTCATGGTTATTCAGTTCACCAGGAGGTAGAGAGTTATAGAGTCATGGCTATATATTTCACACAAGGTGGTAGAGCGTTATAGAGCCATGGTTATTCAGTTCACCAGGAGGTAGAGTTATAGAGTCATGGTTAGTCAGTTCAGCAAGAGGTAGAGATTTATAGAGTCATGGTTATTCATTTCACCAGGAGGTAGAGAGTTATAGAGTCATGGTTATTAATTTCACCAAGAGGTAGACAGTTATAGAGTCATGGTTATTAATTTCACCAAGAGGTAGAGAGTTATAGAGCCATGGTTATTAATTTCACCAGGAGGTAGAGAGTTATAGTCATGGTTATTCAGTTCAGCAGGAGGTAGAGAGTTATAGAGTCATGGTTATTTGGTGACTCTGTCTGGTCTGCACTGTTCTTAACAGCACAAAAGGTGCCAAAATGGCAAAAAGTCCACTAAAGTCAAGATAGCAAAAAGCTTTTGAGGAGCATAGAGTGAAAGGGAAAGGAAGACCTCTGTTTCAACTCCACCGTGATTAATATTAATCTGAAGGAGGTAAGGAGCTGGGAATGGAGTGTAAAATACACAGTTAGAGGGAAGAGGAAGAGGAGGAAGAGGATGAGGAAAGGGGGCTGAAAACTCCCCTGCTGCTCATAATTACTGACAAAGTGCAACTAATGCCCAACATTGTGTGTGTGTGTGTGTGTGTGTGTGTGTGTGTGTGTGTGTGTGTGTGTGTGTGTGTGTGTGTGTGTGTGTGTGTGTGTGTGTACACACATATGTATCAATATACCAGGATAGAAGGAAAAGAGGAACAAATAAACAATCAATACAGCTAACAACAACCACATCAATATTTTGATCCATCCCTCCCTCCATCTCTCAATCCATTATTCATCCATCCATCTATCTATTGATCCATCCATCCAACCCCCTTCAACCATCTACCCATCCATCGCTCCCTTCTTCCATCACCTACATGCACTAATTAGTCTGACATGGAGCTCTATTTATCGTTTTATCCATCTATCCCTCCCTCCGTCATCTACAGGCATTTTAGAGTCTCAATGAGTGCGACCAGCTGCTCTCTGGAAGGCGCAACCAGATGAAACACCCCCAAACCCGGGAGAGGACATGATGGAGATCAAATTGGGGTCCCTGGAGGGCACCTGTAACATATTACTGCCCACTGTGTCACTCAGCCTCTCCACCCAAAATGGCCGACTTTATAATGGCCTGACTTTATGAGAAATGAAAATGGCCAGCTTTGTAGCTAAAGCCCAAAGCACACGGTTGTGTCAGGACAGACTAAATAATGTTTTAGAATGTTCACATGCAAAATTGACTTCAGTCCTATATGAAGCAGGCGAAAAAACAACAAGAATTAATGATTATATTATGACAATGACAACACATCACACCACGCAATAAATACCCCACATTCCAACAGTTCAGAATAAACTATTCAACTGCATGCTTTTATCATTTTCGGTATCTTTTAATCATTATTTTATGTGACAGAGTGGGCTCATAACTCCATTGCAACACAGTGATAGAGATCAGCCATGTGGTGTCCATTAACATACAAAGTGGAAATGATGAAGATCCTGGCACAGAATAAACAGATAGGGGCGAGAGAAGTAGAAAGATAATGGGAGAGAGACAGAGAGAGAGAGAGCGAGAGAGAGAAAGAGAGAGAATGTTAATGTTCCAGATTAGCATGAGAATCAGGTATAACGACTATTACGGAGAAAGATAATGAAACGCCCCATGCTAGCACTCGCACACACACAAAGAGTGCTGACCATCACATTTGCTTATTGAGGCCGTTGTGGGAGTGGCTTAGGATATCTTTCTTGTCGTGGTCACTTGCTTTAGTTGTACAAAACATATAAAAACAACCACTTCCATCTCGAAATACAAATGGCATGAATATTTTCTTTTGAAGTTGCATTTTTGTTGTTGCTTAATTCTTAAAGTAATAATGTTTAAAAACGTTATGTTTAGGGAGTGTTTCGTTTCACTGATAGGTTACTCAGACCTAACTGTACACTCACAAAAACACTTAGTTAGTTAGTTCCATGAGCTAACCAGGTTCCACTACTTCCAGATTAATAAAATGCTATCTTATCTTTTCTTAAAGGGGAACCATCACTGGATTAATAAAGTATTATCTTATCTTTTCTTAAAGGGGAACCATTACACACATAGTTGGGCCATTGACGTCATTGGTCCTTATTTGGACCAATAGAGAATGCAAATCCCGGACCAATGACAATAGTCAATAGTAATAAACAATAGTCCAACTTTGTATTAGCTAATGTGCTATGTTGAAGTTAGTTACTGTATTAGTTCAGCTAGTTACCATGTAAGTTAATTACTGTATCAGTTAATGTGTTAGCTAATGTTTTAGCTAATTACTGTTTTAGTTACTTCTTATGTATATGGATATTACACTATCCCTTTTAGCCATTTCATTGGGGAATGCAGGCAATAACAACAAAATTGATTTCCCTGTTATGTAATGTTATAAATGTCGTGTTCAGAAATATTTCTGTTTATACTGCATGCATTCACCAAGAGAATTATATCCATGGGCCATCGTTTATTTTGTATTCTCAACCAAACATTTTATTCATATACTTATTAATTCTGTACTGTGTATATATAATGATTTAATTACATAGGATATATTGTTGACTTCTAATGCTCTTTATGCTACCATTCCTTAAGGGAGAATCTTAAGGGAGGGAAGGAGCGAAGGAGAGCAGGAGTGAAAGAGGGAGGGAGGGAAGGTATGAGGGAGGGACTGGGGGCAGAGAATAGACAAGGTGAGAGGGAGAGGAGGAAGGGATAGCTTAGAGAAGGGTGGGGTTGTGTGGGGATGTATGCATACGGGGTGGAGAAGGAGGTGTGTGATCTCCACTTTCACACTGTGGTGTTTGTTGTGCGCCACAAAGTTCAATTCATTACAGTTGAATCTCTCTCTCTCTCTCGCTCTCTCTGTCTCTCCATAAAGAAAATACATTACTAATATGAGAGAAAACCAAGGACAACCTGACAATGCTCCCATACTCTCTACCCCCAGTTCAGGGATGTTTCGAAACCAATTAAACAGCGTTAGTGATTAGCACAGGCGTGAGCACACACAGTAGTGGACATGTACAGGCTGACTGCATAGGAGAGAAAGAGGAAGAGATAGATTGACAAGGAAGGGAGAGTGTGTGCAAGAGAGAGAGAGAGAGAGAGAAAATGGAGTGTGTGTCTGTCTGCAGTTACCAGGGTAACCAATGGAACCCACATACACACACACAACAATAATGAAATCACAGATATTGTAATAAATGTCTTTGTTGAAGGGCAGCAGTGGGTCTGGTCCCTACTGAAATCTAGCGTCCACATGGTGGTCAGATCTGGAAGGATTTGTACTTGTACACACACACACACACACACACAAAGTGTTTTTAAATTGTGATGAGAGCCAGGTGCACTCTCTCCAGTGATATGGAAGAGAGAGAGAGAGACAGACAGACAGACAGACAGACAGGACAGAGACAGAATGAGAGAATGAGAGCAAGAGACAGAGCGATTGAGCTAACTGAACAGGGGAAGAAAACAAATACATATTGCAGGGGAGTGTGTGTGTGTGTGTGTGTGTGTGTGTGCGTGCGCTTCCAAGGAACGGGAGAGGAGATTTGGTGCCCACTAATGACACTGTGATCAACAACAAAATATGCATACATACAAATACAGACACAACAGGAAGTGAAAAAAACGAAAAGTTTGGTAAATACAAAAAAATACAAAAACGACAATGGGGAGGGCTAATTAATTAATTAATTAGCCCCAAGACACAGGTGTGCCTAACGAGGGACTAAAGCGCTGATCCCTGAGTGCATCCATGGCACACCTGGGGACACCTAACAACTCACCAAACAACAGACCAAACAACCAACCAAGTGTAGTGCTGTAGATGCCCTAACCCCTCCCTGCTCCTTAATGACATGTTTCTGAATTCGCCATCGAGTCGCTTTGGATAAAAAGCATCTGCTAAATTACTGAATAGTAAGATATATTAAGAAAGAAAGTTGGCTAGGATAGTGAAGTGGCTCGGGTGTTCCAACTCCTAGCCAAAAGGTACTGGGTTCAAGCCTGCAATGTCCACAGCCTTCCTGCAAACATCCATGCACAATGCCTAACCTAAGCCTATACCTAAATTAACATCCAAGGGACTTACAAATGAGGAGAAGAACAATCAAAAGCATAGATTGATTACTCACAGATAGCCCCGTTTAACACCTGAACATAACAGATGATCGGTCGTTTGCAGTGAAGAAAACTAGATGCTCCCCCCAAAACCAAACAAACGCCTTCCCACTCACCATGAACTGGACATTGTCGAAGCCATTGGCAAGCAGGTGGTTCTCGTACTGGACCAGGCCGATGGAGTCCAGCCACTGACCCACGGACTGCAGCGGACAGCGGGGGCCTATGAGAGGGTGGAGGGGGAGGCGCTTGAGCAGGGAGTAGCCATCCACACGGTAGCAGCGGCAGTCGGGCTGGGACAGCTGGCATTGCCACATCATGTTGTGGCGTGCAAAGTGGCTATCGAAGGAGCCTGCCATGGCGCATCCAAGAGAGTGGTTGAGGAGGTGGGAGTGAGGAGGTGGTAAGGAAGTGGGGGCGAGGGGTCAGTAAGAGGGGGGTTAGGAGGTTGGGGGGGTTGCGTGGGAGCTTGTGTGGCGCAACAGAGGTAGATGAGTAGGTAGGGGGTCGGGGAGGGTGGGGATGGTAGGCAGGTGGGGGGGTGATGGGGTTAGTGAAGGGGGGGGTGGGGGAGAGAGAGAGAGTTGGGGGGCTAGGCTGGGGACAGCATCAGCATGCTGAAAGGGGGGAAAGGAGGTGGGTCAGGGGTGGGGGGTTGGTGGTAGTAGGTGGGTCTGGGGGAGGACGAAGACGATGAAGAGGAGGATGGCGAGGAGGAGGTTAAAGGGGAGAGCGAGGTTTAATGCCTCTCACTCTCTCTCCCCAGATCCAGTCAGAGGAGGGAAAAAAGGAAGGAAGGAGAGAGAGAGAGAGAGAGAGAGAGATTGTATCCAGAAGGTAGTGACGGTCCGCGGGGGTTTTTAAATCCAAGGCGAGAGAGTCGGAGCGAAGGAGCAAAAAGGAAGGAAGATGCGGCGGTCAAAGGTATAGATCCGAGAGCGGGCGAGCAAGCAGAGGAGAGCGAGCGAGCGTTTGTGTGTGTGTGTGTGTGTGAAAAGCTTCGGTTGCCGTGCTGGAGGTTTCTATTTCAGCTGTTGCACTCTCGCTCGGCAGCTCCTTCCAGGGGCGTGCACGTGTTTGCGCTGCATGCGCCTGTGCGTGTGCACGTGTGTGTGTGTTGTGTGTGTAAGCGGAGGGGAAGAGAGAGGAAAAGGAGAGAGCGAGAGCTGCCTGTGCAGTGGATTTCTCTTTATCAAGTACTCCCACTCTCATCTGTATGCTTCTGCAGCCTCTCTCTCTCTCTCTCTCTCTCTCTCTCTCGCTCCCTCCTCTTGCTACGCTTTCTGTCTCCCTCTCTCTCTCCCTTCTCCCTCTTTACCCTCTCTCCATCTAAAGCATTCTCTCCTCTTTCTCTCTCCCTCTCATGCCCTTCTCCCTCCCTCCCTCCCTCCCTCCCTCCCTCCCTCCCTCCCTCCCTCCCTCCCTCCCTCCCTCCCTCCCCGTCTTTTCTAGCTCATACACTTTCTTTATTTGTGTTTATTGCTCTCTCTCTCTCTCTCTCTCTCTCTCGTGTTGGTAGTAACCATCAGATCAGCCCCAGCCTCTTTGCCAGCTCCGTCCTCCACACAGGCACACACACACATGTGCATGCGGCACACACAGACATGTGTGCAAATGCATTTGCTATGGCAGAGACATAAATACATGTGTGTGTGTGGGGGTATTTATATATATATATATATATGTGTGTGTGTGTGTGTGTGTGTGTGTGTGTGTGTGTGTGTGTGTGTGTGTGTGTTAGCAGAGCGGGCTAGCACAAACACCATTTATTCTTCTGGTTACCATGGTTAGTAGAAATCTCAGTTACAGAAGACATAGAAAGAGAGAGAGAGAGGGAGAGAGAGTGAGAGAGAGAGAGAGAGAGAGAGAGAGAGAGAGAGAGAGAGAGAGAGAGTGAGAGAGAGAGAGAGAGAGAGAGAGGGAGACAAAGCGAGAGGGGAAGAGGGGGATAGAGTGGGTGAGATAGATAATGAACGAGAAAGTAAGCAAGATGGACATATAGGGAAGAAAGTAGGGAGGGAAGGGGAGGGAATTGGTTTGTTGTGCGCCACAAAGTTCAATTCATTACAGTTGAATCTCTCTCTCTCTCTCTCCCCCTCCCCACACACAAACACACATATACACACACACACCTGTGCCATCTTCTTTGGTGTCCAGTCCACTCCCGATGCCCGCCCCGATGGAACTCATGATCTTATCAATCTTTCAATCCAGAGAGAAAGAGAGAGAGATCAAAAGTCAGTCAAAGTGTCAAAACACACAACAGTCATAATAAGTAAGAAACACTTAAGTAGCATAATAATTAATCAAATATAATCTATGAGGTGCATACAGTTGTGCAGGTAAAAAATATATGTCTGAGCAATCAGAGACAGAGAGAGAGAGAGAGAGAGAGAGAGAGGGATGACGTAGTGTGATGGAGGGACAAAATATAATGAGGGCCAGACCAGTGAGGAGTGGAAGTAATTTTCTCGCTTGTCAATTATAAAGAGACAGAATGTTGAGACTCATACAAGCACCATTAACCCCGTCCATTCACTGGCTGTTAATCATTCACTTGTGTTGTATCACACACACAAGAGAAACCAAGCAAAAAAAAAGAAAAAAGGAAGTAAAAAGGAAGGGGGGGGGGGGGGAAGGAAGGATTAGGGAGGAATGAAGGAATGAAGAACAACTGGAAATACTGTCAAATCCTGCAAATCCTGCAGCAGCTTCATTAGTGTGTGTCTGCCCACTGGCTGTCTCGTATGTGTATGTGCATGCCTGTGTGGGTGTGTGTGTGTGGGTGTGCGTGCGTGTGTGTGTGCATGTGTGTGTATGTCTTGAGACTCAGGATTCAACTCCAAACATCTCAACCGTACAATCATCAGACCAGCTCAGTCCAGAACAACCCAGGGTGTGTGTGTGTTTTTGTGTGTGTATGTGTGTGTTGGCGGGGGGGTGCAGTAGGAAGCAAGATTAATTAATTAGCCAGGTATGTTGTATGGATTTATTTACTAGCATGTAGTTCCTGTTACGGCCTACTGGTGGTTTGCGATAGGTGGATACAGAAGGACCCCTCATTTAGGATCTCAGTGGCTAGTTCATCTTCATATTATGTATTTTGCGAGGTCCTGTCGACGATTTCAATCAAAAGTTATTAAAGATTGAATATTAATGAGCTTTTGCCATAGACTTGAGCGAGGTGGCCAAGTCCTGCCCTCAATGTGCCAAATATGGATTATTTCCATTGCTGGTTGCAAAGGATGGAGAGACGCTCCATAGAAAAAAATTATACACCCTCAAAATGGTCACGGCAGGGAAGCTACATATTTATTTTTTCTATGATTTGGACTCTAATGAAACTGTGATATGCTAATGCTAGTGTTTAAATAGCTCAAAGCTAAATTAAGAAAAATGCTTACCACCTATTAGCCCGCTAACCAGGTAATCTAAACCTAATAGAATTGCCCTCACTAATCGCAAATTAGGCTCTTATTTGCTCTTATAATCGTGTTAATGGCCCTGTAAGACAGGAAGTGCCCCAGTGATGTGTTTTCTGTTGTCCTCGGCGACCCTCTCCCCGGGGTGAGAGTCAACACTGTACAGCACTCTCTCTCTATCGCTCTCCCATTAAACTTACTGTAAGCACTCCTCATTAGTATTTCCAAAACCCTAATTAGCATTCAACAGATAGGCCCGTATGTTGCGGGCTATCGCTGCCTCTTCCGCTCGATCTTCAAGGTGAAGACTCTGTTTTATTGACCCCTAAGGGAAATTGTAACTGTTGCAGGTGCTCCCCTTAAACATGGAAACACCATAGTAAAAATAGAGTAGTAATAAAATAGTAATAGTAATAAAAGAAGCAAACAATATGAAACAACAAAATATAGTGTAACAGAAACAAATTGCAGAAGGGGGAGGAAGAGGAAGAGGAGGAAGGTAAACTACCCCTCCGAGAGTTTATGCTAATGACTCCAGCTATCTTTAAGTTCATCGACTGTGGCTGTCACCCCCTGGGGCTCCCCCCCCCCCATCTTTTCTACACTTCCTGGCTGCAAACAGAGCAAATTTTAAACATATGCATGCACATTTACGTTTGAGGATGAAGCTGTTAAAGCCATGTACACACACTCAGACACACACACACACACACACACACATATACTGTATATACTGATGATGAATGTAGATGTGCAGCCTTGCGTGTGTGTGTGTGTGTTTGTGTAGTAAGTGTGTGTGTGTGTGTGTTTGAGTGTGTCTTCATCTATTCTTGGAGTTGTGTGGGGGCATGTGTTTGTATGTGTGCATGTGTGTGTTTTTATCTGTGTATGCCAGTGTATATGCATGTATGTTTTGCTGTGTTGTGTGAAGCGTATGCATGCATGTGTGTATGCATATGTGTGTGTGTGTGTGTGTGTGTGTGGGTGTGTGTGTGTGTGTGTGTGTGTGTATTTCCAGAGGTGTGAGCGGTGAGGAAGGCATGGAAGGTGACTCTGTGATGTAATCGCACACGGTTGTGATGTGACAGTGTTGGCTTGGTGATGCATGCCAGTGGCCGCGGCCCCAAAACTCAAACACATGGAGAAATGTCAATAGATGGACACTTTAGTTCGGGAGAAAAACAACACCTGTTACTCCACCTACCTACCAATAAACACCTGTACTTAAACCCCCCTTTTATACCCGTCTCTTGTAGCATTCTTCAATCACACCCTCCACCTCCTAGTCTCCTCCCTCCAATCTATTTATCCGGGTCCAGAAGGGGTATTCATACATTGAGTGTGAGATGAGTTCTCTGTACTCGTGAATTGCTGTTCTGAGCAAAATGGAGATAACTCCCCATATTAATTATTAAACTGTTTTTGTTGTTAAAAGAAATGATTTGAATGTAAATTCACCCCATCGTCCTCCAAATAGAAACACTAAAAGCTGCTTGTTGACATTAAGGATCCACTGCTGATTTGAATTGCAGGTTGATGATGATTGGTTGTACTTGAATGAGTCCCAGCTGTGACATCATGGCCGGCATTTTCCCTATTAAAACCTGAGAGGGGGCGTTTAATTAAAATCTGTGCCAAGGCTGGGCAACATATGTTTCCTGTAATTACCCCCCCCCACCTCTCTTTAAAACACCACTGGGGACAGCAGCTGACCTCACACCACTCAGTATGAACAGAAGGAAAATAAACATAGACACAACTAACAAACAAATAAACAATTAACAGAAACACAGACCCAACAAACAAATGAAAAATCCATCCATTTTCTTCCGTTTATCTAGGGGTCAGGCTGAGCAAGGAGCTCCAGGCCCCCTTCTCCCCAGCAACGTTTTCCAGTTCCTCCTGGGGGACCCTGAGGCGTTCCCAGGCCAGCTGGGATATGTAATCCTTCCAGTGAGTTCTAGGTCTACCTCATGGTCTCCTACCAGTTGGATGTGCCCAGAAAACCTCCAAGGGGAGGTGCCCCTTTCGACGCAAAGGAGCAGCGGCTCTACTCCGAGCTCCCTCCAGATGTCCGAGCTCCTCACCCTATCTCTAAGGCTGAGCCCAGCCACCCTATGGAGGAAACAAATTTCGGCCGCTTGTATTCGCGATTTCGTTCTTTCGGTCACTGCCCAAAGCTAATGACCATAGGTGAGGGTTGGGACGTAGATAGACTGGTAAATTGAGAGCTTTGCCTTCTGGCTCAGCTCCCTCTTCACCACAACGGTCCGGTACAATGCCCGCATCACTGCTGATGCCGCACCAATCCGCCTGTCCATCTCACACTCCATTTTCCCCTCACTCATGAACAAGATCTGGAGATACTTGAACTCCTTCACTTGGGGCAGCAACTCACTCCCAACCCGAAGGGAGCAATCCACCATTTTCCGGCAGAGAACCATGGCCTCAGACTTGGAGGGGCTGACTCTCATCCCGACTGCTTCACACTCGGCTGCAAACCGCCCAGTGTGCACTGGAGTTTACGGTCTGATGAAGCCAACAAAACCACATCATCTGCAAAAAGCAGAGATGCAATTCTAAGGTTCCCAAACTGGACGCTCTCCTCACCTCGGCTGCCCCTTGAGATCCTGTCCATGAATATCACAAACAGAATCGGGGAGAAGGGGCAACCTTGGTGGAGTCCAACACTGACTAAGAAGGTGTTTGACTTTGTGCCGAGAATATGAACACAACTCTCACTTTGGTTGTACAAGGCCCGGATAGCTCGTACCAACAGCCCCGATACCCCATATTTCCTCAGTAACCCCCACAGGATCCCCTGAGGGACACGGTCGAAAGCCTTCTCCACAAAACACATGTAGACTGGATGGGCAAAGTCCCACTCCCCCCCAACAACCTTGAACGTGACACTGAAGAGGCGTGTCAGCCAAGACAGCCCAACAATGTCCACAGCCTTCAGCATGTAAGAGCAAATCTCATCCACACCTAGTGCCTTGCCGCTGAGGAGCTTTCTGACTGCCTCAGAGACCTCTGCCAGGCGTATGGACAAGACTTCCCCCAAATCTCAGACTCTGCCTCTTCCACTGAGGACGTATTGGTTGGGTTCAGGAGTTCCTCAAAGTGTTCTTTCCACCACCCGACAATATCCCCAGTCCGGGTCAGCAGTTCTCCTCCCTGGCTGAACACAGCCGTAGCCAAGCCCTGCTTTCCCTTTCTGAGTCACCAGAAGTTCCTTGAGGCCAACCGAAAGTCCTTCTCCATAGCCTCCCCGAACTCCTCCTACACTCAGGTTTTTGCTTCAGTGACCGCCGAAGCCGCAGCCCTTCTAGGCTGCCGGTACCTGTCTGCTCCCTCGGGAGACCCCTGGGCCAGCCAAGCCCGAAAGGCCTCCTTCTTCAGCTTGACGGCTTCCTTCACCGCTGGTGTCCACCAATGGGTTCTTAGGTTACCGCCACGACAGGCACCGAATACATTCCGACCACAGCTCCTAGCAGCCGCCTCTGCAATGGAGGTTTTGAACATGACCCACTCGGATTCCATGTCCCCAACCTCCCCTGGGATGTGTGAAAAATTCTTCCAGAGGTGGAAGTTGAAGACCCACACCATCTGATCCACCACCAGGTGGTGATCAGTTGACAGCTCTGCTCCTCTCTTCACCCGAGTGTCCAAGACATACAGCCACAGATCTGATGATATGACCACAAAGTCGATCGTCGATCTTTGACCTAAGGTACAAAGTACACTTATGAGCCACCCTATGCTCGAACATGGTGTTCATTATGGCCAATCCATGACTAGCACAGAAGTCTAATAACAAAGCACCACTCGGGTTCAGATCAGGCAGGCCGCTCCTCCCAATCACCCCCTTCCAGGTTTCTCCATGGTTGCCCACGTGAGTGTGGAAATCTCCCAGTAGAACTATAGAATCCCTAGACGGAGCCGCTTCCAGGACGCCACCCAGAGACTCCAAGAAGGCCGAATACTCTGAACTGGTGTGTTCGGTGCATAAGCACACACAACAGTCAGAGCTTTCCCCTTAGCAACTTGTAGTCGCATAGAGGCGACCCTCTCATTCACTGGGGAGAACTCCAACACAGCAGCACTCAGCCGGGGGCTCGTGAGTATCCCCACACCTCTCACCCTGGGCAACTCCGGAAAAGGAGAGAGTCCAGCCCCTCTCCAGGAGTTTGGTTCCAGAGCCAGTGCTGTGTGTAGAGGTGAGCCCAACTATAACTCATTGGTACCGCTCCACCTCCCGCACCAGCTCCAGCTCCTTCCCCGCCAGAGGTGACATTCCACGTCCCTAGAACTAGTCTACGATGCCGAGCATCAGCAGGCCCAGGCCCCTGCCTTTGCCTGCCGCCCGGCTGACAATTAAAAAATATACACATCAAAGTGACCAAACACTGACACAACAAACATACTTCAGACCAACTAACCAAATAACTAACTAACCAACAAACAAACAAACACACAAACAAACAAACAAATATGCCAACAAACATAGACATAACAAACACAGACAACAGACAAAAACAGCTAGCTAGCTAGATAAATATATAATGGTCTATGCAAAATACCCTTAAGCAACACACTGGTAAAACCACACGCCAGGACACTCTTACCTCCTCCCACTCGGCTGTGAAGGAGGGCGTTCTCTCCAGCCTTCCCCCTGGACTCACTCCCTCCCCCAGCCTCTGGCTGCCAGGTCCCTGGCCCTGAGATCCTGACCCCCAACTGAGCTCCTCCTGAAAAGTTAAAATATATATTTTTGTATATGTTAATCTGAATCAGAATCAGAATGTACTTAATTGCCAAGTAAGTTTAACACGTACAATGAATTTGTCTTGGTGTTTGGTGCATAACAATAACAATATAATAGCCTGAGATTTAGAAATGAATTCAACAGTTAGCACCCTGTCAAGGAAGAGTCAGATCAAATCAAATGTCTTTGGTCCAATAAGTTCACAGACCAACAGTTGAAACAGACTTCTAAGGTTAACTACAGAGTGCATGATGGAGCAAAATGCTAAACCCCCCCCACCCATTTAAATGACCTCAGGAGAATATCATCAAAACAATTTGAAATGGGAGTGTTCGCTTTTAAAGCTCATTTGAATTTCACAGCTAGCCTCCTATACTTAAAGGAGAACTCCGGTGTAAAATGGTTCTGGGATATGTTTAGTATGATCGAACGTGACTTTCTGACTGACTGATTCAATAAGTGACTAACAGACTGACCGACTGACTGACTGACCTGTATAGGCGACACGGCCACGAGGTTGGAGTCTGACAGAGACTTAGACAGCTGGAGGTCCAGCGTGCTGCGGGGCATCGACCTCATCCTGCCCAGGGTGCAGGCCCGCTCCTCGTGGTCCCCGGCCGCTGCAGCCTCCCGGACCACCACTCCGTTGAGGCCGAGGGCCAAAGCGATGGCGGCCGAGTTCCGGGGGGAATGGGCAGGCAGGTGTCCCAGGGTGGAGTAACCCCGAGGCCAACCACCGGCCAGAGGGGAGCTGGTAGTTGCGGAGGTGGCCACTCTGTCCTGGTTCACCCTGGTGTGGAAGACCGTCCGGTAGACCACCTGTGGCTTCTGCTGCTCCCTGGGGGTCTCGGGGGGGTGGGATGGTGATGACTTGTTGACCTGTGGATTGTATTTAAATATAAATCATTATTTATTCGATTTTTCAAAACATATCAGAAAGAAAAATCGTTGTATGTACAAACTTACCTGGCAATAAAACTCTTTCTGGTGTTGACCCTGGGGGGGTGCTCCGGTTTGCACTCCCGGGGCGCACAGCAGACCACCCTGGTCCTGACTCTGGGTCTGGGTCTGTGGAGGCAGAGGAGGAGGAGGAGGAGGAGGGGCTGGGGCGTGCTTGTGGGGCCTGGGGGTGTAGAGGTGGTAGGGGGTATCAGGGGTCTCGCAGGCTGGGGACGAGCCGTGGAGGAGGCCGGCGAACTCCTCCGGGATGTGGCTCTTCCTGCGATCCTCCAACAAGAGGAGGGAGGAGGAATGGGGGGGAGGAGGAGGAGCAGCAGAAGGGGGTGGGGGGTCCCGCTGGTAAGGCCCGTCGTCTGGAAGAGGGGAGACACACACACACACACATAGATATATAAACATTCAAACTTCTGCTTTGGGGAATTAATCACACTCATGCATTCAATAAAAATAAAATAAATAAAACACCACTTTGCCACAATAAAAGTACAAACTAAAAAATCCAATGAAAAGAGTAAATGAAAGTAATAAAACAAAGCTTCAACTAAGTTCATTCAATAGCAACAATAACTGCAGAGAAATATGAAAGTGCTTGGCATGCGGCCAAATAAATTAAGGAGCGACGAGTCCTGGTAAAAACAAGTTGGAGTAACAGAACTAAACAAACAAGAGCACGTAGCTGGTGAGAGAACAATAAGGAGGTGGTCGTATGTCTTCTGCTTGTCTCTAGAAGCTTCTGCTCGCCTCTACCTGACCAAGACAAAGTTGATTACCTCCTGCCCTCCCCTGCCTTGTGAGTGCAAAGGTGTGTGTGTGTGTGTATTTTAGTGTGATAGTGGACATGGAAGTTTAGAGCTTAGACTGAGGGACAGTCTACCTGTGTGTGTGTGTGTGTGTGTGTGTGTGTGTGTGTGTGTGTGTGTGTGTGTGTGTGTGTGTGTGTGTGTGTGTGTGTGTGTGTGTATGTCTCCAGTGTCTAAACCTTTGCATGTATGCATGGCTTCATTCACTGGATCCAATTGGGCTGTAATGGGACCGTCCGTCTCTGTCTGTCTCTTTTGTTTGTCTGTCTGTCTGTCTATCTGTCTGTCTGTCTTGTCTCTCTGTCTGTCTGTGTCTGTCTGTATTCACCCACTTGAGAGAGAAGTCCCAGAAAGTTCCCTTCATCGCCTCCCCTCATGCTCATATCTGTTCCTGCATTGTGAACTGTGCAGGCAAGCATGTGCATACATGCGCACATGAGTGAAATTAGTGTATTACGTGAATGTGTCAAAGTCCCCCCCCTGTGTGACATGCAATTAATTTGCATATGCTTTGCATATTAAAGGGTGTGCCTTGTAGGATATAAATATATAAAACACTCTTTTTACAGAAGTGAAGGTAGAATGGATTATTATAGGATTAACACACACACACACACACACACACACACCAAGTTTTACATTTCAGGAAGTTGTGAGTGACGTCATATTATTCTGTTGTCCAGACTTGATTATAACACAAAACACAGCCAGACTGCTAATATCATAATGAACTGTTATGTCACAAATCCTGTGAACAGAAGTGATGGTCTATCTGCTCAAGTCTGAACCTTGTGTTTATGGTATTTATGTGGTCTCGCTCTCTCTCTTTGTCTCTCCAACTCCATCTCTCCCTCCGCCCTATCTCGCTCTTGCCATCTCTCTCTCTACCCCCCCCCCCCCCCCTCTCTCTCTCTCTCTCTCTCTCTCTCTCTCTCTCCCCCCTCTCTTCTCTGGCCCTGCCCCTCTCCCCCCTTTGGTAAGCTCCCTAATTGGGCCTCACCCCACAGAAAGCAGCACACCCAGAACTAGGACTAGAACACATTACCATATGAACACAAAATATATATATTACATAACGTGAGCCTCCGACACAGAGAGGCAGGAAGATGCAGCAGAGCAGAGTACACTTACGTAATGACTTGCAAATGAGACAGCCAGCGTCTATCTCGCTCTGAGAGACAAGAGCCCAAACCAGTTGATTCATTGCAATTTGTTTTCTCTTCTGATTGAAAAACCATGACCCCTCTGCCTTTAAAGTAAAACAAAAAAGCAGGGGTGTCAAACTCAATCTAAGAGGCCATATCCAGAAATTAACAGCTGTGAGGGCTGTATATATATATATATATTTATCATTTGAGTGTTCGTCATTTGAGTGTTCGCTTTTAATTGCCAAGGCGCGGCCTGAGAACAGTGACGTATAGGTCGTGCACGAATTTCAGTTATTGAGCGGAAGTACGGAGGCGGGCGGAACCAGGCTAATGCTAATGCTCACTGCATCTGCCGTTTGTATACTGTGCGCAACGTGGTTTCTGGCGCATGAAATACGTCACGACCAAACGTTAGCGATTGGTTAAGGCAGATCCAGAGTGGCACTGGGCAGAGCCAATAGGTTTTAAACTTCAACAGCACCCGCCTTCAAGTGAGAAATCCACTTGAAGGCGGGGCCGCGCCTCCTGTTCGCTGATTGGAAGGCACATTTGAGGGAAAAGACATTGTTCTAACATACAGCACTGCCAGACCTAGTACTGAAATGAAATGAAAATTGAGCAGAAGTACGTAGGCGGGCGGAGCCAGGCTAAAAAAGACGCACAATATTGGAGAGCAGCTAATCAAACCTGCCTGCCTGAAAATTGTAGAGAGACTGTGTGGCCCACAAGTGGTGGATAAAGTGAACACCGCCCCACTCTCTGACACTGTCATGACAGAATTGATAAAATGGCTGAAGATTGTCAGAACCAGCTGCACGAGACGCTTAGGAATGTTCCCTTTGACATTCAGTTGGCTGAAACGACAACAGTGTCAGACGAGTCTGTGCTCATCGTTTATGTGCACTATATTCACGGTGATGACTTGAAACAAGACATTCTTATGTTTACCAATCTAACCACAACAGGCCAAGATATTTTTATGGCTGTGGACTCTTACCTCTCATCCAACAATCTGCCCTATGAGAATCTTGTTGCATGCAGCGATGATGGGCAAAAACAAGGGATTTAACTGCCGATTGAAGGAAAAAGCCCTGCGGTGTGAATCTTCCAGCATTGGCCAGTAAAAAACGTTTCGATCAAAACGGCATACCTAGCACATTCACTCAATACAATGAGACAAACAAGCGGATGCAAGGCCCCGAATCGAACATCATGCACTGCGAGTGTCTTGTACCTATCATGTGACATTTCATCAGTAAAACAGAATTTAATATTGGCGATAGGAGTTAGATTGGCAACACCCAACATATTTTGTATTAGTCGGGACATAAGGCATGCCTCCTCGGACATGGTGACACTATCCAAGTAATGTGACATAAGCAAACAAGGTATGTCAATTCAGCAAAGATATGAGAGTAAAAAAAGAGAGGGAATGTCATTCTATACCCTCCTACTTCTACTACTTACTAAGTAGAAGTAGTTCTACTACTACTTCCTTAAAATTACCACACAAAAAACAATGAAAAATAGAAATAAAACAAAAACAGGTGATATTTTAGCTACATTATATGACAAAAGCCAAACATTAAAAAAACAGTCAATCATGTGCACTTTAAATGGTGCTGAACATGACAACAGTGTTAAACACTCGCTTTGTTTTCACACCCGATGTCTCCCACGATCCCCTGTGGTTTCAGACAGAGAGAGCGAGAGATATTAAACCACCATTAATTGCTGTTATTTCAATATTATCAGGATAATGATGCATAATGACAGAGTAGATGACACAACTGCAGGGATCACTCTGACAAAGTTCTTTGCATCTCATCTTCAAACTCTTCAACCTCAAAGTCTCTCTTGTTTTCTCTTCTTAGACTGTTAACTATGAAGTCATTGAGCAGATAGTTTTATCCAAAGTGACTTAACAGTGAATTCAGATACATGTGGTTAAGGAGCAAGGTAGAGGTTAGGGCATCTTGCTCAAGGATGCTTACAGGTAGACTGCGGACCCAGAACCTTTCAACTGGGAGACGGACACCCAACTAGACTATCCTGCCACTACAGCACAGAACCCTTCTGAACTCTTCAGCACATAACACTCATAAACAAGCATGGCATTGGCTTACTCAATATATATATATATATATTAGGGCTGTCAATCGATTAAAATATTTAACTCGATTAATCGCATGATTGATCATAGTTAATCATGATTAATCACGATTAACTATGATCTATGAGGTAATACCCTTTTCAACATGAGAATAGACAAATGCTTGCTTTATGCAAAAAAAGCATGTTTATTTATTGTTACAATGAGAAATACTAACCGGAGGCGGTGTATTACGATCCCCCCCCCCCCCCCCCCCCCCCCCGTCGGTCGTCGGACCGGGGCGTGTGACGATCGCGCGCGCACCCCCACCCCCATTTTTTATCCATTACTGCTCACGGGGTTGTAGTTCAGCCCGTTCTCATCCCAACTCGTAATATACCGACAATTTGTCACGCCCCTAGACTTCTGACATTGACGCAAAGGGTACCCTCCCGCGTCTGTGTGAAACGATCCGGGTTCTCATAAACCCGTTCACGGTGGTAAGAGACGAGCAGAGTCTACAGCGTCCATTCACTCCAATAATAACCCGGTCACGGTGATAGATTACGCTAACCCTAACCCTAACCATAACCATAACCTAACCCTTTTTGGAGTGAATTGTTTCACAGTAGACTGCGGACGCTGTAGACTCTGCTCTGCGAGCGGACGCTGTAGACTCTGCTCGTCTCTTACCACCGCGAACGGGTTTATGAGAACCCAGATCGTTTCACACAGACGCGGGAGGGTACCTTTTGCGTCAATGTCAGATGTCTAGGGCGTGACAAATCGTCGGTATATTACGAGTTGGGATGAGAACGTGTTGTGTAGTTTGTTTGCGGCATCGACCTCGTGTGCATTGCTTCCTGATTTCCCGAGCTACGGAGTGGCCCGAGGTTCAAATGTCACAGCGTTAATCGCGCGTTAAAAAAATTAGTGCCGTTAAAAACATGTTGCGTTAACTCGTTAATAACGCGTTAACTTTGACAGCCTTAATATATATATAGAGAGAGGTGAATACTCGATTTTGATTGGCTGGAGGGGTGTTGATTAACTTTTGATAACCACACAGCTATTACGTGATCGTAACATAAGCAGTCTTATCACCGTTCTAAATTAATGCGCTTAACAAAACGTTAATAACTGTCAACTTGGACCGGACTTGGATGGGACTACATTTACAAAGCTTCCCTGTTGCGAGGTCGTTACTAAGATCGTCTCTATTTACTGGAGTAATAAGGTAACGACTGCATTCCCTATGAATCAAATGTTAACTGATTGCGTTCCAGGCATTAGTCAGACCGATATATTTCTCCGGTCACTTGCCATATATATATATATATATATATATATATATATATGTATATATATATATATATATATATATATATATATATATATATATATATATATATATATAGCAGGGGTCGGGAACCTTTTTTGCCTTGAGAGCCACTTTTCCCAAAAAAAAAAAAAAAAATCTCAGAAGAGCCACATAAAGACGGTTACAAGCAAAAGTTTGGATATTTAACTTGCATAGGATACGTTGCTGCAAATTGTGCATGGTGAGTGTCGAAGTGGCGGTTAACATTGCATCGTTTCCACTGGCGTAACAACATGATGATAGGCCCCGGTGCAAATATATTTTTTGTTTTTTTTGTGCCCCCGCGGTTGTTGACGGAGGGGGGGAGGGGGGGGGGGGGGGGGGGGGGTGCTGTGCGATTGTTGCCGGGGGGGGGGGGGGGGGGCTCTCCCCCTGGGCCCCGGTTGCACCGTCGATAGTTACGCCACTGATCGTTTCATGGACGCAATTTTCTCATTACATAACAGACAGATCGCACTCCCAGCTCTTTCCACGAACGCAATCTGTCCAATCGGGCTGAAAGTTGCGGACTTTCTTTTCGGGCTTTTTCCTTTTTAACATTTTGATTAGCGCCAGGGGTGGACTGGCCATCGGGGCCGACGCACATCTTTGGGCCGGCCCAGGACTGTCATAAAAATTTAAAATAAAGTAATTTGGCCCAACCGGAGGCGGTGTGTTACGATCGCGCCCCCCCCCCCCCGTCGGTCTTCGGACCGGGGTGTGTTACGCGCCCCCCCCCCCCCCCCGTCGGTCGTCGGACCGGGGTGTGTTACGCGCATCCCGCGCATTACTCAGATAGACTGTAACTGCCTATTTGCCACGAAGCCTTGTCATTATAGGGCCAGCGTGCGTGCGTGTGTGTGTGTGTGTGCGTGTTGGGAGAGTCGGGTTGATTAAAAAAAATACGGTTTTCTCGGAATGTAATGACGTGTTTCAATCGACACAGCTCTCCCCTAGTATTGACTGTTATTTTAGCATTATATTAGGGTAGACAGTCTGATTACTTGATTACATTTTTTCGGTTACATGCCGCTATTCCGACATGCCGCTACTTAGACATTGACGTCTAGTGGTCGGAGTGGCGGCATTAATATTATTTTCCAAGCGTCCCACTACTGCGACAATTTTTTTTCCCCATTGTCTGAGTAGCGGCACTTTACTTTTTTTCAAACGTCCTGCCATTCCGACATGAGGCCATTAATATTTGTCATTATCATTGTACTTTAAATTAATTAATTAATGTGATTATACCCATATGTTCTGGACTTAGCATACACGCAGCTTATGCATGGGTGTGTAACTTCATTCAAAGGCAGTCCATAATTCAAATTAAATTGATTTCTAACGAACAAGTCAAAATTTCAGGCCCTAGAGCTTTATTCGTGCTTCTTCTTATATATTTTTAAGTAGACTGCTGGCCTGCACGCACAGAGTTTGTTTGATGCATGGAGTTTCAACCTTTTCCCCCTGAGAGCTGAATAAAAATGAGGAGAGCTCCCTGTCTTTTACATAATGTGTGTAGGCCTAACATTTATTCACATGGCCGGTTCAAAATCACCTAGTTTTTGACTGAAATGTGTGCCGATATCAATTATTGGGAAAAACATTGTTTGGAGTAGAGGTTTGCACTCGCGATGCAAATGGAAGCTCATTGCGGGTGCGGGCGGGATGATAGAGGTAGGCCTACATTTGAAGATTGTCTCGACTGGCGACAAACAAGAATCAGAATCTACAATGATCATTGTCCATAGGCCTATCTAGTTATTATTCTATATTAATAACTATTATTATTATTCTATTATTCTATTGCACTTTCAATGATCATTGTCCATAGGCCTATCTAGTTATTATTCTATATTAATAACTATTATTATATTCTATTGCACTTTCTATGAAAAGTAGGCCTAATTGTCGTAATAGCGGTACCAAAAAAGATCGGATTAGGGGCATGTCTAAATAGAGGCATGTCGTAATGACGGCATGTCGTAATGGAGGGTTGTCGTAATAACGGGCTGTCGTAATAAAGGGCGGACCCCCATTTTTTCCCCCCCTCAACTAATTTCGTCCGAGAGCCCCGGCCGTCGGCAAAAGAGCCACATGTGGCTCGCGAGCCATAGGTTCCCGACCCCTGATATATAGTGTGTATATATGTATATAATAATAATGGCGTTCATCATAATAGCTACAATAATGTTGCTGAGTGTAATGTATCAACAACACCTGATTAGTGCCACTAATCTACTGTGTAATGTGTAATGTGTAATGTACTGCTATCTGTTCTATATACAGATTCGGCTTCCATTGTAGAAAGAATGTATGGTAGAAAAATGCTCTTTTGGAGTTTTTGACTCCAATGGGGAGCAATTCTGATTCAACACCAATTCTCAATTCCTTTTTAGCAGGTGCTTGACTGGGCCAGCCCATGATTGTAAGACAAACAGTGTCAAGGCAACTGAGTGCAGTCATTCAGGGTTGAAACCTATAGCGTTCTCAAGGCATTGGGAGTGAGGATTATCCTGGATGACGCCTGTCACTACGCTACACTCACACAGAAGTTGAACACCACAGTGCTCCACCCATTCATCCATCCATGCATACATCCATCCAGCCATCCATGCTTCCATCCATCTATTCATTCCTTAATCCATCCATCCATCCACCCCAGCTCTATGCCTGTTGGCAACAGGTGAGATATGGTTGCAATGGATACAGAACGTACATGTGTGAGAGCAGATGTAGTGAAAAAAGCTAATGTTCAAAAGATAAAGATACAAAGTGAGTGACTGATAGAGCGAGAGACATTGAAGGATGGGGAGAAAGAGAAAGAGTTGATATACAGAAATGTTGTACAGAAAGCAAGATAGATAATAACTCTGCTATACCATGAACAAGTAGGTCAATGCAAGATTCAACACGATTCATAACCAGTCTGAAAGTAGCGATAATTAACCAACGTAGCTGGAAAGAAAGTTAAAGCCCTGTGAAAATATTACAATGAAGCAACACAACACATTACTCCCATGACATACATACAGCTAGCAGTCTTTATCTGTCGCAACCCTTCCACATAACACACACACACGCGGTTAGGTCCCACTGTCCGTAAAGTCTGATCTGATCTCCACGGTGGAGGAGTCGCATCATGCAGCATCTCAGCTTGAACCCTAATTTATATTTAGCATTATTCCTCCCGCATGGTGACACCAATACAAAAGTGTTTACTGCCAACTCTTTTTTAAAGCTATCCTTATCAAGTACACACACACAGCAGGGGGGTATTTTAAAGAGTGAAGGCATGAGGTTCCTCCTTATCAACCTAGACAGACAGTGAAGTTAAATACTCTAATACATAAATACTCTCACACGTTTTCTTCTTCACTAACTTGTCAACATCCTGGGTCATGTGCAGTGTTCACGTTTGTGAAATGGCCTCTACAGATTGTCCTCTTGTGGAATTAGAATGAGAGATATGGTTGAGGAAGTCACCACACCAACCACACAAACCAAAGTGATCATGCCAGTGTTACTACTCCAACCAAAGTTACCATGCCAA
The DNA here is from genome assembly GCA_030340625.1 of Merluccius polli. Lineage (NCBI taxonomy): Eukaryota > Metazoa > Chordata > Actinopteri > Gadiformes > Merlucciidae > Merluccius > Merluccius polli. Next base: position 253,286 of record JAOPHQ010003136.1, on the reverse strand, counting down.
CCAAAGTTACCATGCCAACCAAAGTCACCATGACAACCAGTTACCATGACAACCAGTTACCATGCCAACCAAAGTTACCATGCCAATCAAAGTTACCTTGCCAGCCAATGTTATTTTTGCAAATGTAACAAGAAATAGCAGAGAGAGAGAGAGAGAGAGAGAGAGAGAGAGAGAGAGAGAGAGAGAGAGAGAGCAAATACAGGGAAGAGGCAGAGCAAGTGAAGAGGATGAAGTAGGCTGAGAGAGAAAAAAGAGAACAAGGTGGAAGTAGCGGTGAACTGCATAGACAGAGATGATGATGATGATGATGATGATGATGATGATGATGATGATGATAGGCCCAAGGGTGGGGAGGGGGAGGTGAGAGTGAAAGGGTGGGGGTAAGGTGAGGTAAGGTGAGTAAGGTGAGGTGGGGGTAATTGTATACACAATCAAAGAATGGCCATTTGACAGGCTTTGAGATGGCAAAGATAGAGAGAGACAAAGAGAGCGAAAGAGAGAGAAATGGAGAGAGAGCCTGAGTGACAGGAACAAGAGGAATCACATTTTTAGGATGGCATTACAGATACACTAACTGACCCAGAGCACACTAGCTTGGAAAACATTGATAGACATACTGAGTGGACCATGTGTGTATACGCATGCCTGAGTGCGTGAATGCGCATGTGTGCATGCATGTGTGTGTGTATGTGGTCATGTGTGGGTGCCCACATGTGCGGTCTTGTGTGTGTAGCAGGCAGATAATACAAAGATACAGAGAGAGAGAGAGAGCAGCAGAACAACTGATTGGCCAATCCCAGTGTAGGCGACTATATGAAACTAAAAATGAGTCGCCGTAGGGAGAGTAGGGGAGACTAACCTGCCCGATGTGCTGGCTGTCAATGAGTCACAGATTCATAAGTGTTTCACTGACATACAAAAGTGTCCAAAAAGGCATACAAAGACAATCAAAAGCGATCAACAGCCGTCAGCAAAAAAAAAACTTCCCCCCTCACCCCCTCCTTCCATTCGCAAAAGCAATAAATGTCAATACATATGTAACTAAATCATGCATTGACAAGGTTGTTTGGTTGAGAAAAAAATGGTGTCAGGTTTCTTTCGTCGTGTGAGAGAGAATGAGGAAAGAAAAAGGAGAAAGAGAGACAGGGTTAGAAAAAAAGATAGAAAAAACAGAGAGCTTGAGAAAGAGAAATAGAGAAGAGAGATGATAAAGCTGAGAGAGCTTCAGAAAGAGAAGGAGAGCTTGAGAAAGACAGTAATATCACTGGGCGGGTAAATACGCTCGTTGTTATTAAGGGATGCTGGCTTACAGCGTTTGCTCTAATATGTGCATCTTCTCTGTCATAAGGAGTCTTTCATGGTTAAAAGCTCAACACAATGAACCCATGCAAAACCAAAACCCAATCATCTGTGGATCAGCCCAAAGCATGCCTGCATACATTAGATTGAGTTATTTTTATTGTCATTTTTTCTAACCTATAGGCATCCTTGAGCAAGATGCCCTAACGCCTACCTGCTCATTAATGACCTGTATCTGAATTTGCTGATGTTTGCTAAATGACTCAATAGTAAATAGTACATTATATCTAACTATCTGCCATGTCTGGTGTGTTTGTGTTTTTTTTTTTTTGTGGGGACCGTGCTGTCCTCAACTTATGGCGCATTTCCAGTAGCACGGTACGACACGGCACGGTACGGCACTGTGTTTGCGTGTTTCCACTAGCACGTAGTACCTGGTATCAGGTACTATTTTGGTATCGCCTCAGCCCTGGTTCCAAGCGAGCTGAAGCGATAATAAAACGTGAGGTCAACCGACTGCCTTCCACTGATTGGCCGACGAGTGTCGTCACTGGAAGCGTCATAAGTATGGAGTCAGAATAGTGTCATAATTCAAACCTGAAAAAAAAGGTTTCAAAGGCTTGTAAGTCTGTGTTTGAAAACTCAACACCTTGTAAAAAAGGTTTTGCACCACTGAAAAAAGAGATTATAGCCTGAAAAAAAAAAGTCAAACATCTGCAAACATGATTTTGTGTTCTATTTGATCTTCTTCATCATTTTCACCAACACATTTTCAAAGCTAAAATGTTTTCACAAACACATTTTCAAAGTTTAAAAATGTTCACCAGCGCATTTGCAGAGTTTCAAATCTGACACTGTTCTAACAGTGTATTACTTTGTTTCCCGGTTTCGAAACCTTGTAAATGGGATTCTGCAAACAGCTGTTCAAACATTGAGAAATACGTTTTGAAAGATTGAATATTTATTTTTAAAAACTTGTAAAGGTGTAAATTTACTAGCCTGGCTCCGCCCTCCGACGTACTTCCGCTCAATTTTCATTTCCCTTCAGTACTAGGTCTGGGTATTCGGCATATTCGCGGGTTTTCTCCCGGTAAAGTTTTACCGGTCCAATCAGCGAACAGGAGGCGCGGCCTGAGAACAGTGACGTAGAGGTCGTGCGCGAATTTCAGTTATTGAGCGTAAGTACGGAGGCGGGCGGAACCAGGCTAATGCTAATGCTCACTGCATCTGCCGTTTGTATACTGCGCGCAACGTGGTTTCTGGCGCATGAAATACGTCACGACCAAACGTTAGCGATTGGTTATGGCAGATTCGGAGTGGCACTGGGCAGAGCCAATAGTTTTAAACTTCAACAGAGCACCCGCCTTCAGTTAGTTAACAATTGTCAATGGTGAGTGGCCAGACTCTCTGTACAAATGAAATGTAGTACGAGAGGCTGGTGACCAGGCTATAAATTTACACCATTGCAATGTATTTTTTCAGAACTTAATTTTCAGCACTGACTTTTCAGAGATTTGACCACACGGGCGCAAGCTTGCGAGTCACGTGATTATTGACACTGTTCTGACGCCGTTTCGTTTTGAAAATCCTTTAGAGTCAAAGGTCTGAAAACGTGGTTCTGAAAAAAAGGAAAAAAAACCTTCCTGGGGGCGGGACCATCTTGCTCTAAACCTATTGGTTGCTCTCTGCTGAGGCACAGTCCAATCACATGCGCCGTTGACCGGGCTGTGCGGGATTGACAGTGCTCTGCCGATGACAAGAATAACAAGCGACTTGCGTGGTTGATTTTGTTGTCTATTTTCTGGAACCATGGCTGGTAGACAGGCGAGCAATTTTATTCTATATTGTTTGCGTTCTAACCACCCGCGAGCCTCCTGCGGCTCGCCAAGCTGTAATTAGCAACACGTTCTCATCCCAACTCGTAATATACCGACGGTTTGTCACGCCCCTAGACGTGATACTGACGCAAAAGGTACCCTCCCGCGTCTGTGTGAAACGATCTGTGTGAAACAATCTCATAAACCCGTTCGCGGTGGTAAGAGACGAGCAGAGTCTACAGCGTCCGCTCGCAGAGCAGAGTCTACAGCGTCCGCAGTCTACTGTGAAACAATTCACTCCAAAAAGGGTTATGGTTAAGGTTAGGGTTATGGTTAGGGTTAGGGTTATGGTTAGGGTTATGGTTAGGGTTAGGGTTATGGTTAGCGTAATCTATCACCGTGACCGGGTTATTATTGGAGTGAATGGACTCTGTAGACTCTGCTGGTCTCTTACCACCGCGAACGGGTTTATGAGAACCCCCAGATCGTTTCACGATCTGGTAGAGTCTTTGCCAGCTTCAAAGCAATGAATAACCTACATCAGCGGGTGCTGTGTATGGATCACAAGTTCCGAGTATGTTTATCTTCTCTTCATATCTAATTTTAACATTTTGTGACAAATGGTCTAAATAGTTGATTTATTTAAGTATCGGAAATCTGCAAGGCTGCAATTCCCCTGGTTGGCCGTTGTTCGTCGCCATTTTGCCAGCGTTTGTTGCCCTCCAGGTATCCATGGTAGTCACGTGACCGCAAAGTATGACTATTATTTATGCCATGCGAGCCACAAATTAGTCTACAGCGTCCATTCACTCCAATAATAACCCGGTCACGGTGATAGATTACGCTAACCATAACCCTAACCATAATCCTTTATGGAGTGAATTGATTCACAGTAGACTGCGGACGCTGTAGACTCTGCTCTGCGAGCGGACGCTGTAGACTCTGCTCGTCTCTTACCACCGCAAACGGGTTTATGAGATTGTTTCACACAGATCGTTTCACACAGATGCGGGAGGGTACCTTTTGCGTCAGTATCACGTCTAGGGGCGTGACAAACCGTCTGTATATTACGAGTTGGGATGAGAACGTGTTGCAAATTACAGCTTGGCGAGCCGCAGGAGGCTCGCGGGTGGTTAGAACGCAAACAATATAGAATAAAATTGCTCGCCTGTCTACCAGCCATGGTTCCAGAAAATAGACAACAAAATCAACCACGCAAGTCGCTTGTTATTCTTGTCATCGGCAGAGCACTGTCAATCCCGCACAGCCCGGTCAACGGCGCATGTGATTGGACTGTGCCTCAGCAGAGAGCAACCAATAGGTTTAGAGCAAGATGGTCCCGCCCCCAGGAAGGTTTTTTTTCCCTTTTTTTCAGAACCACGTTTTCAGAGCTTTGACGCTAAAGGAGTTTCAAAACGAACGGCGTCAGAACAGTGTCAATAATCACGTGACTCGCAAGCTTGCGCCCATGTGGTCAAATCTCTGAAAAGTCAGTGCTGAAAATTAAGTTCTGAAAAAATACATTGCAATGGTGTAAATTTACACCTTTACAAGTTTTTAAAAATAAATATTCAACCTTTCAAAACGTATTTCTCAATGTTTGAACAGCTGTTTGCAGAATCCCATTTACAAGGTTTCGAAACCGGGAAAAAGAAGTAATACACTGTTAGAACAGTGTCAGATTTGAAACTCTGCAAATGCGCTGGTGAACATTTGAAAATGTGTTTGTGAAAACATTTTAGCTTTGAAAATGTGTTGGTGAAAATGATGAAGAAGATAAAATAGAACACAAAATCATGTTTGCAGATGTTTGACTTTTTTTTTTCAGGCTATAATCTCTTTTTTCAGTGGTGCAAAACCTTTTTTACAAGGTGTTGAGTTTTCAAACACAGACTTACAAGCCTTTGAAACCTTTTTTTTCAGGTTTGAATTATGACACTATTCTGACTCCATACATAAGCGTGGACGACCGACCAGACTGTAAATAAACACAAGACTCGACCCCACCACTTTTTAAAACCCCGCTGCTCTTCGACTAAACTTCAAACACGAGAGCAGCAAATACACGATCGCCTCGGTGTCCTCCATTGTTGTGTGCTGATATTGTTGTTGTTCCGGTTTTGTCCGTGGCTTGGCGCGGTGTAAATGACGTCACGACAGTTTCGCGCAGCCGTGTTATGACGATCCCGCCCACGTCGAGGAGGTACTATATGGTACTCAGTTGTAATGGAAACAGACCCGAACCGTACCGTGCCGTACCGTACCGTGCTAGTGGAAATGCGCCATATGTGAGGACCCAGCTGAGCTGCAATAACGCATCTGCAGTTCAACCGACTGGAGCAAATTCACACGTGAAAATATCACCACAAACACCTTCGCTCCAACAAACAGTACCCCCCCTCAGTCCCTCCAACCAATTTCAGACACATATCTCCTCATTCATGGACAAATTCACAGGCGCCGGGAACACCTGCCTCCATCATTCGTAGGGGATGTTTTCTTTTTGCAGCTAGTGGCAACTGCTACAGTGCGCCGGCGTTCCCTGGTGGTCTTCAACGCCACTGACGATTATTAAAGGCTACAGAGTAATATCGGATCTCGGATAACATCTCGGATATTATATAGACTGGCTGGAGCGTGATGTCCCAGTCCTATATCATTCATAATCAGATCGCAGAAGAAGAAAGCAGCATGGGGATTCAATGTTGATGCTACACTACATTGTCATTGCTATGCCATGCTACCGCTATGCTGATGCTATGCTTCCCCGCTATCGCTATGCTATGTTGATACTATGCAATGTTATTGCTATGCTACCACGCTACTGCTATGCTGTGTTGATGCTATGCTATGTTACCACGCTCCCTCTATGCTATGTTGATGTCATGCTAACAAACGGATGGTTCCATTGTGATATACAGGAGAACCGTTCTGTTTGTGTTTGTGCTTTCAACATTTTTTTTCCTAATAGGTTTATTATAAGCCTACATTAAGAAAATTAGTTTAAAAGTAATGAATACTCTGAAATGGTGAATTGACAAAAACATTAACATTTGCAAACTACAGTTCAAATTGAAGAGCTAACACCTGTTTCTTCCATAACATAAGTAATCACGTCATCTAAAATCCCTATTCACTAAATCATGAAACCAGATCAGTCATATCACACGTGAGACCAGAGAGGGATTAAACACAGCCTGATGGGAGGGTTTCCATCATTCCTGATGGCCCACAGCTACCTAAACCTCTCGCTGGGGTCCGCTATAGGGACTACCTGCTAGATATTGAATCCACGCTCTCACTCCCAATCCCCATAAGCAGAGTATATTACCAAGGCAACCAGCTTGTCTCTCGCAGTAACCTGCTTGCCCGGTTCCCTCGATGATGCTATAATGACATTTCTTTGTGAGCCTCATTGATATTATATTTGTGCACCCGGAAAAGAAAGAAAGAGATACATTTGCTTCTCTGCATTGGTAACAGGTGACAGAAACATTGATATCATACTATTGAATATTGAATATTGTTTTCAACTAGGTTGGTATCTCTTTTATATTCATAAAAACTGCTGATTGATCTATTTCTCCACATGGCCAATCAAAACAGTGACAGACCTCAACCTAATCCTGACTGATTGACGTCTAAATTGATGATCCAAGAAGCTTGGTATCACAGTGACATATGAATGCATCCTAGCTATTGGGCCTTTCTTACCTAAATGGCTCAGGGGGAATCCAACTTGCCTGTCAATCAGGCAAGTTGGCAAATCACATCTGCGCATACACAGCATTACACAGGTGCATGAATACAACACTTCTCAATGGGTGAGCAGAGAGGGAGATTTTTTGGGGGTTGTTGTTTCTTTTTACAACTCTCACATCTTATCACCAGCAGCCTTGGAAAGGTGCTACACATATGAACAAGCTGTATAAATTACACTTCCTGAACTTCCTGTTTAATGAACTCCTATTCGTCTGCATGTCTTCCAATGGCAGCATCTGCTCTTTGTGTTCTGGTCTGTGACTGTGACTGAGAGAGACAGAAAGAGAGAGACAGAGAGAGAGAGACACACACACAAACACACACACACACACGCACACACACACACACACACACACACACACACACACACACACACACACACACACACACACACACACACACACACACACACAGAAGGGGAGACCTCAACCCCCCGCCCCCCACAAACAAACACACACACACACAAACACACACCAGCCCAGCTGTGATGGATCGCAGGTTCAAAATAGGCCTCGCTTTTAACTGGCCGCCCACTCCAGTGCCCGCCACCTACTACCCACACACACACACACGCCGTGGGCACACGTGAGTGTGAGAAAGACGGACAGAGAGAGAGAGAGAGAGACCTTTTATGGTCTCTTGCCTCCCTAGAAGTTATTTTTTCTCTTTTACTTTTTCTCATCTCCGGTTTTGCCGCCTACACATGTTTAATTTTGCCCTTCTTTTATACTCTTTTCTTTTACTCTCATCTTCACCAGCTCTTCTTTTTCTTGGCAAATGTTGCAATTGTTTTCCCCCTTTTCTTACTAATCTTCTCTTTTTCTGCCTCTCTCATTCCCTCTCTTCCCTGGCTCATTTCGCTGGTACTTATGACTCTCCCTCTCTCATCTCCCCTCCCTCTCTCCCTCTTCTTGCTGTACTCTCTCGCCCATCTCTCTACCTATGGCTGTCATCGCTCAAACAGGATTGAATACCTTGTTGCTGTGACAACTACAAAGTAAGACCTTATGAAGCAAATGCAGGGCCGCTGCTAAGCTTTTGGGGGCCCTAAGCAGAAATGGTCAGGGAGGCCCCCCCCCCACAAAAAACCTTCAGCATACTCAAACCTTTGCTATTTATTAAATATTTAAAATTGACATTAAATAAACATAGAACTATGAAAATGTAAATATTAAGTAATATATCAACAACAGCATTACAATATAATAAAATAAAAACAACTGCAGGCTCCAAAGATGAACAAAAATAATTACGCACATGAATAAGTATAATATAATATATAATAAATATATAATAAAATATAAAGAAAGAAGCCTTAGCAATAAGGCGCATTAAAATGTGCCTTCGAACTCGTCCATTTTCCTGTTTCCGCTTTGTCGCGCTCAGCTGAAAAAAATGGCGCGACCGGGCTTAAATCCTGGCGCAAGATGTACGTAATTTTGACGTCACAATATTGCGCGACAGGTCGCGAACGGCAGGTATACATGAGCCTTGAGTGTTGGCAACCACATCAAATCCAATTGCTAGGTAACCTTGCCTAGGCTGCTGACGTTAGCTATAAGCAACATCACTGAAATTAGACCTATAAAACACAGACTTACCAGAAAGGAATGCACGGGCGTCATCTCTCTGTTTCCTCTTCTTTCGTTTTACAGCACCAGATTCATGTGGTCTCTTACTTGCCATTATGGCTCAGCCTCAACATTCAGATTAATAAAGCAGGCTAAATAAGCAGGCTAAATGTGACCACTTCAGGCAAAAGGCTACAGAGCGAACTCCAATGGGAAAAGACGAGAGTCACAAGAACTTTGAAGGCTGTACCATTTCAGGGAAGCGGGGGGGAACTATTTTCATATATTAGGTAAAAACATCTAATTTGCCCGAATTGAGGGTACACAATTGATAAACAACAACGGTGTTGTATGTTAATAACTCATTTATATAATATCTGCAGTCTACATGTAGCCTCGGCATGCTCTAACCAAGATCTGGTGATCTGGTGGGGTCCAGGTCTGGTGGTCTGGTGGGATCCAGGTCTGCAGGGGTTTTTAAATGTAGACAGGAAGCCTACAGTGCTTTCACAATCTAATTTATAGAGTTAGTTTCATGTCTCATGTTTCGTAAGGCGAACTAAATCTGCGAAACAGGAATATTGGGCAAAGTTGTGATGGTGGCTGGTAAAATCATCGGTGTGCAGCAGCCAGCTCTTTTAGGTACATGTAAAAAGCAAGTCATGAGGAAGATACAGTCAGTATTAAAGGACCTATATGTAGGATTGCTCCCTCTCTGGCCAAAACTGTTATTGCAACCACGTTGTAAATACTGTACAGCGTGGTACTCCCTCCCCCTCCCCCCCCCAGAGTAGCAGTTGCCAGATTCCCCGTTCCCAGATTACTCAACACAACACTGCGTCTACTAGAAGGAGCAACCATGACAAGTGTTTTACATACTGTTCTTTGCTTTTATTTAGGTAAAGAACATAGAATTGCCTCTGTGTATGAAGTGTGCTATACAAATACACTTGCCTTGCATAGATCCCTGATAATATTGACCAACTGCATCACCGTCACCGGGGCTTCATAGTAATGTGTCCGAATAGAGCAGCCCTCTCGGACACACACACATGTTACCGCTGTTTTATTATCATCCACACTTCCAGACCATCACCGGGGCTTCATAGTAATGTGTCCGAATAGAGCAGCCCTGTCGGACACACACGCAGGCTATTGCCGCTGTTTTATTATCATCCACACTCCCACACCGTCACCGGGGCTTCATAGTAATGTATCCGAATAGAGCAGCCCCCAACGGACACACACGCCAGCTCTGACCGCTGTTTTATTATCATCCACACTGCAGTCGGTGTGCAGTAAATGGCACCCTCAATGGTGTGAAATCCTTACATACAGTCATTGAGCAAACGATACTGACTTCGTGAAAACGCCCATGAGGCAACGACACAATGATTCGCTTCAAACATGTTTTTCTAGCAAAAACTGAATAATGGCGATAAGCCAAATATAATTCTAAAGATATACTGCAATAGCTCACATGGACCATTTTCATTACCCAACTAAAATATATTTGGTAGGCTAATAGTGCAATGTAAACATGTTCACGAATGCATTTAGTAACATCAGACATTTCTGACCCGAAACATTTGTAGATGCAGCCTTCCTTATACAGTAAATGGCTGCAGCTCAGCCTATCTGGCAACCCGGATGGCGACACAGTACTGACTTCGCGATTGGACGCTAGGCAGAAGGTGGAGCAACAGACCAAAACACAAAATGTAAACAAAACAGTTTTCCTGGCACAGAAATATTGCGTTTGAAATTAAATATTCTGGCTGGACTACTATTATGTCTGACATAAATACTTGAAATTAACATGATTCCTCAATGTCTATTGACATATTAGGGTCATTTTATGATTACTTTGAGTACATTTCTTACATATAGCTCCTTTAAGGAATCCTGACTACCCACTATAAGGAGCTAGCTTTCTTCCCCTCAGACCAAAGTTAGAGATTACCAAGGGCAAAGTGCAATAGATACAAATTCTCCCTCGTACCACACTTGGTACTTTTTCTCTGTGTACTATTGCTCTGTCATAATTTTTCTTTTATTTTTTAGTTTGTGTGTTTTTTTTAGCATTTTGTGTATCAATTTGTATTTGTAATGTTTTTGTAATGTCTATCATGCCCTGCTGCAAAGTCATCTTCCCTTGTGGGACAATAAAATATGAACTAAACGGAGCTGTGGTGTTCACAAGGAGGAACCATCATCCTCCCCTCCCACAACGCTAAACGCTGGTGGTGGCCTGGACAACAACAAGGATAATAGATAGAGAGCTTTTAACTGTGTGTGTATGTGTGCATGTGTTCATGGAAATTGATTATTCAAAAGGCCTTTTGAACCACTAAGAGGTTTGAGAGCGCTGAGATCAAAGTTGTTGGAGGCCTCTGAACTGCTCCTGCATTAACACACACAAGCACGCACCCACACACACAGCCAGATGCAGCCAGATGCACAAATACGCACACAAATACAGTACACACACACACAAACTTGGATGCATGTAGCACACACACAGTATACAAACAAATACAGGATATGCACATTCACAAGCATGTACACACACATGCACACAAATGCTGTAAATAAGTTTCTCTCTTATTTCTGTCTTTAAATCCTCGCTTCCGTCTGTGTGTACACTCTGTGTGTATATGCATGCGTGTTTGTTCATGTATATGTGTGTGTGTGGATGTGTGTGCGTACACACTCTCTGTGCCTAATCAAAGAACTAAGATTAGTCCCACCTCAGAAAATACAAAAAAAAGGAATTTTTCAGCACAAAAAATATTTCAGAATAACTAACCAAAAGTAGAACAGATGAGTTAATGCAGGCATGGGCAATTTTGTTATCTGACAAAAAAACAACAAAAATAAAAGAGTTGGTCTTAAACCCTTTTCCATGTCTTATAAGCCCAACACCGCTATACACCGCAACAAACAGTACACCGCAACGAACAGTGTGTAGTTTCTGGCCCCTTTGTTCCCCCGTTTCGGTGATGTAAAATTTAGCCGACTCAGACAACTCCACATCTGGCTTAAAGGATACTGCCGCAGCCGAGACATCCCATATGTGGACAACTTCACCTCTTTTCTCAATAGAACTGAACTCTTCAAAAATGACCGTCTCCACCCAAATCTCATCGGATCTCGCCTCCTATCCCTGAACATTGAACTCACCCTGCGCTCCTGCATGGCTCACTCTGGTTGACAGTCAGTAATTCCACACTCCAAGCATTATAGCAGTCCAGTGACAATCTCATCTATCCCTGTTATCACAAACTTTAGGCCTAAGAAATGCACTTCTGATCTCACCAGTTCAGCTAACCTCAGTAATCTTATCCGTATCTCTCCAGTTATCAGCCCCTCACACAACAATGCACCTCAAAAAATAAAAATGGCTCTATTAAATGTCAGGTCACTTACAAATAAATCATTTTTAATAAATGAACTTATTAGTACCCACAGTCTAGACTTCACTCTACTAACTGAAACCGCTACACTTATTGAGACTGCGCCTCCAAACTTAAATTTCTTCCATACCACTAGAACTGATAGGAGAGGTGGTGGAATTGCTGCCGTCTTCTCTGACATTTATGGCTGTAAGAAAGTCCACCTTGGTGAATTCATATCATTTGAATACCTTGCTTTGTCAGTACATTGCAATTCTACAGTCTTAATAATAACTCTTTACCGTCCACCAAAATCCAAATGTGGATTTCTGGAAGATTTTTCTCTGCTATTATCTAAGGTCTCCACAGATTATTTTTGGTGACTTTAATATTCACATTGACATTGAAACTGATCCAGATGCCATAAGCTTTACTAGTCTGCTGGAGGCATTTGACCTCTCTCAACATGTCCGTGGACCCACCCACAATAAAGCACATACTCTTGACCTTGTCATCTCAAAAGGAGTTAACATTACAATGCCTCTTGTTGTGGATGTAGCTTTTTCTGATCACTGCTGCATTTATTTTTGATGTTTCTGCTTTCCCTGTACAACGTAACAGTTCTCGATTACTCAAAAGACGCATAATTAATGACAATACTATTGAAAGCTTTCAAAAGAGTGTAAATGAGATGTCATTGTCCACGATATCTTCAACTGGGGACCTTGTGGACAACTTCAACTCAAAAATATATTTTGTCAAATACAGTATGTGGAGGGTTTATGTGGAGTGTGTGTTGTTGGTGGCTGGTTTACAGCCTCACCTGGCCTGAGTCAGACTAATTGGACTCTGGCTGGGTGGGGCTGCACACCTGTGGTGCATGAGCAATCATGGCACCCAGGATAAACCAGCCATCAACACACACACTCGAGGAGGAGCACTGTCATGACAAGGAGTAACATCAGCTCGGCGAATACCAACTGGCCTTAAACTCCAAATAAACACCTTGAATAACATCTACCCGTGTCCTGTGTCGGAGGGCCCCAAGGAAAGCCACTTCGGTGGCGTGTGGCCGGACGTACCCCGCCACACAGTATATTTGACAAAATTGCACCACTCAAAACTAAATATGTTAAAAAACAAAAGGCTCCCTGGAGAAATGGAGTGGACATCAGAAACTTAAAGAGAAAGTGTCGTCAGGCAGAGCGACAGTGGAGAAAAACAAGACTTCAGGTTCACAATGACATTTCTAAGGATAAACTGAATGAATACAACCAAGCAATCAAACAAGCTAGACAATCATTCTTTTCTAAAATCATCAATGAAAATATTAAATATAGCTGCATGCAGCGATGTGGGGGTCAAGCTTAATGGGACTCTAAACTAATTTTGGTGGCCAAACGTAATCGACTAGGTGGCTACATGATGACCATAGCCATTATAAAGAGTAGACGGCGCATTTGGTCAGGCAGGCGATGGGTCGGCAACAAGCGGGTAGTCCGGCAGGCAGGGGTCGGCAACAGAGTTCAGCAACAGGCGGGTAGTCAGGCAGGCAGGGTTCGGCAACAGGGTTCAGCAACAGGCGGGTAGTCAGGCAGGCAGGGTTCGGCAACAGGCGGGTAGTCAGGCAGGCAGGGTTCGGCAACAGGGTTCAGCAACAGGCGGGTAGTCAGGCAGGCAGGGTTCGGCAACAGGGTTCAGCAACAGGCGGGTAGTCAGGCAGGCAGGGGTCGGCAACAGGGTTCGGCAACAGGCGGGTAGTCAGGCAGGCAGGGTCCGGCAACAGGCGGGTAGTCAGGCAGGCAGGCAGGGTTCGGCAACAGGCGGGTAATCGGATCACTGGACCGAGGTTGGGGAAAGCAAAGCACGAACTGGCATCGGCTGGTTGGAGATCCCCGGCTTAAGTAGGGCATGGTGATTGCCGATTGCAAACAGGTGTGTTGGGGGAATGCTCATCAGTGGCGACAATCGGCCACTCGATGGGGGTGTTGGACCGTGTAGCAGGACGTGGCGTAACAGAAGTAGTGTTCTGATTGTATGCTGTATGTCAGATTGACATAATGATTTTTGATATGTTATTAGTTTTATTTAACACACTGTCATGAGTCTATGTACCAAGTTTGGCTATGATATGTTAAAGAGTTACTGAGAAACAGGCTTACTTCCTGTTTGGCGGCTTCGCCGTCTTGTTGATTGGCTGTCACGGCCAAACGGTTTTGAATTTGAAAAAGCTGTTTGACACATGTGTTCAGCTTGGTCTGAAGATCATATATGGCAAGTTTCATGATGATTCGACAGAATTTGTGGCCTGTGGATAGGTACTATTGATTTTGACATCTTTCAACATGGTGGCCAAATTCTGATGTTTCCATGAAAAATAATTTATGAGCTATATGGGGAGGTCTGACAGTATCACCAGACATTAAACATTTGTTTGAAATATACTCATGTGAAGAGAGAGGAGTTAAAACACATTGATTAATAACAGCGCCCGCTAGAGGTCAAAGGTCACCAAATTCATTGAGCGTCCCCATGATGATGTCATGGGTCTATGTACCAAGTTTGGTTACAATATGTTATATTGAAAGTGGGCGAAATGGTAAATAAGCCACGCCTTCATTTTCTAATTTACCCAGGTAAACCTTCGGTCTGTCTTGGCTTTGGCAGAAATGGCATAGTGGCAATCTTTCTAATGTTTAACTTATCTACAAACTCATGAAACCATATATGGTGTTGTCCACTAGGTGGAGATGAAACCATTGCTAACTGGTGTTAGCTTGAAACATGTCATCAGAAGAAACATAGACTCAATACATTTTCATCAATAACCAATTAGATTTGTTGGTTAAGTTCTATGTCTCGTGTATGTTTTAAAATTCCACTTGCGGCGTTTCTAGCATTGTCCATCTAGCTTGATGTCATTGTTGCATTCTACATGCAGTACCGCCACACGAGTGGGGTGTTACCCTTTGATGAGCACAACCAACATTGAAAAAGGATGAAGTTGTTAGGGAACGGGACGAGTGGACCCAAACGCTGAACATAGGGAGGCGGAGACGAGATGAAAGACAGGGAATTTATTAAATAAAAGGCAATGGCAAACGGCCAGGCTAGGCCGGCGGTAGTCAGGCAGGCAATGGGTCGGCAACAGGCGGGTAGTCAGGCAGGCGATGGGTCGGCAACAGGCGGGTAGTCCGGCAGGCAGGGGTCGGCAACAGGGTTCAGCAACGGGCGGGTAGTCCGGCAGGCAGGGGTCGGCAACAGGCGGGTAGTCTGGCAGGCAGGGGTCGGCAACAGGCGGGTAGTCAGGCAGGCGATGGGTTGGCAACAGGCGGGTAGTCCGGCAGGCAGGGTCGGCAACAGGCGGGTAGTCCGGCAGGCGATGGGTCGGCAACAGGCAGGTAGTCCGGCAGGCAGGGTTCGGCAACAGGGTTCAGCAACAGGCGGGTAGTCAGGCAGGCAGGGTTCGGCAACAGGGTTCAGAAACAGGCGGGTAGTCAGGCAGGCAGGGTCCGGCAACAGGCGGGTAGTCAGGCAGGCAGGCAGGCAGGGTTCGGCAACAGGCGGGTAATCGGATCACTGGACCAAGGTTGGGGAAAGCAAAGCACGAACTGGCATCGGCTGGTTGGAGATCCCCGGCTTAAGTAGGGCATGGTGATTGCCGATTGCAAACAGGTGTGTTGGGGGAATGATCATCAGTGGCGACAATCGGCCACTAGATGGGAGTGTTGGACCGTGTAGCAGGACGTGGCGTAACAGAAGTACAGTAGTGTTCTGATTGTATGCTGTATGTCAGATTGACATAATGATTGAATATTTTTGATATGTTATTAGTTTTATTTAACACACTGTCATGAGTCTATGTACCAAGTTTGGCTATGATATGTTAAAGAGTTGCTGAGAAACAGGCTTACTTCCTATTTGGCAGCTTTGCCGTCTTGTTGATTGGCTGTCACGGCCAAACGGTTTTGAATTTGAAAAAGCTGTTTGACACATGTGTTCAGCTTGGTCTGAAGATCATATATGGCAAGTTTCATGATGATTCGACAGAATTTGTGGATAGGTACTATTGATTTTGACATCTTTCAACATGGTGGCCAAATTCTGATGTTTCCATGAAAAATAATTCATGAGCTATATGGGGAGGTCTGACAGTATCACCAGACATTGAACATGTGTTTGAAATATACTCATGTGAAGAGAGAGGAGTTAAAACACATATTGATTAATAACAGCGCCTGCTAGAGGTCAAAGGTCACCAAATTCATTGAGCGTCCCCATGATGATGTCATGGGTCTATGTACCAAGTTTGGTTATGATGTGACAAAGGGCTGCTGAGAAATTGGCTTGCTTCCTGTTTGGCGGGTTCGTGGTCGAATTTGATTGGCTGTCGCGGCCAAACGGTTTCGAAATTCAAAACTCTTTTCAATAACTTTTGTGAGGCATGGTCTGATGAACATATGTGCCAAGTTTCGAGATGATTGGGCAAAATTTGTGGGGTGTGAAACATTTTGAAGGTTTTGGACATAAACCAAGATGGCGGAAAATCTATCCTGACGCAAAATGACGTCATAGGGTGCGTCAATGTCAATATTGGATGAATGGGTCAAAAGTTATAAAAGTTATAAACATGAATGCATGTCCAACTTTGACCTGTTGGTGGCGCTAGAGTTCATGGGCTAGCGACCTCAAATTTGCTGTGCGGGCTTATGGGACTGTCCTGAATCAGTGGTTCTATGGGCTGCCATTGACTCCAATGGCAGCATAATAATAATAGGAAAACGTACGAAAACAATAGGTGTCTCGCAGCTTCGCTGCTTGACCCCCAATACTAGTAAAGTGCTTTTCTCCACTGTTGACAGACTTCTAACTCACCATCCACCATTCCTTCAGAAATGTTGTCCTCAGAAAAATTTGATCAATTTGCTTCTTTCTTTAATAACAAAATCATTACTATTAGACAAAACATTAGTGCCCTAAAATCTACAACTGAACTTGCCCTTCCTTTCTCCAGGAACTCCACCTGTGTCATGTCTTGCTTTAACTGTTTAGATCTGACAGAACTTGACAATATTGTTGGTCAGCTCAGGTCCTCCACCTGCTGCCTGGATCCTCTCCCAACTGCATTTTTCAAAACTGTCTTTAACTGCTTAGCACCAGAGGTTCTACATATCATTAACTGGTCTCTTCAGTCAGGTATATTTCCCACATCACTAAAAACAGCTGTCATCAAACCACTTCTGAAAAAGAACAATCTGGATCAAAGTGTCATTGCCAATTACAGGCCCATCTCCAAATTACCATTCCTTAGCAACATACTTGAAAAAACAGTTTATTCAGCTCAAGAATTATCTCGCATCCAATAGCCTTTTAGATACGTAATACCCACCATAGCACAGAAACGGCACTTATTAAAGTTTTAAATGATCTACATATAAACACAGACTCCAATAAAATGTCCATTCTTGTTCTACTTGATCTTAGCTCTGCGTTTGACACCATTGACCACAAAATCTTACTGGAAAGGCTTGAAAGGTGGGTTGGCTTGTCTGGCCCAGTTCTAAATTGGTTCAGAACCTACCTTTATGATAGGCAGTTTTATGTCTCCATTGGTGAATTCAACTCCAACATGTCATACGCCCTCTCTTCCACTCTCTCATGTCATACGCAAACATAATCTTAGTTACCATAATTATGCAGATGATTCGCAACTTTACATTTCACTACACGCAGATGACCTATCACCCATAATATCCCTCACTCAGTGTATCAAAGATGTTAATCAATGGATGTCAGAATTTTTTTTACAACTAAACAAAGACAAAACAGAAATACTCATCTTTGGTGCACAGGCTCAGAGACAGAAAATCGCAGCACATCTCAACTCTCTCACTTGACAGCAAAACTGAAGCAAGGAATCTGGGTGTAATTATCGACAGCAATCTAAATTTCAGAAGTCATATCAACCACATTACAAGATCATCTTTCTATCATCTCAAAAATATCTCCAAATTGAGGGGCTTTCTGTCAAAACCAGACTCAGAAAAATTAATCCACGCATTTATAACAAGTAGATTAGATTACTGTAATGGTTTATTCACTGGACTCCCAAAATCAAGTATTCAGAGGTTACAACTAATTCAAAAGGCAGCTGCACATATTCTCACTGGTACCAAGAAATATCAACACATCACACCCGTTCTTAAATCTTTGCACTGGTTACCCATTAGAACAAGAATCGATTTGAAAATACTGCTCCTGGTTTATAAAGCACTACATGGCCTTGCACCTCATCACTTACACCCCAGCAAGAACACTTCGGTCAACAGGCAGTGGCAATTTACTCATCCCTCGCACCAGATACAAAGAAGTTCAACAGTTCTGTTGAACTGTGTGTGTGCGTGTGTGCATGTGTCCATGTGTGGTTGTGTGAGTGGGTGCGCATGTATGCGTTTAAGTGTGTATGTGGTGAAGATGTCATACATATGATTGGTTACTTGCACTTGCACTCTTCAATTGATTCCTAATTGATTTTTATAGAACTGTTTTTACTGTAACTATGTATACCTCTTGTGAAGCACATTGAGTCTGTCTGTGCATGAAATGCGCTTTATAAATACAATTGAATTGAATTGTATGTACCACGCTAAGCTATAACTAGTAAACACTGACCAATCATTTGTTTTCTGTGAGAACATTAAACCCGCACTGTGATGCTTTTTCACAACAAAACAAAACCAAAAGATCAGTGGGATGTACTACGAACCTCGATTAGTGGGTTAGCGAGGTATGTTGCGCTCAATGCCTGGGTTAGCTGTCATACGAAAGTCGCTCTCTTTTAGCGTCGCTATACCACCATGATATCTTATGCTGGCAACCAAACCTGGTCGGGAGGAGGTTTTCAGCTAAGACTTTCCGATTAGATCGGCTAATTAAAGCTGAGCGCTGCTTCCTAGCCCCTCCTTTTACGATGGCGTCACCATTTGTAGGTATTCCAGTTGACCTCGGAGCACGGATAGTACAGGGGTTTCTCCGGAGACAGAGAGTCTTTCAGGACAGATCCGATCCCTTGGCATTGCCTGAGGATATTCTTTATGAGAGATACAGGTTCTCATCAGAGGGTATTCGCTATTTGATCGTCCTTGTTGGACCTTATGTAGGCAATGCTACAAAAAGAAGCTGTGCGCTTACTGTTGCACAGTGTGTCTGTGTTTCACTGCGATTTTTTGCCACGGGTACATATTTGCATTCAGTTGGTGATGCCGAAAATATAAGCAAAAATACAGTGTGCCTTGCGATACGCAAGGTTGTAGCTGCCCTAAATACACTGCTAAATATGTTCGTGCTGTTTCCCAGCTTTTTGCCAAGACAAACTGTCAAGGAAGGATTTTATCAACTTGCAGGTAAAAGAAAACACCTGTTTGCGTGAATGAGTGGTAGAGTGGAGGTAGCGCGTCAGTCTTGAGATTCTGCGTGCTGGGTTCGTTTCCCAAGTGAAGTGCATTTATGTGTAGTTTAATAAGTTATATTTCTTATATCATTATGTCATATGGAATACTTATTCATTAATGTTATGGAATTATGTCCAGTTTGGTATATTACACGTTTGCATTTGTAACATTCGACAGTTCTCTAATCCATTTATAGGATTGTTATGAATAAATAACAGCACATGTATCAACAGGCTGTAATATCCTCACATAGCCACAAGGGAACAGGACCAAATATATAAGCTGTATTAACCGCACCTGGCCACCAGATGGCAGCACATAATACACTGGGGGTGGGCGCTCAATACTAGCCAATCAGAGCATGTTACACGTCATAGAGGCCACGCCTGCCCAGGTACTATCGAGCGCACACAAGGAGGGGAGGGCAGAAACTCTAGAGGCAGCGTATCTATTAGATATTCAGCTAAGAGTCGCTCCACGCGTGAATGATACAATTCCTCTCCTTTTGCTTCATATATAATAGACCAAAACCTAAACAAATAAAGTGAGTTAAAAGCGTTCCTGTGTCGGCGGCCTTCTTCCTCAAAGAACATCACAACAACTCGGTGACCCTGACATGATTCAGAGAGGAGAGGCAACGGGCCGGGGGAAGCGGGGCCACGTGGTAGCGCACGTCTCACCATCTCTGTTACAGGCCGGCCATCAAAACAGGTAAGCAGAACCTATGGTCTAAATGACTGAATCTGCATAGGACTTAGATATAGAGACATTAGGTGACAGAGGTGGCTAGCGTGTGTTGTTGTAAAGCCCTGTTATTCCGGTCCATAGTCGTTACAGTTAAGCCGACGTGAAGATGAACAGTCGCTGATAACTCTGATTGGGAATTAGTTAAATGATATTTTGTCGTCATTGTATGACTATATAGAGGAAGCAAATGGCCAGTATTGTATTATTAAATTGAGGTTCAAGTCCTTGATAATTCATTATTTAATTGGGGTTCAAGTCCATAAAATTGTTTTATTGATCCTGGGTTCGAGTCCCTAAAATTGTTTTATTGATCCTGGGTTCGAGTGCCTAAAATTGTTTTATTGATCCGGGGTTCAAGTCCCTAAAATTGTTTTATTGATCCTGGGTTCGAGTCCCTAAAATTGTTTTATTGATCCTGGGTTCGAGTCCCTAAAATTGTTTTATTGTTCCTGGGTTCAAGTCCCTAATATTTTCTTGTTAAATTGGTTAAGGGTTTGAGGCCCAGTATGATACTGTGTTAAATTCGGATGTGTAGAAACCTGGGAAACCAGTGGAGTTGTATCAGAGGCGATAGGAGGCCGATTGGGAACATATTGCTGGCAATATTTCCATCCACAAAGAGCTAAGCTAACTTGCATGAATCATAATACCTTTTGTGTGACTAACCCTGCATGTGCTAAAGCTTGCTTGCTTTACTACGGTGCATCTTCGTTTTTTCTGCAATGTATGGTTGTTCATGTGACTGAAGGAATCCCACCACGTGGGAGCTGTTTATGAGGCTTTGTCCTTCACTAAGAGAAGTGGGGGAAGGGCATGTCTTGTGAAACTTTGTCCTCCACTAAGAGAAGTGGGGGAAGGTCACATTCCTGGGTTATCAGTTTTATGGCCCCACGTGCGGCCAATGTTTAGGCTAAGAGAGGGGAGAGAAAGAGAGTAAACTTATCTTTCACTCTAACTTATAGACGTGTTAGATGTACTAAACAGTGCCAGCAGATTCGAACACATGCTCACATAGACACACACACACAGATGGTCATATACACAGTATTAACTAGGAAGATATAAAGTGTGCTCAGTTAAATAAAAGCAGTGGGTCTATGCTATAGCAATATCGCACACCGGGAGCATAGACAAGATCTCTTGGGAGCTTACAGGACCTGATAAAGTTACAAATCCCTGTAAGCCACATTTGGAGTTCAGGCAATACACCATAGGTTTTAATCCTCAGACTCCATGTTTAGAGTTCTTAGTATTATCTGTAGTTAAAATCCACCTAAATAAGCCCCCCCTTTCCCAAATCCCTCCCTAACAACACCCCCCCTACTGGCCAAGACTCCCCGACCACTCCTACCCCTACCCCCACCCCGACCAACCCTGGGCCCGCCCCGACTAAAACCCAACCTTCCCCCTACCCCTCCCCCGACGACTGCCTCTCCCCTACCGCACCACCTCCCCCGTACGATCCTGAAGAATTCCCCCGTAGGACAAAGGAAAATGGCGTTGGCCAGTCCATTATTTGGCGCGTAAGAAAATTCACGTGGTTCATTAGGCCTAAGGTTAATTTTAGTCTATGTCTGTTCTTTGCAAGTGCCGTAGCGACGGACATGTGAGGGACTGTAACAAAGTAATATGACGCGGTTATAGACGCCATTAAGTTGCGTGAGTGTGCTAAATAAGCGTGAATGAAGTTACTTGCACTCCTGGAGCTGCAAGGGGGGAGAAGGCAGAATGAAGCCCAGTACAATAATTCTGTTTATTGGTGGTCATTACGTAATTATGAATTTTATTATCTAGACTTTTAAATTCATGAATAACTATGTTAACAGATGTCATTACTGCGATAAAAAGTGTTTTTGTGTAAAAGCTGATTGATTATTCTTAAGCGTCAACTTGTCAGTAATATGAAGCAAGGTGTTCGAAAAGACATTAACTCTCTGTTTTATTCTTTTCCTTTATCTACATTTGCACGAGAACCTTAAACAAAGGAGGGGACCTCCACGGCCGGGGGGCTCCTTTCCAAAGAAATATCTCGAACGTCTTGCGTGGTGGCTAATAATGATAAGAAATTACAAGGTTAAGAAAGAAGGAAAGGAAAGTTGGACATGGCAAAATGTGATGGTGACACTAAGTGGTGATTGTTAAAACAGAAGGATTTATTTAGAAAGTCAGAGGGAAGAAAAGAGAAGGATAGAAGAAGAGATGAGGGGTAAGAAAAGTTAGAGAAAGTGAAAGAAGGGAAAGAGAGAAATGTGGTCAAGAGAGAGAGGGACAGAGAGCAGAGAGAAAGGAAGGGGGCCTGGCCCGCAGAAGAGGACAATAAAGCATGGCAGCACTAGAGCTGCAAGAAGTACTTTAGATAAGGAGATCTAAGAAAGGAGGGAGGCAATAAAGAGTTATGCAGGAGTTTACTCTATAATAGTAGTGGTGATGATGATAATGATCGTAATAATAATAATAATAATAATAATAATAATAAACATAATGAAACATAATAAAGAAAGCGCTGCGAACATTAGAACGTTTAAAGAACAGATCTTTAAACGTTCTAATGTTCGCAGCGGCAGGGACATAGAAAGTACATATGTAGAAGTCAACTATGTATTTATGTCTGTTATTTGTTTTTTGTTTTCTGTTGATTTGTTTTCTCTGTGGATTTGTTTTATAACTGTGTGTGTAAAAGTGTTTTAGTGTTTTGTGTGACAATTAGCAGACCATCAGCTCAGTTAAGTGGGGTACTATTAATCTAAATCAGGGGTTATCTTCTCTACCGCTCGTCCACAGATGTCCAGGGGTCAACCAGCGCTGGGGACTCTTTTAAGAGTTCAGGGAAATTCCCCCCTCACCAAACTGAGGTAGTGGGACCCGCCCTAAAAGGACCCTGCGGGAGCGCGGTAGTTATTACAATGTAAACACCTGATACGCAGTGTTGGGGTGTAGCAATTAAACAAGTCCATCTGTAGGTTGCTTAGTTTACCTCCATAATGTGGTGTCAATTGTCTTGTTTTTATGTACGATGTTTTGTTTTTGCTCAATACTGCTGACCGTTGCTAAGGCTATGATTCTTAGATGGGCCGGAGTGTTTTTACCTGGGGGACAAACACAGGTGCCATTGATAATTAGAGATGACTTGGACGATGACAATGAGGAAATTGAGGTTGGTTTATTTGAGGTGTACCCATTGTAAGTACTCAAAATTACTCATGACTATTCAATGACTATGTGTGACCACATATATATTCATTTTTCACTTCATTCACCATATTCACCTATTGTTTGATTCACCTTTGTATGCACGTTTGTTTTGATATAACTTTCACATATTGTTTGAACTACTTAGATTAGTAACGATAGGATTCCCCAAACTCATAGGTGCAATTGACTGCACACGTCCCCATAAATGCACCTTTAGGGGAACATGAGGCTGACTTTGTCAACAGAAAGTCAACCCATAGCATCAATGTGCAGGTAAAGTATTACCTGGGCTAGATCATGTGGGAAGTGAAATTGCATGCAGGTAGCCTACTAAAACTTTGTAATAGTGCTTCATATGGCCCAACTATGGTAACAGAAATGCCGTTTTCAGATGACTTGTGACCATCAGCTGATGGTGACTAGTGTGGATGCGAAATGGCCTGGCTCGGTCCACGACTCATGGACTTTCCGGGAGTCAACTCTTTGCCAACAGTTTCTGCAAGGTGTGGCGCAATACACAAGATCACTAACTGTAAATGTTGATCACATTATGTTCTTTCTAATAGGCCGTTATGATGGAATCATTGTAGGGGACAGAGGGTATGCCTGCATGAAGTTCCTTATGACTCCGTACGGTGACCCACAGACGCCAGACGCTTCAACAGGGCCCTAAGTACATGTAGGGTGAGGATAGAGATGACCTTTGGTGTCATCAAGTCAAGATTCAACTGCCTCCGTGGTCTGAGGGTCAAGCCGGAGAGGGCCAGCCAGATAATCACGGCATGTGTGGTGCTCCATAATATTGCCACCATTCGGAAGGAAAGAACCCCTCATATGCCATTGGTGGCAGACGATGTCGTGGACCCTATAACAATTGATCATCCCACAGGAGTGGCTGTAAGACAGGCGATAACTACACAGTTTGTTGGTTAGCCTACATTTTGTTGAAGTTATGGATTTTTTTGTTTAATTTCGGTTTCCTCTAGGAAATAAGTTGTTTTTTTGGTGGGGACATTTGTTGAATAAATCTTGTGTTTCATTAGAAAAAGTACAATGGACGGAAATACATTTGGTCATGTTTATTTGTTCAATCGCCTTGCATTTGCTGTGAAAGTAGAACAAAATCATTATTTCTGAGGGTCAGTGTAGCTTAACCAAAGAAAATATAGGTAGCCTAATACAAAAAATAGCCTACCCTCTCAAGGAGCTGGATCTCAAGCTTCAGTTTTTTAATTTCAAGAAGTTTCTTTTCATTATCCAGCTCCAGGTTGCGCTTATACAGCGCCCTTACATTGTCGGTTCCAACCTATAGAAATTATTAAATCGTAATTCACTTACGGTCAAAGCCTTGGGGCGCACCTTACAAAAAGAAGAAACTAAATTAAAAAAATACCTTGTCTGTCCCGCGAGAAGGCCTTGACGAGGAGGTGGACATGGAGGAGGCAGTTGGCTCATCTAACGTCTCATCTCTCATTAGAATAAATTATCAAAAGGAAGAGTGATGTGAAACAGTTACATGCGGTTACAGCACTGCTCGGTTGAGTTTCCCATTGTGATGGCTCTTTAGAACGTCCAAAGGTGCCAACACGTTCGACCTAGGCTACATTAACCTTATAGTAACTTGGAAGTGCCGTGTCGTCCATTATCCCTTAGGCTACATAACCAACAGTTAGCCTATGTCAGTGACACAATAGGCATTTTCTATTCTGCAATTTCATATTATAGGTGTGAGAATTGTTAAGAAAAATCACCTCCATAGTCACCCTGGACTCACAGGCCGACAGAGTCTCATCATCATCTATGTTCTGAAAGAATCAGGGAAACTTATTATAGGCCATTCTTTCGAAAATCCTGCTCACATTTAGAAGAATACACAACACCTTGCTTTGACATTTATAGGCTACCTCTTCTTGGAGATTGAAGGCCACTGTCGGCGGCTCCCGCAATACAATGTTGGTACCTTCAACTAAAATTATACAAATGAATTTACACTCAATCATCTCACATTTGATAAGACAATTATGTATGTTCCTTGCCAATAGGCCTACATGAATACATACCGACTACATACGCATCAGATAGGCCTACTGAGGCAGTGGGGTCAGAAGACAAGCCCCCTGCCACTCCGGCCATCATTGGACACAGTGAAGGGCGGTGGAGCTGACCCCCTCCCAGTGGTGTTTCTCTGATTTTTTTTCTTATTTGCTACAGGTAATCAACATCAAATGAAAGGTTAGAGCCTAGCCTATTGCAAATCATAGGCTTCATTCACCTGAAATTATTGACATTTATGCTTTAAACTTGCCACATTGAATTATGCTTTTGTGCTTATTTCTTACTTGCACCCATGTTCGGATGGTCGTGCTAGCACCCAATCTAGATGGGGGTAAAAGGCATGATGATGGACAGGCAAGATATGAATCCCGGTCGCTGGCGTTCAGCTCACATACTAATCCACCACACCAATGTCTCTACCTTCCAGCACATGCAATACGTTTCTTACATATAGGATGTATTTAAAATGAATTCCCTAAATTACACAATAAAGCAAGTTGGAGGTTGCTTTTGCATTTTGCAATCATATGCACTCTATTGGGATTAATGGCGAACAATTCTGCATTTGGCATAGTTATTTTTAGACAATTAGGCTATGCAGAATCTTTTCACTTACGCATTCACAGAATCTGCTATTTTTTGCCAGCACGCCTCCCTAGCCTTATTATGGGCAACTGTATTGCCCCTTGCCGTTATTTGCTTTTTAAACTCCTCGTATGAGTTCATAATCACTACTTGCTCCTCCTGAGTGAAATACATAGCCCGTGTTCGCTCTGTCGGATCAATTTCGTCAAGGTTAATAACGTTGGGTTACGCCCTTTTTATGGGAACGCACATTGAAACTAAAGCGGAAAACCTGGCTTGACAACTTGACTCGTAAGTGAGCTTTGTGGTACCGTTTAACTCTGATTGCGAGTTTCATATTTGTCGATCCAGGTTATCCAAAGAAAGCCTGGGTATATTCAGCGAGCTTCGTAGTATACCCCACTGGAGGGGGAGCACCTCCAGTAATGTATCAGCACATTGCCTTGGTGTGTATTTAATCATAGATATGGAGTGCATGTGTAGTGTTTATCTAATAGGTTATGTTTGTAGACATGACTTGGGCATATTATTAATTATAAATTCAAGATTCAAGAAGCTTTATTTATCCCGAGGGAAATTACTGTGCAACAGTTGCAATACAAAGGTTGCAATACAAAGGAGGGAAGGTAATACAGGGTTAGAGTAAAAATAAGCTAACATAAAATAAATAAAATAAAATAATGGCAAACATAAAATAAATCAAACAATTAACTAAATGCAACAAAAAGCAAGCACTTACAGGTAACATAAGTACTAAATGTGACAAAATGCAACCAAAAATTGCAGTTAAACGTAGGTATATACAATATACAACAATACGCACCATGCAATTTAGCAGCATAAAATGAAATAAAATAAGTACAAACTAAATAAGTGAAAAGGAGTGGTAACAGTGGTAAAAGTGATAATATTGTAGCAGCATTTTTAGGAGCATACATTAACTAAGGTACAGTACTACTAAATAAAGTGATGAAGTGAAAATTGGGTGAAAATGATAGTGACATTTGCTCAGGGCACAGTGTCTCCACTGTCCCTCTTGCGACCAAAGGTAGATGAGTTATACAGTGTGAGGGCCACAGGAAGAAAAGACTTCCTTTGGAAGTGTTACACTGGGGGGGAATGAGTCTGTTGCTGAAGGTGCTTCTGCTCGAGGTTATCACCTGTTGGACCCCCAGGACGGAGCTAGCCTTCCTGATGATCCTGCTGATCTTCTTGGCGTCTGCTGCCCTCAGCCTGCTGCCCCAGCACACAACAGCAAAGAAGATGGCACTGGCTACCACAGACTTGTAGAACATCCTCAGCATGATGTTACATATGTTGAATGACCGGAGCCTCCTCAGGAGGCGACTCTGGCCCTTCTTGTAAACAGCCTCAGTGTTCTTGGCCCAGTCTAGTTTGTTATCCAGGTATACTCCAAGGTATTTGTAATCCTGGACAACATCCACAGTCACACCGTTGATAGAGATGGGTGTGGGAGCAGATTTCCTCCTGTGGAAATCCACCACCAGCTCCTTAGTCTTGGTGGAGTTGAGAATCAGATGGTTAGTTGCACACCACTCGACGAAGGACTCCACAACGCCCCTGTACTCCTCCTTCCCCTCACTGACACAGCCAACAATTGCAGAGTCGTCCACAAACTTCTGCAGGTGGCAGGACTCAGAGAGGAACTGAAAGTCTGAGGTGTACAGGGTGAACAGAAAGGGGGAAAGAACAGTTCCCTGTGGAGCCCCAGTGTTGCTGACCACAGTGTCAGACACACCGTCCTGCAGTCTGACATACTGTGGTCGACCCGTCAAATAGTCGTAATCCAGGAAACCACGAGAGGGTCCACCTGCATTGCCATCAGCGTACTCACCAGCAGGCCGGATAGTGTTGAACGCACTGGAGAAGTCCAAGAACATGATTCTGTCCAGGTGGGCGCAGGCACCGTGGAGCAGGAAGATGATGGCGTCCTTCACTCCTAGTCTCGGCTGGTAGGCAAACTGAAGATGGTCCAGTGATGAGCTGACCAGGGGCCGAAGAAGTGACAGGACCAGCCTCTCCAGGGACTTCATCAGGTGAGACATCAGCACCACCGGTCTGTAGTCATTGGAGGTGCTGGGATGCGCCTTCTTCGGTACTGGTACCAGGCAGGATGTCTTCCACAGCACAGGGACCCTCTCCAGACTCAGGCTCAGGTTAAAGATGTGCTGCAGGACTCCACTCAGCTGGGTTGCACATGTTTTGAGGACCCTCGGGCTGACAACGTCAGGACCTGCTGCCTTGCCTGGGCGGAGTCTGCACAGCTCCTTCCTCACCTGTTCTGCAGTGAAGGTCTGATGGAAGGGAGAGATGGTTTATATCGCCCCTTTTTTCCCGGTGTTAACATCCAGCCTTACGTCCCCTGTACTTCCTCTTCAGTTCTCTGGGGATTTCAGGCCTCTCCCGCATCAGCACCGATGGTTGTAGCGACAACAGCTCGTCTCGGGTGTAAACAATTGACCCGCCGCATTGTTGCGCCCAGACGGAGACGCGGTCGGGAAAAATTGTACCAAGAATGAGAAAAAAGTTCATAAACATAGTAATAGTAGTAAACAGTAATAGAAAACAATAAATAAGAAAAAATTGCTAAAAGTGCGGAAAAGAGAGAGAGCAACTGTTGCTGGCTGCCGCTCGACACAGCGCCAGAAGTTACTAGTTTATTATTCTGTTTGTAAAATGCGAAATTCATGATAAAAAAAAGCCATATACATAACAAAACAAGATATATTTCTGATCAGTGAATTGTAGCATGTTGCATATGTATACTGAAGAACCACAAGTCAAGTGAATCTATCCAACTGTCAAATATCCATCCCTCCTCACTACAATTCAATTTGCCGTTTTTGAGCTTGAAATTCTGGTGATTACCTCTGATGTATTTGAATAATGTTTTCTACTGGGGTGTTTTATGTTGATGAGGGAATCAAACAACAACACCTGAACTAGGAAAATCAAACTGACAAAAGCAAAATTAAAACAATGACAATTTAATTTGTGTTTGTCAGCTGATGGATCCCCAAAATGTCATCAAAGCAAACAAGACTCCTTGGTTTCGAAACATGCGATTTCTGCTCAAGATTCGTAATGTGTGCCAGTTCTTCATTCAATCGTAAAAAAAAAGGTGCTACAAATGAACAGTTTCCACAGCTACTTCATTGACAAATCAGAGCGAACTCCATGAACTTGCCCCAGGCTTCTTGTTTAAAAAAAACCACTCCTTTCATAGTTTGGATTTTCTCCCCATTCTGCCTGATAGTGTTGTCACGATACCAAAATTATGACTTCGATACGATACCTGCCTAAATATCTCGATACGATACTGAAACGATACCACGGCAAAAAAATAAAACATCAGGAAAGGTAATGTAAAATAAAGATGACAGAACAAATTATTTGTTTTTTTATGAATTAAAAATCTGGTAACCCTTCCTTTTACAGTCCGGTAATTACCAGGTAATTACCTGCTAATAAGATGTATTTACTAAGTAATAACCAGGTAATTAAATGTAATTACCTTGCAATTACCAAGTACTTACCAGGTAATTACCCAGTATTTAATTACATATTTATCTGGTAAATACCAACAAGTTACCTGATATTTACTAGATATTTTCCTGACATCTACCAGGTATTTACCCAATAATTACCTGGTAGATATCCTGCAATTGCATAGACAATAAACCCACTGAATGTGTCTATGTGACTTTGTTAGGGTGATAATAACTTATATATTTACCTGGTACTTACCAGGTATTTACTCAAAAATGATCGCATATTTACCTGGTAACTACCACTTATTTACCTGGTAGTTACGTGATATTTACCTGGTAAATACCAACAAGTTACCCATTATTTACTAGATATATACTGAAAACTACCAGGTATTTATCCAGGAATTATAGATTATGTATTACCAACCAACCTGTGTAGTGACAGTGAGGGTAGTAATGACTCTGATATTTACCTGGTAATTACCCAGTATTTACTTGATAACTTGCAACTATACCATGATACCATGTTCAAAACTACACACCCTAATGGGTGGTAGATGATTATAATCTACAATTACCAGGAAAGTATATGGTAATTGTAACTGCCGCACATTGGCAGTTTGTTTAATTTGTTAACCTCCCGTTTTTTTTGTTCCTACTGTTTATAATGGCATTGGGGCGGAACTAATTGCCGCCGGCATATGTTTCCTACACCACACCTTTTAGCAACGTACCTAGCCAAACAGCGCGAAAGAAGCAGCACCATAAGCGTAACAGTGACCGCCCCCTTTTTAACAGCTCCGGTGCCGGAAGTAAATTTCCCATGCATTTATCTAGTCCACTTTTCGTAGAATCCTTATAAAAAGAGTATTAAGCCTTTAACCAAGCCAATCGTTCGTTATGGTAGTCGTGACCATATTATGTTTGATTCGGGCATAAAAAGAATTTGGAAAACAGAAGAAAAGGCAAAGGTACAAGACTGTACATTATTATTATACTGTACATTATTTTGTTGACCGAGTGAAGAACTACTCATCCCGAATCAAACATAATATGGTCATGACTACCATAACGTACGATTGGCTTGGTTAAAGGCTTAATACTCTTTTTATAAGGATTCTACGTAAAGTGGACGAGATAAATGCATGGGAAATTTACTTGCGGCACCGGAGCTGTTAAAAAAGTGGCAGTCACTGTTACGCTCTATAGACATAATATACGTAGACGCCTCATAGACTGACGCTGCCTGTTGGAGCTGACATATCAGCGTGGCCGCCATCTTGGATGGGTCCCCAGTGCGCCCCCAGTGCATTTATTTCTATTGAGGAAGGTGTATCCCCAACTACAATAATAAGCATAACTCCCCGAATTTTTACCGGATTTTCACACGGTTTGGTTTGTTACAAACAGCAGAGAATTAATAAAAAAATAAAATAAAAAAATAAGAATTATTGTTCAATCTTACTTGTGAAAAGTAATCCCACGCGATCTGGTGTCAATACTGCGCCGTAAGCTGCACAAAATACTGGCATAGCTTGCTCTCCTGTTGACTCCTATGCTAGACTAGAGTGAGGAGACCCAACCAATATGGCGGCGACGCTGGATTACGTTCCAGCACGTCATGAGGCGTCTACGTATATATGTCTATGAGCAGCACGTTCTATAAGCTATAAGTTAAAGTTAAAAGCTAAAGGCACTTAAAGTAGAAAAACTATAAAGGACAAGGAAGAAGCATACAAGAAAATTCCCTCCTTAAGTAGTTAGCAGTGGACGAGGCATGTTTATCTTTTATTTATGTCTATGAAGAACGTGAACAATTGTATTATGTTGCATTCCATTGCATGGTTGGTGCGTGATGGTGATTTGCATACGATGTAAAGTGGTGAATATGTATATGTAAGTTAAGTTTGTAAATTTAGTTAATATTGAGTTGCGGACTGTATGTGAGGTGTGTGTGTAGTGGTTTTTGGTGTAAATGTAACACCTGGGGTCCGTTTCACAAAGCAGGTTCAACAACCTCTGAGTCTAATCCTAAATGCTGGGTTGATCTACTCTGAAATAGAAAACTCTGGGTTTTCGGTTCCAGAACAGCGGATTTGAGTTAATTTGATCAACTCAGAGGAGTTCCACCTAGGGTTAAGCGCGTGTACCACAACTATAAAAAGCCAGCATCAATGGAGCCCCGATTCGACGAGTCACCATGGCAACGGGGAAGAGGAGGTCTACGTTTTTCACCAACCTCAAATTGGAAATCCTAATGCGCTCATATGACGAGTTTCAACACGTTTTTAGAAAGTGCAACACTGCTGCATACGTTTAAATGTAGTCCTTTGCAATCACAATAATATTACAGGGGAAAACTGCTTGAATGGTAACTATTCATTTATTTCATTTAGGTGCAATCCCGCGGGGGAGAAGCGCACTTGGCAGCAGCTTAAGATGACATATAAAAACATTGTTCAAACAGATAAGACCTCGGCATGATCATTCTGATCATGTTTTACACTGTAAAGTAAATATTAAGTGGCTATTTGACTGTATACAGTTGCCTTGCTCAAGTGCTCTGCATCTCCGACATTGTACAAAAAACTTCCATTTGCAAAGAAACGCAGTGCAACACACAATATCTGCTGGGATGTGAGAGTATGACTACGGTTGGTAATGTTGCAAATGTAAGGACGGATTAGGTTGTGTATATAAATGATGGACTGTGACGTGAAACGGTACCGCTGAAAAAGATAATTGTTTGGAAATGACAATTGTCTGGAAAGGCTACATCTATGCGCGGTCTGATAACCCTCTCCCGACAAATATTTAATTCTCTGCGCAGTAATGCTGCACCGTCATCCATGGGATCGTTGTCAAAAGCAGTACTCGAAGTGGGCCGGTATTCACCGGTAAGCAGTACCGGCACTTCTACATTTTACCCTTTAGCGTACCGGCACTTTTTCTTGCGTACCGGCACTTGTCACAGGCTGCCAGTACTGTACTTTGCCAGGGGCGGATCTACCGGAGTGGCGCCCCCCCCCCGTCGGTCGTAGGTCCGCGGTGGGTTACGATCGCGCCCCCCCCCCCGTTGGTCGTAGGTCCGGGGTGGGTTAATATCGCGCGCCCCCCCCCGTCGCTTATATGTGAATAAGGGAGTCCCGGCACTTATTTTTTTCCACTTCGAGCGCTGGTCAAAAGGACATGCCATGTTCGTGAAAAAAGTCGCCTCCTACTGTGCCTAATGGACTTCTGAAATAGCCTACTGACTCTGATTTTTTAAATGATTTTTGACAGACGGCTACGCCAAAACTCGCCTGCTGACTGAATGAATGAGGAAATCAAATGGCGTGTGTGGCTGAAAGAGGGCGGAGACAGATTGAAACTCGATGTTCATTGAGAAAAACCTGGTCCCGACCAGGTTAGTTTCATAGAGTCTGTTACTACGGTAACTGACCAAGAGCGTAAGTTATCTCTCTCTGTGAAACAGGCTAGAGTTACCCCTCTTTCTCTGGTTTGAGTTACCTCCCTTTGTGAAACGGAAAACTCAGCGTTTCCCTCATTTCAGGGTTAATAAACCCAGGGTTTTCACTAAACCTGCTTTGTGAAACGGACCCCTGTTGTGCTGCTGAAAAAAACGGACATTCGCATATTGTCAATTGTATTTATTTATTTGAATTATTTTTCTCTTTAAACCCAGTTCTCACGGGTTGGTTCGACCTGGAAAATAAACCCCGTTTTCTAACAAAGACCTCTGGCCTCGTGTGTACTACTTGGGAGCTACAGTACAGTTCCACCTTTCTTACAGGGTAACTACTCTGTAAAACTCCGATATCACCCCGATAATTATCAGGGAGATATGGGAGTTCTTGCCAGATACCATGTTCAAAACTACACACCCTAATGGGTGGTAGATGATTATAATCTACAATTACCAGGAAAGTATATGGCAATATCATTGAAACAAACCACGCTTCCTTTTACAGTACAATTCCACCTCTCTTACAAGGTAACTACTCTGTAAAACTCCGATATCACCCCGATATTTACCTGATAATTATCAGGGAGATATGGGAGTTTTTGCCAGATACCATGTTCAAAACTACACACCCTAATGGGTGGTAGAGGATTATAATCTACAGTTACCAGGAAAGTATATGGCAATATCATTGAAACAAACCATGCTTCCTTTTACAGTACAATTCCACCTATCTCACAGGGTAACTACTCTGTAAAACTCCGATATCACCCCGATAATTATCAGGGAGATATGGGAGTTTTTGCCAGATACCATGTTCAAAACTGATATTACCATATACTTTCCTGGTAATTGTAGATTCCAGGGGAGTGGTTCATGTTAATTGTGGTGTCCGGGAGGGTTCACCTTCGCGGGCGTAGTTACTAGGGGTGTGCGACTATCGTCTTGTCTTAAAAAATACAAAAGTGTTTTTTAAAGTAAAGATATTAGATATTAAACAGATATTAACGCTCCGAATTACAGAGATCAGACACGGGGACTAAAGACACAATCACCGGTATTACCCCCATGTGTCTAGGTGGTGTCTACCTACCTAAGCCTATACCTGCCCAGGTGTATTGGTCAATATTTCTTTATGAGAGCGAAAACAAACAGTTGGCACGCCAACTATGCCTGCATGAGTGGAAGCAGAGCGCTGCGCTGCACACACACACTTCCCCACAGTTGCAAAAACAGTCATTCTTAAAGTATCGGTACTAATAAAATGGGGTAGTACCGTTTTTAATGGCAGGGTATCGCAATACGGTTCTAGTATCGGTATACCGTGCAACACTACTGCCTGATCATCCTCTAATTGACCTATCCATCCAATACCCACAGTATGTCGCTTTTGTCCCCCTTCAGAATGTTCGTTCTTGCTTTTTTTAAATTTAAAGGGCCCGCACGCCACACGCGTTAAACACCACCACGCAACTACTGCTGTAGCACAGCCCATTTACCGACATCGTTGATCACGAAAAGTTACTTGATGGAAAGTTACTTGATAAAGTCATTAAGAACAGAATTACTCCCCAATTATATTTACGGAAATGATCATCCCAAATAAACACTGATTTTGCCAAATGTATGACGAAATGGACAGGGTAGCTAAATGCAAACGGCTGTCTTTAATTGTTCCCTGTATGCAAACAAGGTAAAATCATAGAGGACTGGGTGTTCTGCTACGGCAGCAATCAGCATTTCCAGCGACATCTTGGAACAAATGTTTGGTAGGAACTAAAATTACACGGGTTGTTCTCTGGGACAGATCTGACCGAGGGACGACAGCAGAACGAGACATCCCCATTGGCTATCGGATGGATTTTTCACCTTTCCCTCCTAGACACGTCATAGCTCATTACATAAAGTTGGAGGATTTTTAACTTTTTTAATCCTCCTAAGTCGCCTATTCCACCCGCCTCCACCAATTCCTCTTTTCCCTCTTTCTCCGCCTGGCTCCCAATACAAAGTGAATGACTTCCGGGATCATTTTCCTCTTTGTCCACTTTTGGTGTGAACGCACAGTAAGATGAGGTAATGGTACAGTGCGGTACAACGGTACAGAAATGTACCGTTGTACCGCAAGTACTGTACTGCAAGGTACGGTAAGGAACAGTAAAGGTAGGGAATGGTAAGATACAAAGCAGTACTTTAGCATAGGCTACAGTAGGATTTCGTGCTCATTCCATAAGGTAAAGAAACAGTGTACGGTAAGTTATGGCGCTGTACAGTAGAAGTATGACACGGTACAGTAGTGTTAAGTGCAGTGGCGGCCGGTCCATAAGTGCAGGTAGGGCAGAGCCCTACTAAAAAAATCCTTCAACTCAAAAACATAGTTCCTAAATAACATTACTAGATTATACATTTATTTTTTTCCTGGGTGTATGTTTTCCCTTTAGGACAAGGGGAAAACATACACCCGAACATTCTCAAGAACATGACATGACAAGAAAACATGGCTATGTAGACGCTCTTCACAGAATACTTTATTGTTTCCCCTGCCTATTGTTCCGGTCAACGGTTTCAGGTTCAGGACAAGGAGCAGGTATTAGGACCAACACCAGAGTAACTGATTTGAAACACTTTACAGAGTGAGCTAAGAAGCACAAATTAAGCAAGTCACATTTAAATTGTGCAATGAAGCTAGCCATGCTTAGTCAAGCAAACATCATCCAGTACAGCTGGATGAGAGCTACCATGCAAGTGTGCGAAATCACAATAAGGAGGTAGACAAAAACAGACATAAAATTCTGTGGAGCCTTTGAACTAGCATTTAGTTTCATCGTTGGATAGCGCAATGCAAGAGCACTTGGATAAGGCCACCAAGGGTACGTCCAAGACTATTCAATATAAGCTAGATTTATGCAAGGACATATCATTCAGGACTTGGAAAATACACAATTGATGTCAGTGCACTACATCAGTTGACTACAGATACCACTACACATGCCCAGCTCATTGTTGTGTACTGTTACATAGACACAGCTAACACTGTCCAAGAGAGAGATTTTTTTGCGCAATGGATGGAGCCACGACTGCTGAGTCAATCCAAAGTGCTTTTGGAGCAGTTGAATGTGATTTGCTCACCGGACAAGGAGACAGACATATGATGGGGCTAGTGTGATGCGAGGAGCAACAGAAGGAGTTAGGAAAAAAGTCCAGGACACCTATCCCAATGCACATTGTATTCACTGTTATGCATATCAGTTGAATTTGGGGATGCAAAAAGCAGTCTCGTCAGTAGTGCCAGTGCGTTGCTTTTTCTCTGATCTTAGTGGCTTTTTCAGCCTTTTTCTCTTGCTCTCCGACGAGAACAGCTGTTTTGGACAGTAGTCTTTCATGCAGGCTGCCACGGGTGTTCCAAACATGGTGGAACTTTCACAGTCGTGCTGTCAGCACCGTTTATGAGAACAAGAACATTTGATGGAATGTTACAGCACTATTCAGGCATCTACAGATTTTGACTCTACCACTGTCAGGGAGGCTAAATGTTTCTGTCGTATGCTAGCAGACAAGGAATGTATTTTTTTCTTAGAGTTGTTCCATTTAATCATGCCCTGTGTAGACTCGCTCTATGCGCAACTTCAGAAGAGAAATATTGATGCTGTACAAGCACATAAGGTCATAACAAACTTTGTTGATGCCATTAATAAAGTTTGTGACTCTGTGCCATCTCATTTACAGTGATGTATATGCAGGATCTAGATGAGGGAGAGAGCCAAACTTGCAACAAATGGCATACGAGGTGTGTGACAGTATTAGCCAATGCTAAGGATCGATTTGTCTTCGCTGGCCATGTGTAGCTGCAGCTATCCTGTTCAACAGTGAGCGTTTTCCCGAATTCTCAAATTACTTTCCCACAGATGTTTGGAGGAAGGCAGTCGATGCATATCAAATGTTAAACAAACCACATCTGCAAACAGAACTTTCGCTGATCTACGACAACCTCGACTTCAGAGTGTGCAGTGGCACGATGGCATTGTTTCATCTTGTCATCAACAATAACTTGCAGGATGTGTTTTCTGGAACGCTAAAACTGTTTTGCATTCTGATTACAACACCGATGACAACCGCAGAGTCAGAGCAGACTTTCCAACCTTTAAATCAGGGGTGGGGAACCTTTTTCATATCAAGGGCCATTTCAGATTTTATATAGTCCTCCGAGGGCCATACTATTATGAACACATAACTAGGCGATGGCTGGAACTGTTTTTCTTTAGCGAGGCGTCTGATGTCAGCTGGCAGTGATGATGATGCTACTCAAAGCTGGTTTTCCAAGTTTGAGTCTGTCAGTCTTGAGCGGAAGCGAGTCTTTGCAAGAGTCAGTTTTGAAAAGAACTGGACATCTATACGTTGTCCCAAACAGAGATGCAAACTTCAGGGCATGTCTCCTCAGGATGGGAAAATCCTCAGCACGAACATACAGTTTGTAAAAGTCCAGCAGAGAGAGGTTGTTGTACTTGGCTTTGAGCTCGTTGTTGTTTTGCAGCTCAATTATTTCCATTTGGAGGTTGTCTGGCACATCAGATGGTTGCACATTAAATGGCGTCGCAAACATGTCGAGTTCCTTTTGTATATTTTTCACATCATGAAACCTCTCATCAAATGCCTGAATGAGTTTTGCACACTCACCAGCATATTCAGTCGTAACATCAGGCTTTTGTTCTTGTAGGGTGGGAAAGTGCACAGTGTTTCCCATTTCCAGTTGTCCTTGCCACAGCCTTAACTTCACTTGAAATGATTTCACAGTTAGGTAAAGGTAAAGGTACATTTATTTATATAGCACATTTCATGCAACAGGGCAACCCAATGTGCTTCACAACAAAAAATAAAACCATACAAACATA
Organism: Merluccius polli; assembly: GCA_030340625.1. Lineage (NCBI taxonomy): Eukaryota > Metazoa > Chordata > Actinopteri > Gadiformes > Merlucciidae > Merluccius > Merluccius polli. The sequence goes on along the minus strand of JAOPHQ010003136.1, from coordinate 215,551 downwards.
AAACCAAAGCAGCAGATGAAAAATTGAAATAACACATTTTAAAAATACATCAATAAAATATACAAGTGATTTAAAACTGAGTAAACAGATAAGAAGGTATACATTTGAGTATTTATGTACATTGGAGAACCACTAGTATAAGGAAAATTAAAGGAAAGCATCAGTGAATAGTTTGGTCTTGAGTTTTGATTTGAAACTGGTAAGTGTTGGGGCGTGTTTTATATTGTTGGGTAGCTCATTCCAAAATTTGACAGCATAGTGACTAAAGGCGGACTCACCATGTTTAGTCCTAGTTGTTGGCTTACAGAGCAGATAACTACCCTGTGATCTTAGGGGTCTGACAGGTTCGTATAGGTGAAGCATGTCAGATATGTAGACTGGTCCTGACCCAGTTAAAGGAACACGCCACCCCCAGGTGAAATTGGGTCACTCCCCGCAGTCCCTAGAGTTGGATGAGTGAGCCAAAGCGTTTTGTAGCCGACCCAGCCATTGTCACCAGGCAGCACCTGAAAACCCTCAACTTCCGTCAATACACCGGCGTGACTACACAGTTCTCTGCTACTGGTGTCCTTGCGCCTGGCAGCGGTGCTTTGCCGGTGCTATGCCCGAAAATAGTTCCAAATCTAAATTGGTCTAGTAAATTCCTTTGTGTAAATTTGCATTGATACTAGTACTCGATGTGAGTGTACAGGTTACGAGAAATAATTATAACAAATCTTGAGTTATTTGATTCACTTTTGCAACGATATGCTAGCTGGACACTCTGGAATACAGCGACTACGCTAAGCTAAAGCTAACCGCGGCCCTGGCTGCAGCCTTCTGTATCCTTTGAATCTGTTTTATCGTTTTTTTGGGAAGGCCTATGAGGAGGGCATTGCAGTAATCAATCCTGCTAAAAATAAAGGTGTGTATTAATTTTTCAGGTCAGCCTTAGTCATAAAATCTCTTAGCTTTGCAATATTCCTTAAGTGATAAAAGGCTGATTTTGTTACTGCTCTTATGTGGTTGTTAAAACTAAGATCATTATCAATAAGAACCCCAAGATTCTTGACCACATTTTTGGCTTTAAGGCCATTTGTTTTTAGAAGAGTGGCTATTTTAATTTTTTCTTCATTTTTTCCAAATATGATTACCTCAGTTTTTTCATTATTGAGCTGGAGGAAGTTCTGGGACATCCAGTTGTTGATTTGCTGAAGACATCGATGGAGAGATTCTAGAGGGCTAGAGTTTTCTGGGGACAGAGCTAGATAAATCTGGGTGTCATCAGCATAGGTATGGTATGAAAGCAGATTATTCTTTATAATTTGACTGAGTGGGAGCATGTAAAGATTGAACAGTAGTGGTCCCAGGATGGAACCCTGGGGGACACCACAGGACACGGGAGCTGGTGCAGAGGTACAGTTGCCAATGGATACATAGAAACTCCTGTCTTCTAGATATGACCTAAGCCATCTAATAACAGTCCCTGTAAGACCAACCCTGTGCTCAAGGCGGTGTAGTAAAATGTTATGGTCCACAGTGTCGAATGCTGCACTTAGATCTAGTAATATCAAGACTGATGTTTTCCCAGAGTCAGTATGTAGTCTCAAGTCATTTATCACTTTGACAAGAGCCGTTTCTGTGCTGTGATTTGCTCGAAAGCCAGACTGAAAAGTATCAAGGCATTGAGAAAGTTGTTTTTAATCAACTTAACACTTTCCTGTCAGCCAGTGGGGCTGACAGGAAAGTGTTAAGTTGATTAAAAACAACTTTCTCAATTATTTTACCAACAAATGGCAGGTTGGAAATAGGTCTATAGTTGTTTAATAGGGAAACATCCAGATTGTTCTTTTTTAAGAGGGGCTTAACAACAGCAGTCTTGAATGATTGGGGGAAAGTGCCAGACTGCAATGATGTATTTATAATTTCAAGCAGGTGCAGGACAGATTTAAGAACAGGTTGCGGAATTGAGGCTCTGCACTGTTTTTACCAGAGTTTCAGTGTCAATTAAACTGAATTCTGGTAACTCATTAACCGCATCTCTTATTGGAGTTGAGGGTTCAGTGAAAAGAGAATTTTGTGCTTGTGACAGAATGTTGACTCTGATTTGATCAATTTTTGATTTAAAGAAAGATGCAAACTCGTTGCATTTGTCTGACGAGACCTCAGGACCTAATTGTGAAGGGGGCTTTGTTAGCTTTTCAATTGTTGAAAAAAGCACACAGGGGTTATTGACATTTTTGCTGATGATATTGGAGAAGAAGGACTGTCTAGCAGTGCACATTTCAAAGTTGTATTTGCGGAGTACATCTTTATGTATTTGGTAATGGACCTGGAGTTTGGACTTGCGCCATTTTCTTTCAGCTTTCCTACACTCTTGCTTGAGGATTTTAACTGAAGGATTGTTTTTCCATGGTGTTTTTTGCTTACCAGTTAATTTCTTGTGCTTTAGAGGGGCAATGCTATCCATAATATTTTCCATTTTTGACTTGAAGTTGTAAGCAAAATCATCTAGTGAACCTGAGGGTTGGCTGGTGGTTTGTGACAGTGCTTGTTCAAAAAGAACAGCAGTATTGTCATCTATTACTCTCTTAGCTACCAGCACAGAACTGTGTATAGGCTGTGAAGCCACTAAAGATACATTAAAAAAGATACAGAAGTGATCTGATAAGGCTAGGCCCTTGACAGTGGTAGATGTGTTGAGACCTTTCGTGATTACAAGATCAAGTGTATGCCCGAGAGAGTGTGTTGGCCCCTGTATATGTTGAGTTAGATTATGGGTGTCAATGAGTGTGAGGAGCTCATTTGCGTGGCTGCTTTCAGGATTGTCCACATGAATGTTAAAATCACCCGATAAAATTAAGCAGTCAAACTGTAGGCCAATGTTTGACATTAATTCACCAAACTCCTCAATAAAAACTTGAGTGTTTTGGGGGCCTGTAGATAGTCATTAGTAAAACTTGCGGGGAACATTTAATGAGTACTCAAATGAGTCAAACTCACCAAATGATATTTGCTTACACTGGAATGATGAATTATAGAGAATGGCTATTCCTCCTCCTCTTTTAATTTCGCGGGAGATGCTCATGAAATTAAAATTTGGAGGTGCTGCTTCGATGAGTGTTGCAGAATTTGATTCTCCCAACCATGTTTCTGTCAAAAGCATAAAATCGAGATTGTACTCACAAATAAGATCATTAATCAAAAAAGATTTGTTGGAGAGAGATCTAATGTTCAGCAGAGCGAGATTTACTAACAGTGAAGGGGTAATATGATCCCCTTGGAGAGAGGGTGTGGAGAGAACATTTGATTCTCGTCTCACATATGTGAGGTTGCACTTATTTATTGTCCGAGGTGTGAGTTCCATGTAGGCCGACCGCTTCCTAGTTCTAGACAGAACAGGGATAGCACAGTTTGTGGCGCTAGGTGGTGCTTAACAGTAGGGGGAGCTCTCGGCGAATGTAGAGGAGTGGGTCTCCGGAAGTGGTGTAAAGGGCTGAGGTGAACACGGGTCGAGGAGATTTAGTCAGTCGTGTGGGGAAGAATCGCCAGCTCGCTGTGTAGTACCCAGGGCCGCATGTTTTACAACAGACTTTGATGTTGTCGGCGAGTTTGAAAGTGCCTACACTACTGGGGTGAATTCCATCATGATGGTAAAAAGACGGACGCTCCCAGAAGAGGTCAAAGTTGTCAATAAACTCTACACCATGGGCCCTACACGTAGATCGTAGCCAAGCACACAGCCCAAAGACACGACTGAACCTCATGTCGCCATGACGGAAGGGGGGAGTTGGTCCGGAGATAAACACGGACCTGCCGCAACGCTTTAAAAAGTTAATAAGTTCGGTAAAATGGGCTTTGACTTGCTCTGAAAGCAACTGAGCTACGTTGTTAGTACCCACGTGGACAATGATTCTGTTTATAGATGTCGGAAGGGAGGGGAGAATGTTCTGCAATTTTTTTATAATAACAGTAATAGTAGCCCCAGGGAGAGAGTGTGTGATCGAGTCAAAGTAGCGCACTTTCTTGATTATTGAGTCACCGATGATCAGTGTAGATGGGGGGAAAAGTGGCGGAGGTTGAGAGCTGAACCGACCCAGAGTCCCTAGACTGAGGCCCCCTATGAGGACATGGCTGTGACCTGGACAAGGGGTGTTCCCCAGCAGACAATGGGCCAGGGTGGACTCCCGACCTCCCGATGACTGCCTCTTTCAGAAGCCGCCGGCGAGCGGAAGATGTTCCCTGCCGTCTACACTCAAAAGCAGATCCAGACGAGCCTCCGCCAGTGCCGGCAGAAGACGAGCTCGCATCTCCAGCTGCAGGCTGCCTGTATGCCCGGGTGGTGAGGGACAGAGGCATTGGCTGCACTGCACTGGGGGGAGCTGAGGGCAGGTGGTCACCTGTCGCCAGCCCATCCGCCCGACTGGAGGCTGGAGCTGGAGCCTGGAGTGGAGCCGGAGCCTGGAGTGGAGTCGGGGCCAGAGCCTGGAGTGGAGCCGGAGCGGAGTCGGAGCCGGAGCCTGGAGTGGAGCACGGAGTGGAGTCGGAGCCGGAGCCTGGAGTGGAGCCGGAGCCTGGAGTGGAGTCGGAGCCCGGAATGGAGCCGGGGCCGAAGCCCGGAGTGGAGCCGGAGCACGGAGCGGAGCCGAGGCAGGAGCCCGGAGCGGAGCCCGGAGTGGAGCCGGGGCCGGAGCCCGGAGGATCGCCAGAGCCTGGACTGAAGCCGTGGCCGGAGCCAGAGATGGGGCGACAGCCAGGCGGCGAGACGAGGCCGGTGGAGGGCCCGAGGCCCGCGGATCAGCAGTCGTCCTCGGCCGATGGATGGCCGGGTCGGGGAAGTCGCCGTCCCTTGAGCTAGCAGCTGGGGCCGGGGGATCCTCTGTATCCAGTGGCGTAAAGCGGTTGAAGAGGTCCAGGATGGGTGACTTACACATCTCCGCTGTTTGCATTGGATGCCCACGGATCTGTACTACGGACCATGGTGATTGTGGTGTGGAGCACTTGGACGGATCCCAGGCGACCGTGTCCTGGAGGGAAGACGTGAAGGCAGCCAGCTGCTTGGATTGCCCGGCAGCAACGTTTATGAAGCTGGACAGGAGGGATTCCTGGGTTCGCAGCCTATCGGTAAGTTTTTGAATTTCCTTTTTTAGATCGGTGATTTTCTTTAGTGGCTTGGCTAAGAATTATAGAGTCCTCGGGTGTTGCCAATGCCATGCTGATCCTCTGGAGTTGGCTCTTTATGTATCTTGAAAGCGGAGAGCTGATGCAGAGAGCTGATGAGCTGGTTGGGACCTTGCAGCTTGATGTTTAGCTCTGACAGGTGCTTGGTGATGTCCACCATGAAGGCCAGATCACGGAGGAACTTGCCATCACTGAGCTCCATGACAGGTTTCCTCCATGAAGCGTCTGACTTCTTCCCGCAGTGTATAAAACCGTGCAAGCATATTTTCACGACTCAGCCATCGCACTTCACAGTGATAAACCAGATCACCGTACTCTGACTCAAGCTCGCTGAGTAGCTCCTTGAACTGGCAGTTGTTCAGCCCTCTGCTTTTAATGACGTTTATGGTGGACACAACTGTTTTCATCACATTGGTAAGCTTCAGGGAATGTGCACACAAACTCTCTTGATGTATGATACAGTGGCATACAACTAAATCCCTTGGATCCAGACTCAGACGGCTCATTTCTTTTTTGACTAATGCAGTCAATTCTTTTTGCGCGCCAACCATTGCGGGAGCTCCGTCAGTGGCGATGCCGCTCAACTTCTCAAATGGCAGTTCAAAATTGTTCATGGCCATAATAACTTGATTGAACACCTTTAGTAATGCCATGCATGGCTTGCAAAGACAGCAACTCCTCCTTCATTTCAAACTCGGTTGTAATCCCACGCACAAAAATGGCAAGCTGCGCTGTGTTTGTGATGTCTGTTGTCTCATCACAAGCCAGAGAAAAATACTCAAAGTCTCTTGCAGTGTTCTTCAATGTTTTTTCAATAACTTGCGCCATATCAGTAATCCTGTCTGAAACGGTTCTTCGAGACAAACTGACGCTTTGAAATAATTTCACTTTGTCGGGCGTGAGCAGCTCCGCGGCGGCTACGAGGCACTCCTTCACAAACTCTCCTTCAGCATGAGGTTTCAGCTTCGTGGCTATTAATTCACTCACCACAAAACTTGCACGCGTAACATTCTCTCTGTCAGTCTGTGGTCACGTGAAAGCTGCATGTTGAGCACCCAAACTCCGACGAAGAGCGTTAATTTTATCCAAATGCATTTGTCCTCTCAACTCGTCGAGTTTAGCATGTTTCGAACTGTAATGGCGCTCAACATTTGCCTTTTTCATCACCGCCAGCGCCTCGCCACAAACTAGGCACACTGGCTTGCCTTTCACTTCAACAAAGAAAAAGTCATTTGTCCATTTTTCCTGGAATACGCGGCATTCTGCATCCACCTTCCTTTTCTTGACAGTCGCCACGATGCAATGACAGGTACGTCGCATGACGTATTCACTGACCCTGACGTTGACTCGGACAACGTGTTTTTTCTCAGAAAACTAATGGCTGGCGATTTTTTCCCCTGATTTTTTATTTATTCATATATGCATAAATGAAGATATAAAATATAACAATTGTATTGCATTGCGGGCCATTTGAAATTGTCTCACGGGCCGTATACGGCCCGGAGGCCGGACGTTCCCCACCCCTGCTTTAAATGAATAAAAACCTTTCTGAGAAATACCATGTCACAGGACAGGCTAAATGCATTGGCAATGTTGTCAATAGAAAAGCGACTGACACATGACATCCCCGACTTCAATAAAGCTGTGATAGAAAAGTTTGCACATCTGAAAGATCGACGTGCCAAGTTCCTCTATAAATGAAACCATCTAGCCTATAATAGAATATATAATATATGTAAATAGGATGCAAATAGGATAGGATGTAAAAAATATATCATAGTAAGCTATGTATGCATGCTCATGCACTTGTTTGTTTTTCGCCTTAAGGATGTTTATGTTTTAATGTTATGTTCTGTTTTGTGGCGGATCCGGTGTTATATTTGAAATTAACATATGTCGTTCGAATTATGATGGAAAATAAGTAGAAATTGGAGTAGGCTATTTTGCTTTAATTTATTGTTGTGTGCCTTTGCCGCACTCTCGAGTTATAGGAAGAAGCGCCTGTTAAAACAGTATACCCCCCCCGTAAGATAGAGTATTTTATTATAAAACATAATCTAATTAAGTGAGGTTGATCAAATTTGCCCCACTACTTTTTGTATCCACCAACCGCCACTGGTTAAGTGGTCAACACATGATGAGCTTCCAGCAGGTTGAGCGTTCAGAAAATTAAACCACCCAACAGACGGGAATTCAACGCTTTAGCTCATGAAACCTTGGAAACATGTATAGAAATGAAGATAGGCATTGGTTTTAAAATGTCAAACAAAGCTGTAATCGGATTGGATGCGCTTCGAGAGGTTAACACGTAAACAGGGTCAAATGTTGAAATTGTTTGAACTTTGCGTGGAGAATCCGAGACGTCCGCTCCGCCCAGGGTAGCGTCAACACTAGGGGAGGCTACCACGCACAACTACATAGGAATATATTGGCAATGCCGACTGATAAGCAATTATTTCGTGTGTTGCTAGTATTCCTGTATCGTATTAACATATCAGAAAACAATCATAGCATGTGCAAACCTACCAGTCAATGAAAAAATGTCAAATACATTTCTGATTCTGTTACCGTACAGTACAGTAACAGTACACAGTAGCAGTACAATACAATACAATACGGTACAGTAGTAGAAGAAACGGCTGGCTGTGATTGTCTCGTACCTGTGAGCTGGCAGTCGTCGTTGGAGCCAGCCGAGTCCTCCTGGTTGGGGCTGAGTGGAGGGCTGGCGGGGGGGCTGGTGCTGAAGCTGGCGTAGCCCAGCGACGAGCTCACCTCGCTGGGCTCACAGCTGTGGTTCACAGGCCTCTGGAGGTCCTGGGCCGAGGACAGGGAGGTCCGCTGCTTCGGCTGAGGGGGGGGGGGGGGGGGGAAGGAAGGTGTTGACTGGAGAGACTGGAGAGATATGTGATACTTCATATGCCCTTCATTCATACCAGATTTAGAATTCTTGTTTTTATTTATTTTATTTATTTTTATTTTTTTTGATAGTATCAAAATTCAAATGTTTGCATGTAGTCAAGGATTATGAATTATGATATTATATAATTATTATAATATTTTTAACCTTGTCTTTAAATTGTACATTAAAATGTATTGAACCATTATTGAATCAAGTCACATTGAGACAAACTGACAAACTCTTTGCAAGAGAGACAATTGGATAGCAGCATTTGTAATGTAACAGTTTGTTAAAAAACTTTTATAGTTTTTACATGCTACCAAACATAAAGATCAGCAGCTGGCACCTATAGCCTAGCTGCGTTATGGCTTGGATACATTGTTTATATTTCACAGATTTAGGCTTCCTCCAGGCTCTAATGAATCAATCAATCAATTAAATGCTACAGCCTCCCTCTAAAACTGAGAGCTCTCCGAGCTCCTCATCAACAATAATACAATCTGGGGTGTTGGTGGCAATGTTAAAGAACACATCACTTTTCATTATTACAGAAGATTACATTATTATTACACACACACACCCCGTCTCATTTCTCTGGGCTTATTTCTAAGCGTACCTACACAGATTGTAGGTGTCTAAGTACAGTGTAACATGACAATTGGATATGACAAATACCCACAGAAAATAAAGAAAACCGAGAAAACAGACGGATAAAAGTGGGTCTGAAAGGGGGGGGGGGGGGGGGGGGGGGGGGCAGAGAGAACCAGGGGTGAAGGACAGCTAAATCACACACCTGATTGACTATTTTACGTAATCCCACACACAACAAAGAGCTAAGCTTTTAGCCTTGCAACCATAGCAACCTGCCAGCAGGTGTGTGTGTCTATTCCTGTCTTATGTGAGTTTGTGTGTGTGTGTGTGTGTGTGTGTGTGTGTGTGTGTGTGTGTGTGTGTGTGTGTGTGTGTGTGTGTGTGTGTGTGTGTGCGTGCATGTGTATATGTTTGCTTAGTATGCTCAAGACAGGATTTGGTTGAGTGGATCGATGAGGTGGTGGTGGTGCTGGTGGAGGGCAGTTGACCTTCACTCAACTGTAGCCATTCAATCAGCTGTCTCGGTTAGATGCTTAAAAAGCTCATAGGCTGATGGAGAGGAGAGGAGCAAATAGCAGATAAGGGAGGATAGAAGAAGAAGAAGAAGAAGAAGAAGAAGAAGAAGAAGAAGAAGAAGAAGAAGAAGGAGTCACCTGCCTGTGCACTTGCCTTGGTCAAGTGCACAGGCAGGAGTATTAACCTAACATGGACGTTTTTGGTGTGGAAGGAAACCGGAGGACCAAGCGAAAACCGACGTGAACACGAAGAGAACATAAAAACTCCACACAAAAAGGTCCCCCCCCCCCCCCCCGGGTTCGAACCCAGGAGCTTCTTGCTGTGGGGCAAAATGGGAATTAGTTTACATCCAGGTAAGAGAGCGTACCCACAAGGCAGATATAAGCTTGGCTACTTTTGTTTAGAGTTTCGTATTTCTATTCCTCGACCTGTGGACTATGTGGATAACATCATGAGTCTCATTGTTCCGTAAGTGGCTGCCATCACATATCACATGTAACTATTGAGAGTTGGAAAACTATAGCTGTAATGGAGCCCAACATATGACATAAAAGGATATGCATGTCCTTATTTGCATTTCAATCATAATAAAGTAATGAATAAAAACTACAAGCTTTGTATCAAAAACACAATTTCATATCACCACACGCATCATAAACAAAGCCTCCAGAGAAAAAAAAGGCTAACATGGCATTGAAACTCTATAAAACACATTTGACCTTCTGCTGACATCCTCCTGGCTGGCCTTCTATCCTGTCTGCATTATTATAATATATCTTTTCTCTGTTATTATAGTATAACCACGGTCTGTAACACTTGATAATAGATTGTGCAAGGTCCCACTTCCACATCAGCTGGTGGGTTTGTATCGTATCATGAACTGGTCTGTACCATCTTCTGTAGCTGCTGCAGACATTCTCGTCTTCACGGTATAAATGCCAGACCGTAATCTTCGTCAGCCTGCTGTGGTTCGATTTCTACAATACTACATCAGTAAACTCTGAAAATGGTAGTTTAATAATTGCAATACTGCAAAAATATACATTACCATAAACCTATTTGCAAACTTCCATGCTGCATGTATACACGCATTACTACTCAATGCATTGAATGAGACGCTGAGAGTGCACAAGTAAACTAAAAATAGTGGTTTAATAATGGTAATACTGCATTTATAAACATAGCCTTTAAACAATTTGTCCATGCAGCGATACGTTATTACTTGAATGAGAGAAGCTAAACAGTCGGACTCTGAACACGCTGTTTTGAGTCTCCGCTGTAAGATTTCCTCTTAGTGTATTCTGGCTCAAATAAATATCCATCATTCCTTCCACTCAGTAAGACTTGGCTGAAGTTAGACCTCATTTGATCTGTAGATTGGTATTTATTGCTAGCAACCATTGTAAAATCTTCTGTAGCTATTCAGGCTAACAACGAGGGCTCAGGGCACGTAGAAAGCGCTTGTAGCTTTTTGAAAAAACAGGTGTCCTGGGAAAAAGCCATTTGCCGGGACATTCCGGGGAATGAAAATATATCATATTTATTTAATATCGTATTTTGATCCACAGAACGCATTTATAAGCAGTTTTTACGTTGGTAGGCTTTTGTTAGGCAACTTGGAGACCATTAAAATATCAAAAATCAGTTCAACGTCCCTTTAACTAAAACATGATTATGCAACACATGTACTTTGTGATGCCAGTGTTTGTGACTCTTTAAAAAATAAAGAAAATATACAAATGACTGGAGAGATGAACCAGAGACAAGACACCTAGGGAGCCAGGGGGATGGGTGGGATTTTGGGGATATTGGGATGCCGCTGTTTTAACAGCTTAACAGATGCAACAGCAAACAAACAATGCTGCACATCCATTAATGGGTTGAAAGCTCTGTTTACTTTGCAGGAACAGGAAATTAAAAAAAAGACCCCAATGACTGATGTGGATCGAACAGAATACATATTCAACACATGGCTGTGTGTGAGTATGTGTGTGTGCATGCATGAATATGTGCGTGCATGCGCATGTGTAAGTGAGATAAAGAGTAAGATTGAGGGTGAGATGGGGGGAGAGAAGAGAGAGAAGGAAGGGAGACAGAGAGAGAAAGAAGATGACAGTGTGTGTTTTTTCAGTATTTCAACATTTTCCACACAACTCTTTCCTTTGCGGTGACCTAAGGCTCTGTCTCAACTGTCACAGTGTTGGTTCTCAACTTCCTCGCATGAAGGAAATGCGTGGTCATTCAGAGCCAGCTGCTGCAGAGACACACATGCAGCATTTGGCGCACAGGCTGATGTGCAGCATGGACAATGCAAGTAGGCATTGAGCTAATGAACATGTCACAGCTGATGGACGATTAATGTATACACAGACAGACAGACACACACACACACAGATACACATGCTAATACACGCACGCAAACACACACACACACATACACACACACACACACACACACACACACACACACACACACACACACACACACACACACCATCGCCAACTGAATTACAGGAAAATCACTTTTCTTTCTCCAATGCAGATGCATCCCTGTGGGGTAAAAGGGAGAATTGACACTCCAAAAATGTGTGTGTGTGTGTGCATGCATGTTTATTAAGATTTGTTAAACAAGAGTTGTTCTGATAAACATCACACACATGTACGCGAACATCACGCACACACACACACACGCTTGCGTTGATTTACACCAGAGAACACAGAAATTGCATGCCAAATTATAAGCCCTAATTACCATAATTGCAAGCCCAGGTAGGGCTTTTCAATATTGATGAATGACTCAATGAAAACCACAGTAAGGCCTAATGGACCTCACCACCCGAGCCAAAAACATCATGAATATGTATTATAGTCATCATCATTCATGTATCATCATAACTCCTTGCAACCAGCATACTACTTAAGTGTGGCAAATAAGGAAATGCCATCAGGACATCATTCTATTAATTTTACTAATGTATCAGATGCTTTTATCCAAAGTGACTTGCAGTGAATTCAGATACATGGACATTAGGGAGCAGGTAGGGGTTAGGGTATCTTGCTCAAGGACGCCTACAGGACTGTGTGTCACTGGGACCACTGGTCGATGTCTTAAACAGGCAGACAAACTTGTTTTATACTCAATGAAGTTTCGGCTTGGTCACTAAATGTTCCATTTCTTAAGACCAATGGGGTCTCCATGGAGACGGGAAATCATAAGTTACAAAATCTTGGAGGTGCCAAAAAAGACGTTTGGCGAGGTATGTTCGTTTTCTGCGCAATCACGTCATTTTGTTCTTACGACTAAACGTATTTTCCGCAAGAAGCATGCTGCCACTTTAGAGAAGGTTTTGGTTGGTGTCGAGTCTTGCTGAAATCTTTTAACGCTCTCCACAGTATTGTGGTGAAAGCACAGTGAACCCAAAAAACAGATTGTCTTAAGTCTTCAAATCCATTATTTAACTTGACAGAGAGGACTTTCTCTCCCTCTCTCCCCACTCTCGCTCCCTACTTGAAGAGGGTGGTTTTCTTTTGTTGTCTCCCTCAGTCTGTATACTAATTGTACAATGGATTTGCTTATTTTTCTCATGAATATAATCTTCTGTGTATTTGTAAAATCATCAAACTTGTAACATTGAAAACCAGGGCTGTTATCTGAATCAGTTATCTCTCGCCCTTTTTCTCTCTTTCTTTCTATCCTTCTCTCTTTATCTCTAGTGAAGACGAGGATTACAATGTCTGCAGCTACAGAAGATGGTACAGACCCGCTGGCTGAAGCATAGATGTCAATCAAGTGTGTCACGGACACTCCCACACATCCTGATCATAGCGTTGATCAGCAAAACACAGTTTTTTTCTAAAACAAATATTTCTAATATTTATGAACATTTATTCGTACTCAAATGTTGAAATATGCATAATAAGGCATTTAACTTTTACATCATATATGCATTTTCAGTATTGTAAGTGCCAATTAGATACATACAAACAAACATTAAACACACACACAAGAGGTAACAGAAGGAGTAAAGGAATATATTAACAACAGTATTATTAAACTAGAAAATGCATTTCCTGCAGAAAACGCGTGTGAATGCTGGAAGCTGAATGATAAGTGCAAAGCAGAAATATAAAATGAATTGATCTGAAGAATCTGAAAGTAGTAGTAGAAGCTGAAATAGTAGAAGAATCTGAAAGTAGTAGTAGAAGCTGAAATAGTAGAAGAAGCTGAAAGTAGTAGTAGAATCTGAAATAGTAGAAGAATCTGAAAGTAGTAGTAGAAGCAAATAGTAGAAGAATCTGAAAGTAGTAGTAGAAGCTGAAATAGTAGAAGAATCTGAAAGTAGTAGTAGAAGCTGAAATAGTAGAAGAATCTGAAAGTAGTAGTAGAAGCTGAAATAGTAGAAGAAGCTGAAACTAGTAGTAGAAGCTGAAATAGTAGAAGAATCTGAAAGTAGTAGAAGTAGTTGAAATTGTAGTAGAATAAGAGGCTGGGTTTTGATTTATATTGGAAAAATAAATGTATACTACTATTTACTATTGCGGGCACCCCCCTTCCCCCCGCCGGCCGTAGGTCCGCGGTGTGTTTGTGTTACTATTGCGGGCACCCCCCCCCCCCCCCCCCCCCCCCCCGGTCGTAGGTCCGCGGTGTGTTTGTGTTACTATTGCGGGCACCCCCCCCGCCGGTCGTAGGTCCGCGGTGACGCCATGACGCTCGAACGTGAACGTCGTTTTACGGCAGCGGAAGATTTACGACAGCCAGCATACAGACAGTGAGCAACGGACTTCACATGATATTATTCACAACTCGGATTAATTTAATGAAACCCATTGATTCTTTTGATCGGTGGACCCCTTTTGATTGGATATTATGGGATATACAAGTCTGTAGATTTGTGACATTTTTTGAACGAAGGTAAACGATTGAGAATTGATTTAGTTAGGCCTACGATGTGTGTTGGAGATCAATGTGTAATCGATGTGTAAACTGTGATTCTGAATAAATATAAATGCTATCGAAATTTCGTTTGGATATCGTTATTATTGAATATACAAATCTGTAGATTAGTGACATTTTTGAATGAAGGTTAACGGTTGAAAAGTGAATGAATAAGTTACGTCTTAAACAGTGGAAGGTCCGCCGGTTACAATGGGACGAATGGTAGAATATGACGATTTGAAACTAAAACTGCGATACAGAAAAAAGTATAACAGCTATCGAAATTTCGTGAACACGGCTAGATAGATACAAATCTCTAGATTTGTTTAATTGTTTGAACGATGGGAAAAGGTTGAAATTTGAATTAGTTACGACGTAAAGAATGTGAAGAATAAGAGGCTGGGCGGACGGCGGGATTTGTATTGGAAAGATAAAGGTGGAAAAAGTAGAATAATTTGAAAAGTTGAATGAATATGAAAAATCTGAATAGATAGCCATAATGTCGTAATAAATCTGAACATTTTGTTATTTGAATGGTTTCTGTAGCTGAAAGTATGAAGAAGGAGAAGAGTGCCAAAAAACGTTCAGAAGAAGAATAAAAACTAGAAAATGCATTTCCTGCAGAAAACGCGTGTGAATGCTGGAAGCTGAATGATAAGCGCAAAGCAGAAATATAAAATGAATTGATCTGAAGAATCTGAAAGTAGTAGTAGAAGCTGAAATAGTAGAAGAATCTGAAAGTAGTAGTAGAAGCTGAAATAGTAGAAGAATCTGAAAGTAGTAGTAGAAGCTGAAATAGTAGAAGAATCTGAAAGTAGTAGTAGAAGCTGAAATAGTAGAAGAAGCTGAAAGTAGTAGTAGAAGCTGAAATAGTAGAAGAAGCTGAAAGTAGTAGTAGAAGCTGAAATAGAAGAATCTGAAAGTAGTAGAAGAAGCTGAAATAGTAGAAGAAGCTGAAAGTAGTAGTAGAAGCTGAAATAGTAGAAGAAGCTGAAAGTAGTAGTAGAAGCTGAAATAGTAGAAGAAGCTGAAAGTAGTAGTAGAAGCTGAAATAGTAGAAGAATCTGAAAGTAGTAGTAGAAGCTGAAATAGTAGAAGAATATGAAAGTAGTAGTAGAAGCTGAAATAGTAGAAGAATATGAAAGTAGTAGAAGTAGTTGAAATTGTAGTAGTAGCTGAATTAGTAATACTAATAGCTGAAGTAGAAGTAACTGAAGTAGTAACAACACTGCTGAACGTCCTCAAAAAGCAGCCCTATCTGGCAACACTGTCTGATCCTCAAAAAGCAGCCCAATCTGGCAACACTGCTGAACGTCCCCTCGCTCGAGCGTCAACGTGAAGTCAACTGAAAAGGAATCAGTTAAACTGTGAAACTCTTAATAAATATAAATGCTATCGAAATTTCCCCCCCGTCGGCCCACGGTATGTTACTATTGCGGGCACCCCGCCGGCCGTAGGTCCGCGGTGTGTTTGTGTTTACTATTGCGCGCACCGTCGGCCGTAGGTCCGCGGTGACGCCATGACGCTCGAACGTGAACGTCGTTTTACGGCAGTGGAAGATTTACGACAGCCAGCATACAGACTTCACATGATATTATTCACAACTCGGATTAATTTAATGAAACCCATTGATTCTTTTGATCGGTGGACCCCTTTTGATTGGATATTATGGGATATACAAGTCTGTAGATTTGTGACATTTTTTGAACGAAGGTAAACGATTGAGAATTGATTTAGTTAGGCCTACGTGTAACAGTCATAGATCAATGTGTAATCGATGTGTAAACTGTGATTCTGAATAAATATAAATGCTATCGAAATTTCGTTTGGATATCGTTATTATTGAATGAAGGTTAACGGTTGAAAAGTGAATGAATTAGTTACGACGTCTTAAACAGTGGAAGGTCCGCCGGTTACAATGGGACAAATGGTAGAATATGACGATTTGAAACTAAAACTGCGATACAGAAAAAAGTATAACAGCTATCGAAATTTCGTGAACACGGCTAGATAGATACAAATCTCTAGATTCGTGTAATTGTTTGAACGATGGGAAACAGTTGAAATTTGAATTAGTTACGACGTAAAGCAGCGGAAGTAAACAGTGGAAGGTCCGCCGGTTACAATGGGACGAATGGTAGAATATGACGATTTGAAACTAAAACGGCGATACAGAAAAAAGTATAACAGCTATCGAAATTTCGTGAACACGGCTAGATAGATACAAATCTCTAGATTTGTTTAATTGTTTGAACGATGGGTTGAAAGGTTGAAATTTGAATTAGTTACGACGTAAAGAATGTGAAGAATAAGAGGCTCGGCGGACGGCAAAGCTGTCCGCCCATTGATTTGTATTGGAAAAATAAAGGTGGAAAAAGTAGAATAATTTGAAAGGTTGAATGAATATGAAAAATCTGAATAGATAGCCATAATGTCGTAATAAATCTGAACATTTTGATATTTGAATGGTTTCTGTAGCTGAAAGTATGAAGAAGGAGAAGAGTGCCAAAAAACGTTCGGAAGAAGAATAAAAATAAAAATAACTAGAAAATGCATTTCCTGCAGAAAACGCGTGTGAATGCTGGAAGCTGAATGATAAGCGCAAAGCAGAAATATAAAATGAATTGATCTGAAGAATCTGAAAGTAGTAGTAGAAGCTGAAATAGTAGAAGAATCTGAAAGTAGTAGTAGAAGCTGAAATAGTAGAAGAATCTGAAAGCAGTAGTAGAAGCTGAAATAGTAGAAGAAGCTGAAAGTAGTAGTAGAAGCTGAAATAGTAGAAGAATCTGAAAGTAGTAGTAGAAGCTGAAATAGTAGAAGAAGCTGAAAGTAGTAGTAGAAGCTGAAATAGTAGAAGAAGCTGAAAGTAGTAGTAGAAGCTGAAATAGTAGAAGCTGAAAGTAGTAGTAGAAGCTGAAATAGAAGAATCTGAAAGTAGTAGAAGAAGCTGAAATAGTAGAAGAAGCTGAAAGTAGTAGTAGAAGCTGAAATAGTAGAAGCTGAAAGTAGTAGTAGAAGCTGAAATAGAAGAATCTGAAAGTAGTAGAAGAAGCTGAAATAGTAGAAGAAGCTGAAAGTAGTAGTAGAAGCTGAAATAGTAGAAGAAGCTGAAAGTAGTAGTAGAAGCTGAAATAGAAGAATCTGAAAGTAGTAGAAGAAGCTGAAATAGTAGAAGAATCTGAAAGTAGTAGAAGAAGCTGAAATAGTAGAAGAAGCTGAAAGTAGTAGTAGAAGCTGAAATAGTAGAAGAAGCTGAAAGTAGTAGAAGAAGCTGAAATAGTAGAAGAAGCTGAAAGTAGTAGTAGAAGCTGAAATAGTAGAAGAATATGAAAGTAGTAGAAGTAGTTGAAATTGTAGTAGTAGCTGAATTAGTAATACTAATAGCTGAAGTAGAAGTAACTGAATTAGTAACAACACTGCTGAACGTCCTCAAAAAGCAGCCCAATCTGGCAACACTGCTGAACGTCCCCTCGCTCGAGCGTCAACGTGAAGTCAACTGAAAAGGAATCAGTTAAACTGTGAAACTCTTAATAAATATAAATGCTATCGAAATTTCCCCCCCGTCGGCCCACGGTATGTTACTATTGCGGGCACCCCGCCGGCCGTAGGTCCGCGGTGTGTTTGTGTTTACTATTGCGTGCACCGTCGGCCGTAGGTCCGCGGTGACGCCATGACGCTCGAACGTGAACGTCGTTTTACGGCAGTGGAAGATTTACGACAGCCAGCATACGGACTTCACATGATATTATTCACAACTCGGATTAATTTAATGAAACCCATTGATTCTTTTGATCGGTGGACCCCTTTTGATTGGATATTATGGGATATACAAGTCTGTAGATTTGTGACATTTTTTGAACGAAGGTAAACGATTGAGAATTGTTCTATTTCATCCTTACTGACCGCCAGAGGCGGTGCTGAAAGCACTGGATATATCCACCTCGCGCATGCGCATTTCGAGTACCTAATACCAACATAGTCACCTGTGACCCCCACGTGACACCGGGAAGGCTATAACTTCCGGTGTCGTTAGGGGATCTGTTCCTTTTCATCTTCTCGCTAAGACGCATGTACCGCGGGAAAAGGATTGCATTTCAAACAAAAAAGTTTGTTGATTCAAAAGCAAGCCACGTGCAGCCTCGCGACAACGGTCGGAGCCGCGGACAGTCCGTCCTCCAGAGGCTGTGGCTTGCCGAGTTACACCTGAAGAGGAGACAGGTAGGTGGCCGATGCTTGTTGGTGAAGGCAGTGTGTTCGCTCCCGCTCCCAGCACGCGTGGGCCCCACTGCTCCCTTATTATTTGTTTTCTAACCATCTAATTTCAGGACTTACCGGTGGAGACAGCGCTCTCGCCTCACTCCCGGTAACGTTTAAATTTGGTTTGGTTTTGTTTCTTCCATTAGCAGCAGCGCTTACGCTCAAGCTCATTATTATTGGTCGTACTGGTGAAGGCAGTGTTCTCGCTCCCGCTCCCGGTAACGCTGCCTTGTTTTGGTTTTTCTGTTTACTTTTAGCAGCAGCGCTCACGCTCACGCTAATTGTTTTTCCGGTCACTAGGAAGGGCTTCCGGTGACGCGGACGGTGGGGTGCCCCGCAATGGCCCACTTATGTGCCGCCTGCGCGGCTCCCCTAGAGCCGGAGGACGGCCATGATAACTGCCCCCCTTGCCTCGGTCTCGAACATCTGAGGGAGGGCCTCACTGACGGTGCCTGCATGAACTGCAGGCCCCTGCCGTGGGCACTCAGGCTGGGTAGGCTGGCAGAGGTGGAGCAACGGGCGATAACTGGCGACCCCTCTCTCCTGACGGGGCTCCCCCAAAATCTGCCCGGTCGCTCTCGGCCACGGCACGGCGGAGCGGCGGCTAAGGGTGCCCCCCCCCCAGAAAGAAGGCGAGGGGCGAGCTGTCCTCCAAGGTGGACCAGCTAGCGGCAGACATGGAGCACATGAAGTCGCTCCTCCTGGCTCTTCAACCTGGGACTGGTCGGGGGCAGGCTGGATTACAACCTGACCCTCCCTTGGAGGATGGGCCGCCACTGGACGACGCCCTGTCGCTCGCGGCTTCGGCTAGCTTCTTTAATGAAGCTAGCACAGAAGACGACGCCTCCCACACACTGGGAGAGGCCTCCTGCTCCTCTGCTCAGGGCTCTCTGCAGGGTGCAGCGGACACGTCCATGGCGGGCATTATGCGCGGGGCTCTGGCTCGCCTGGGGCTCGATGCCCCGCAGACGGACCCGGGTCAGACCAGCGCTTTTTTCAGGCGCAACCCTGCTCCGGCCACGTTCACCGTTCCCCCTTCAGAGGAGTATGTGAAGGAGCTCCACGCATGTTGGAGGGACTCCAGGGCCCTTTCCCACTCCACCACGGATGCCCGGACCTTGGCTGCCATGCAGGATGCGGCACAGGTGGGGCTGGGCCGTATGCCGCCGGTTGAGCCGGCCATTGCATCCCTCATCTTGGCCCCTGATGAGGCCCTGAGGCCGGATGCCAGGTGTCCCCGGCCGCAGTGCAGGGTCACGGATGACCTGCTGACTAAGGCCTATGACTCAGCAGCACGCATGGGCCGCATTGGAAATTCCCTCTCCCACCTGCTGCTGGGCCTCTCAACCTCCCTGCAGCAGGCTCAGGTCGAGCCGTCTCTGCAGTCTCTCAGCGACGCCTCACTGCAGGCTTTTGCCCTCATGGCAAGGGAGTTGGGGCGCACAATGTCCACCCTTGTCCAGACTCGCCGCCAAGTTTGGCTGGCGCAATCACCCCTGACGGAGACCTGCAGGAAGGTCCTCCGTGCGGTGCCAGTGGAGCCAGGGGAGCTGTTTGGGGCAGCTGCCCTGGAGGTGCTAGAGAGGGCTGCCCGGGCAAGGCAGACCAGACAGGAGCTATCTGGGCTCCACAGGAGCATGTCCGCTCCTAGCAGGCCTAGGGGCCCCGTGGCTACTCCCCAGCGGCGCGCCCAGCCTGACTACCCTGGTGGCCTACGTAGGTCTCAGAGGCCGGTCCAACAGCCTGCGGAGGGGTTTCGGGCCCCCGAGCGCCCACCCCCTTGGCAGCCACGTGCCGCACGGCCTAACCAACGCCCCCCCAGAGCCTCAAGAGGCCGGGGGGGCGGGCGCTAGGCCCACGGGGCCGGTCGTCGGCTGTTTTTCCCAGCAGCAGCTCAGTTACTGGGCTGCCTGTACTTCAGACCCTTGGGTAGTGTCCACCTTAACCCAAGGGTACGAATTGCAGTTCCGACGCCGGCCCCTAGCCTGCAGCCGGGTCAAAATGACTATTGTCAGCGACCCGGCGAAGGCCTTAGCTCTGAGCCAGGAGTTGTCCGCCCTCCTGGCCAAGGGAGCCATCGAGCCAGTGGATCCTCTGCTCCACCCCAGAGGTTTCTACTCGAGGTACTTCCTCGTGGCAAAAAAAAGATGGCGGATTCCGTCCCATTCTTGACCTGAGGGGACTCAACAAGTTCCTGAAGGTACTACCGTTCCACATGCTCACCGCATCAGACACACTGCGGGTGGTGGCCAGGGGCGAATGGTTCACCACCGTAGACCTGAAGGACGCATACTTCCACGTCCTGATTGCATCCCACCATCAGCGCTTCCTGAGGTTTGCCTTTCGCGGCCGGCACTTCCAGTTCAGGGTACTTCCCTTCGGCCTCTCCCTCTCTCCGAGGGTATTCACCAGGGTTGTTGCGGCAGCTCTCGCATCCCTGCAGAGGCAGGGCATGAAGGTCCTGCCATATCTGGACGACTGGCTGGTCTGCGCACCGTCCCAGTCTCAGGTGGCTCGGGATACAGCTCGGCTGCTTCAGCACACGGCCCGGCTGGGCCTGAATTTGCTGAAGAGCCACCTGGACCCATCTCAGCAGGTCACATACCTGGGGATGGTGCTCGACTCAGACGCCATGAGGGCCTCTCTGTCACCACGGCGGGTGGACGACATCCTCCTCCGCCTCCCCCTCTTCGAGAGTGGCAGGGTGGTGCCGTTCATTCTCGTCCTCCAGCTCCTGGGCAAACTTACAGCTGCCTCAGCTGTGGTGCCTCTCGGCTTGCTGTCCCTGCGGCCACTGCAGATGTGGCTGAACAGTCTCCATCTGGACCCCAAGTGGCACAGGCACCGGAAGGTCAGGGTGTCGCAGCGATGCCTCCTCTCTCTATCCCCATGGAGAAGGAGGCCATATCTGTCGGCCGGCGTACCCATGGGTGCCATCCCGTCCCGTTGGGAGTTGGTCACCACAGACGCTTGCCTCTCGGGATGGGGAGCGGTGTGGCAGGGCAGGACTGCCCAGGGGCTGTGGCCGGCCCAGGGCAGCGCACATATCAACGTGCTAGAGCTCCGTGCGGTGCAACTGGCACTGAACCACTTTCTGCCTCAGCTAGAAGGCAAACACGTGCTGGTCCGATCGGACAACAAGTCCACCGTTGCCCAGATCAACCACCAAGGGGGCACTCGGTCTGCACGGCTACTCCAGGTATCTCGGAGCCTGCTGACCTGGGCGTATCCCCGCCTGGCCAGCGTGCGGGTGGTCTTCATCCCAGGCGACCGGAACCAGGTCGCGGACTTCCTGTCGCGACAGAAGCCCCCACCGGGGGAGTGGCGGCTTCACCCGGAGGTGGTGGAGAGGATATGGGGTCTCTTTGGCAGGGCGGAAGTGGACCTCTTTGCCTCAGAGGAATCCGCTCACTGCCCCCTCAGGTTCTCCTGGACGGAGGTGACCAGTCCCCTCGGGCAGGACGCCTTGGCTCACGACTGGCCAATGAGTCCTCTGTACGCCTTCCCACCACTGCCGCTGATTCTTCCCACGCTTCAGAGGGTGCTCCTGCGGGGTCACAGGCTACTTCTGGTGGCCCCCTGTTGGCCAGGGAGACGCTGGTTTCCACTGCTGCGCAGGCTCTGCTGCAGCTCTCCATGGCGCCTCCCCGACAGGAAGGACCTCCTGTCACAACTGGGGGGTCGAATTTGGCACCCAGACCCCCGCCGCCTCCAGCTCTGGGTGTGGCCACTGCAGGGCCCGACCCACTGCTGAGCTTTTGTACGGCGTCTGTCAGGAACACTATCCTGAACGCCAGGGCACCATCCACTAGGGCACAGTATGAGAACAGATGGAAGCTGTTCTCCGACTGGTGTAACGGGAAGGCAGCGGACCCAGTACGCTGCCCCGTGGCCATTGTGCTGGAGTTCCTGCAGTCCCTCCTCGATAGTGGTCGCTCCCACTCCACCCTGAGGGTCTATGTGGCTGCTATTTCTTCCCGGCATGAAGGGGTCGACGGAGCCACGGTGGGGTGCCACAGGCTGGTGTCCCTCTTCCTTAGAGGGGCTCTGCGGCTGCGTCCCCCTAGGACCCTGAGAGCCCCAGCATGGGACCTGCCGCTGGTGTTGGAGCCCATGTCACTACCACCGTTTGAGCCCTTGACCCAGGTAGGGTTAAAGTGGCTGTCCATGAAGGTGGCTTTCCTGCTTGCCATTACATCCGCAAAGCGGGTCGGGGAGTTGCAGGCGCTGTCTGTGGCAGAGACGTGCCTGCGGTGGAACCCTGATGGCTCAGGGGTAGTCCTATGGCCAAATGTGGCTTTTCTACCAAAGGTGCTTTCACGCACCCATCTCAACCAGCCTATCCGGCTTGCTCGCTTCGACTCCCCATCGGAGGAGGGTAGATCTGAGCTGCTCTGCCCAGTACGGGCGCTTAGGGCCTACATTGCTGCTACTGCCGGCATCAGACAGTCAGAGCAATTGTTTGTGTGTCACGGCGGCCCTAACAGGGGTTGTGCTCTGTCGAAACAGCGACTGTCCCATTGGGTCGTCGACGCCATCACGCACGCCTATGGGGCCAGTGGCCGCCCCCCACCATCTGGGGTGAGGTGCCACTCCACCAGAAGCGTTGCAACCTCATGGGCTGCACTAAGAGGGGTGCCCCTGGAGGCTATCTGTGCTGCAGCATCACGGGCAACGCCTGGCACTTTCACACGGTTTTATCGTGTCAACGTCGCCGACCACTGTCCAATGGCGGCGGTCCTACGGCCAAGCTCGGCTGACTCCAAGGAGTGAGGTGGGTTTTGGCTTCTTTGTGACATTGTTGGTATGGTCATCCAGTGCTTTCAGCACCGCCTCTGGCGGTCAGTAAGGATGAAATAGAACGAGAGTTACGGATGTAACTATGGTTCTATGAATCCTGGATGACCGCCAGAGTGTCTAGTCACTCAGAATCCTTGTGTTTTCGCGAGAAGATTCTGGGAACAGATCCCCTAACGACACCGGAAGTTATAGCCTTCCCGGTGTCACGTGGGGGTCACAGGTGACTATGTTGGTATTAGGTACTCGAAATGCGCATGCGCGAGGTGGATATATCCAGTGCTTTCAGCACCGCCTCTGGCGGTCATCCAGGATTCATAGAACCGTAGTTACATCCGTAACTCTCGATTTAGTTAGGCCTACGATGTGTAACAGTCATAGATCAATGTGTAATCGATGTGTAAACTGTGATTCTGAATAAATATAAATGCTATCGAAATTTCGTTTGGATATCGTTATTATTGAATGAAGGTTAACGGTTGAAAAGTGAATGAATTCGTTACGACGTCTTAAACAGTGGAAGGTCCGCCGGTTACAATGGGACGAATGGTAGAATATGACGATTTGAAACTAAAACTGCGATACAGAAAAAAGTATAACAGCTATCGCTAGATAGATACAAATCTCTAGATTTGTGTAATTGTTTGAACGATGGGAAACGGTTGAAATTTGAATGAGTTACGACGTAAAGAATGTGAAGAATAAGAGGCTCAGCGGACGGCAAAGCTGTCCGCCCATTGATTTGTATTGGAAAAATAAAGGTGGAAAAAGTAGAATAATTTGAAAAGTTGAATGAATATGAAAAATCTGAGATGGCCATAATGTCGTAATAAATCTGAACATTTTGATATTTGAATGGTTTCTGTAGCTGAAAGTATGAAGAAGGAGAAGAGTGCCAAAAAACGTTCGGAAGAAGAATAAAAATAATTAAAGCTCCAAGGAGCTGTGTGCGGGACCTCGCCGAGTCCGTCGGGGCGTGTCGTGGATAGTGTCGCGACAGGTTGGCGTCCGACGCGGTCCATGCAGTGTGCGGTAGACCGGGGCGTTCACAGGGAGACGCGTAGTAGCTAACATTAGGGTCAGGGAATGGCACAAATCGCATCAGTTTGACATTCCATTCAAAGTGGCCAACTTTGACCATACGCCACGGACACGCCCTGTGACGTAGAGTCGCAAAGAGCACAATGTTTGTTCGGCACCATGTTCTGACTGTACTGATGGATTTTGAAGCAGAACAAACAAATTCCCTGGGGGGAGTTTGTTCACAAACATTTGGAAAAAAGACCACTGAATTCAAAATGGCCAACTTTGACGGCACGCCATGGACACGCCCTTTGACGTAGAGTCGCAAATATCACAATGTTTGTTCAGCGCCATGTTCTGACTGTACTGATGGATTTTGAAGCAGAGCAAACAAATTCCCTTGGGGGAGTTTGTTCACAAACATTGGAAAAAAAGACCACAGTACCAATTTTGACGGAACGCCACGGCCACGCCCTCCAACGTACAGTCGCAAGTAGCACAACGTTTGTTCAGCACCATCTTCTGACTGTACTGACAAATTTTAAAGCAGAACAAATAAAATCCCTGGGAGGAGTTAGTTCCCAAACATGGGAAAAAAATACCACTGAATTAAAAATGGCCAACTTTGACGGCCCGCCACGGCCACGCCCTTCGACGTAGAGTCGCAAATAGCACAACTTTTCTCAAGTAACATCTTTTGAGTGTACTGAAGAATTTTGAAGCCCAAGCGACAATTCCCCTGGGAGGAGTTTGTTGAAATACAACGGCAAAAAAGATCACGGAATTGAATATGGCCTACTTTGACGGCACGCCACGGCCACGCCCTTTGACGTAGAGTCGCAAATAGCACAACTTTTCTCAAGTTCCACCTCCTGAATGGATAAAAAAAATTTGAAGCCCAGGCGACAAATCCTCTGGGAGGAGTTCGTTGAAATAGGCAGGGAAAATTGAAAAATGACAAAAATTGAAATTAATATATCTGACTTCCGGTGGGTTTTGGGGTATGGGTCCAAGAGGCTTTTTTGTAGGTCTGGGACTGATACACGTGCCTACCGAGTTTCATACATTTCCGTGAAACGTGGTGTCGGGGCTGTTTTTTTAATTCCCTGTAGGGGGCGCTACAACCACGACAAACACGATTTTTGGTACCTGAGCTCCGGGCACTAGTCTACACATGTCCTGTGAATTTCATATTCATAACTATTACGGTATTTGTACAGTGATTTATGCTGACATTAGAGCGCCACCTAGTGGCGGATATTTTTTCTCCTTTTAACGTAAGTCTCAGGGAGCCATGTGCTATCATCGTACCAAGTTTCGTTTAAATCGCACTTGCCGTTCTGGAGATATAAACTTCTTAATTTTAAAGAGCGCCACCTAGTGGCGATGGTCTGAAAATGTGTACGATGGTTAATGGAGGTATGAGGAACTATTGACCAAAGTTTGGTGTCGAACAAACCTACCAAAGTGGAGAAATGGTCCACTTGCTTTTTTGACGTCAAATTTACATGAAATAAAATATTTATAGCGCGCTTAATTTTTGAAATATTGAAATACTTCCAATTACTTTTTTTCATGGGACAGTCTGGAGATGCTACCTGTGAAGTTTTGTGCGAATCAGAGAAAGTCTCATAGTTGGAACCTATAGACGTAGTATTTGCGAGTTTTCGCGCTGTAGCGAAAAAAAAATGTAGGCGGAAGTGGGCTTGGCCTATATGAGGAGGTGCAGCAATGTTTCCTGCATGTGTGGATATAAGGTTTATGAATGTGCGACCAAGTATGCAGGAGTTATGAGCGTTACGGAATTTGGTCAAAAATAGCGCCACCTAGTGGTCTTCCAAGTGTGCGACTTGAACGTGACGTATAGAATATATAAGTTTTCACCAGCCCCGACAACTTTGCCAAATAAAAAAGAGTTTTCGTATATGTTGAGATAGTGCAAATTGCCGGCAAAGCGGCCCAAAAAGAATAATAAATAAACGAAGCAATTTCAATAGGGACCTTCCAGTTTCACTGGCTCGGTCCCTAATAAAGATTTCGATATCTAGAGCATTCACACTAATAACTAGAAAATGCATTTCCTGCAGAAAACGCGTGTGAATGCTGGAAGCTGAATGATAAGCGCAAAGCAGAAATATAAAATGAATTGATCTGAAGAATCTGAAAGTAGTAGTAGAAGCTGAAATAGTAGAAGAATCTGAAAGTAGTAGTAGAAGCTGAAATAGTAGAAGAATCTGAAGGTAGTAGTAGAAGCTGAAATAGTAGAAGAATCTGAAAGTAGTAGTAGAAGCTGAAATAGTAGAAGAAGCTGAAAGTAGTAGTAGAAGCTGAAATAGTAGAAGAATCTGAAAGTAGTAGTAGCCTAGAAGCTGAAATAGTAGAATTATCAAAGTAGTAGAAGTAGTTGAAATTGTAGTAGTAGCTGAAATAGTAGAAGAATCTGAAATAGTAGAAGTAGCTGAAAGTAGTAGTAGCCGAATTAGTAATACTAATAGCTTTAATTGTTTGATCGATGGGAAACGGTTGAAATTTGAATTAGTTACGACGTAAAGCATTGGGAGAATAAGAGGCTGGGCCTCTCATTGATTTATATTGGAAAAATAAATGTATACTACAATTTACTATTGCGGGCACCCCCCCCCCCCCCCGCCGGCCGTAGGTCCGCGCGTGTTTGTGTTACTATTGCGGGCACCCCCCCCCCCCCCCCAGCCGTAGGTCCGCGGTGTGTTTGTGTTACTATTGGGGGCACCCCCCCCCCCGGCCGGCCGTAGGTCCGCGGTGTGTTTGTGTTACTATTGGGGGCACCCCCCCCGGCCGGCCGTAGGTCCGCGGTGTGTTTGTGTTACTATTGGGGGCACCCCCTCCCCGGCCGTAGGTCCGCGGTGTGTTTGTGTTACTATTGGGGGCACCCCCTCCCCGGCCATAGGTCCGCGGTGTTTTTGTGTTACTATTGGGGGCACCCCCTCCCCGGCCGTAGGTCAGCGGTGTGTTTGTTTGTGTTTTGCGAGCACTAGGGGTGGGCGGATCGATATAAATAATCGATACTATCGATGCCAAAGCTGGTATTGGTATCTGATCGATACAATTGTAATAGTATCGATAGTTTAATTCAAATGTCTCCTCTACGTTCACTATTCTTTGCTCGTGTCTCCGACTCGCCTATAATCCTGAGCAAACGCTGTTTTCACATCTTGAACGAACGCCTTGCTCTTCCTCCCCAAGCCTCCTGCCGCTCTGCTGTGATTCGTTGTCGTGCCGTCACGTGGCTCACTAACGTAACACGTAGAGGAGCAGCGGAACCCCTAGGGGGGGCTCAGGGAATGTAATTGCACAGCTATGTGTTGTTGGTTTGTTCTTCAGTTATAATTGCGTGCACATTATTTCATTTGCTTTTAAAAGCAGAAAAAAGGGAGAGATTTTTGTTATTTTTTTGTTATTTTTTTCTTGTTTTAAAAAAGGCTGTAAAGAATTCATTCTACAGTGAATAATAACTAATAATTTTGTGCACTTCAATACATTAATAAAAAATATGTCCTAAAGAATTGATCATTCATTCATAATGACATACTGTTCTCCCCTACACAAAAGATTTTTTTTTAAGTAAAAAGTATCGTATCGGTATCGGCAATACTGACCCTATATGTACTTGGTATCGGATCGATACCAAATTTTACAGTATCGCCCACCACTAGCGAGCACCGCCCCCCCGTCGGCCGTAGGTCCGCGGTGACGCCATGACGCTCGAACGTGAACGTCGTTTTACGGCAGCGGAAGATTTACGACAGCCAGCATACAGACAGTGAGCAACGGACTTCACATGATATTATTCACAACTCGGATTAATTTAATGAAACCCATTGATTCTTTTGATCGGTGGACCCCTTTTGATTGGATATTATGGGATATACAAGTCTGTAGATTTGTGACATTTTTTGAACGAAGGTAAACGATTGAGAATTGATTTAGTTAGGCCTACGATGTGTAACTGTCGGAGATCAATGTGTAATCGATGTGTAAACTGTGATTCTGAATAAATATAAATGCTATCGAAATTTCGTTTGGATATCGTTATTATTGAATATACAAATCTGTAGATTAGTGACATTTTTTGAATGAAGGTTAACGGTTGAAAAGTGAATTAATTAGTTACGACGTCTTAAACAGTGGAAGGTCCGCCGGTTACAATGGGACGAATGGTAGAATATGACGATTTGAAACTAAAACTGCGATACAGAAAAAAGTATAACAGCTATCGAAATTTCGTGAACACGGCTAGATAGATACAAATCTCTAGATTTGTTTAATTGTTTGAACGATGGGAAACGGTTGAAATTTGAATTAGTTACGACGTAAAGCAGTGGAAGTAAACAGTGGAAGGTCCGCCGGTTACAATGGGACGAATGGTAGAATATGACGATTTGAAACTAAAACTGCGATACAGAAAAAAGTATAACAGCTATCGAAATTTCGTGAACACGGCTAGATAGATACAAATCTCTAGATTTGTTTAATTGTTTGAACGCCCATTGATTTGTATTGGAAAAATAAAGGTGGAAAAAGTAGAATAATTTGAAAAGTTGAATGAATATGAAAAATCTGAATAGATAGCCATAATGTCGTAATAAATATGAAGAAGAATAAAAATAATAATAATAATAAAAATAATAAAGATTTCGATATCTAGAGTGTGAATGCTCCAGCATTCACACTAATTAGTAAATTACCTGAAATGTATTCATTATGATAGGATTATTAATTTAAAAATGTTTTTAACTGTTCAATTATGATATCTGACTATCTATATGACTTCTGTGACTTGTGTAGAATTCTAATTAAATAATGCATAATACAATCAATTAATTTGGGTATGATGACACATTTTCCAATAGGAAAAATAATAATTAAGGGCTTTTATTGCCATGACATGAAATAATTGGAATTGGATTAATAGACAAGGATTAATTGTTATCTATTAATCCTTGTCCAATTCCAATTCCAATTTTTAAGCACATTCATTTAGGTTTTGTATTGGCTAAGTCAGGGATAATCCACGACGAGGGATAAAACTTCAGGGAGCCCCCGCGTTATGCATTATTTTTCGATACATACACACCTCGAAGTGGATTATCCCGCTTATACCATGGACACTTACAAATCACTAAAAATATAAGGGTGTTGATTCATATTTTGGGGTAATTCTGTCTCAAAATACATCTTTTAGCTCGCACTACTTTGTGTATGCCTGTAAACAAACGGCAAATGACGAGAAATATATGGGTCTGACTAAGGTGACAGTTACTAACGTTTCGTTCAGCGCATTCATTTTTTGACCGGTGATGAGGCTGCTTGCGTCCTGATATTGAGGCTGATATTCTTGGTGTAGAATGTGTGAGATGTCAGTGGAAATATATCTGGCCGACCTGAGCATGCTTTTGTTGTGGGCCTCCTGGAAGAGGTGTGTTACAGGCAGTCTAATAATCTTTGAACAGATTTTGATTTGATGCTGAAGTTTTGCCTTATCTTTAACAGAAAGGCTACTCTGCCAGACTGTGCTGCAATAAAGCATAACACTCTGAATCACAGATGTAAAGAACAGAGAGATTATTTGGGTGCTAGCTCCAAATAATCTTAATCGATCAGGCTGTCTGCTTGCCTGAGTTGGATTACCTCCACCCTCCACTCCCCTCCCGTGTTGCAAGTTATGTGTTTCATGTTTTAAAAGTGTTGTAAAAGTGTATGTGTTTTTTTGTTGCTGAGGTGTTTTCTCCTGTTCCCACACTGTACTCCCTATAGGGGCATAGTCTGGGGGTTGTTTTTTTTCTCCTCCCCTCTCCTCATGTTTTGCTGTATTTTCTCCCCCGCAAATGCGCTGTCATCCTGTCCTGTTTGTCATATTGTATGTGTTGTATATGTATGAGCAGGGTACGGCCCAATTTCACTGGTACTTGTGATTAGCGACAAATAAAGGTGAATATCTATCTATCTATCTTAATCTCCGCAGGAAATAGATATGCTGTTGTATCTTTTTACAGGTAAATTCTATATGATGGGTCCATGATAGATTTTGGTCTATCATGACACCCAGATATTTGGAAGTTGGGACTTGACTGATTTCTGAATTGTGGATCTTCACTGGGGGCAGTTGGAGATTGGATGGTTTTCCAAGAATGATTTCCTCAGTCTTCACCGTGTTAATAATGAGGGAGTTATTATCACACCATTCAATTAACCAATCCACATTGCCCTGGTACAGTGTATGATCCTCAGATTGGGTGAATAGGGTGACTAGGGTGGAGTCATCTGAGTATTTTAAAAGATATTGATTTGGCACGTTGGTGGTGCAGTCTGAGGTGTACAGGGTAAACAACACAGGGGAGCTTATACAGCCCTGGGGTACTCACATACACACACAACATCTAGGATGGCGCCGTGGACGGCTGCCTCGGTGTGTTGGTGCGCACTGTTTTGTTTATTTTCAACACCTCACTGGAGACATGTCACGTGCCAGCCTGCTTCAAGACCTCTACAATCATCCCTGTTCCCAAGAAGCCAAGGACCACAGGACTTAACGACTTCAGACCCGTCGCTCTGTGGTCATGAATTCCTTTGAGCGCCTTGTGCTGTCACACCTGAAAGACATCACCGACCCCTTCAAAGACCCCCTGCAGTTCGCCTACAGAGCCAACAGGTCTGTAGACGATGCAGTCAACTTCGCCCTCCATTACATCCTCCAGCACCTGGACTCCCCAGGAACCTATGCCAGGATCCTGTGTGTGGATTTCAGCTCTGCCTTTAACACCATCATCCCGGCTCTGCTTCAGGAGAAGCTCTCCATGCTGAGTGTGCCTGACTCCACCTGCAGCTGGATCACTGACTTCCTGTCTGACAGGAAGCAGCATGTGAAGCTGGGAAAACATGTCTCCGACTCCCAGTCAATCAGTACTGGTTCCCCCCAGGGCTGCGTTCTTTCCCCTCTGCTCTTCTCCCTGTACATGAACAGCTGCACCTCCAGTCACCAGTCCGTCAAGCTTCTGAAGTTTGCGGATGACACCACCCTCATCGGACTCATTTCTGATGGTGACGAGTCTGCCTACAGGTGGGAGGCTGACCATCTGGTGACATGGTGCCACCGAAATAACCTAGAGCTCAACGCTCTAAAGACAGTGGAGATGGTTGTGGATTTCAGGAAGAACTCAGCCTCACCTGCCCCCATCACCCTCTGTGACTCCACAATTGACACTGTGGAGTCCTTCCGCTTTCTGGGAACCATCATCTCCCAGGACCTCAAGTGGGAGCTGAACATCAGCTCCCTCATCAAGAAAGCCCAGCAGAGGATGTACTTCCTGCAGCAGCTGAAGAAATTCAACCTGCCAAGGACAATGATGGTGCACTTCTACTCCTCCATCATTGAGTCCATCCTCACCTCCTCCATCACCATCTGGTACGCTGCTGCCACCGCCAAGGACAAGGGCAGACTGCAGCGTGTCATTCGGTCTGCAGAGAAGGTGATTGGCTGCAATCTGCCGTCGCTCCAGGACCTGTACACCTCCAGGACCCTGAGGCGTGCCGGAAAGATTGTGGCTGATCCCTTCCACCCTGGACACAAACTATTTGATACACTCCCCTCTGGTAGGAGGCTGTGGTCCATCAGGACCAAAACCTCACGCCACAAGAACAGTTTTTTCCCATCCGCCACTAGCCTGATCAACAAGGCCCGGACCTAAATGCTACACTAACGTAGCATATTAGTCCTTCTACTCGCCCCAAGACCAAACACCCGCAATCTTATCTTTCGCCCCCCCCCCCCCATCCGGCACTTGCCTCGGCCAAGGCCACTGCTGGAACACAACAATCCCTCTGGAGAACGATGCTGTGAGACGCTCTTGCATTCCCCCCCGCCCCCACTCCCCACAGATACCTGTTGTTGTTGACTCTATCTGGGACCTGATTGTCTCCATGACACGAGATTGTGGTGCCAGGCGAGGCGACTCTCCAGGCCTTCACACTCACGTATAAATACACATACATACATACGTACATATATACCCCCATCCCACGTCTTTGCTGCTCCTTTGTTTTTAGATATTGTATAGATATTTATATTGTTTATATTTTAATTATTCTGCATCAATTACACCAAGTCGAATTCCTTGTATGTACAATCCTACTTGGCAATAAACTTGATTCTGATTCTGATTCTGATTGGTGGTATTGGGAGAGGGCAGTGTGTCATTTACCTTGACTAACTGAACCCTGTTTGTGAGAAAGGAAGAATACCAGTGAATAAGATATGGGTTAATCTGAAACTTAATCATTTTAGTAGGGGTGACCCCGAATATTTGACTATTCGACGATCGTCAGCAAAACACAGGATCATTCCATTCGGGCTATAGGCGGTGCTGAATGTCTGATTTTACATATAGTCTCTTTCTCCCAATAAATCATGATATATAGCCTATTTTTGTATAAATATCAAGTGCAAAACACACTCCCGCCACAGCGTGGCAGTGGCGTGAAGTGTAGCGGGGCGGTGCGTTGCGCCTGCCGCCGCCGGTGTGGGGTGTCCATAGAAAATAATAGGGGTGGCTGTTTTGACGCGCACCGTTTGGCGGCGGTGTGTTTTGGACTTGAAGTCCAAAACACACCGCCGCCAAACGGCCTCGAAAATTGTAATCAAAATTGTTTAATTGAGTGTTTCAGCTCTTTAGTCTGGTGTGGAAAAAATGGAAGCCAATGTTGCAAATGAGAATATGGATCAATGAGCAAAAAACAAAGAAAAAAACATGATTCGACGATCAGTCGACTATAGGCAAGACTTGACGAATCAGATTTGATTATGTAAATTCTTAGTCGGGGACACCCCTACATTTTAGATAGAAGTATGTCTGGCTGAATGTTGTTAAATTCAGATGAAAAATCAAGAAAAAGAGCCCTGGCATAAGTCTTTGGTTTGTCAAGATGTTTAGATATGATGTGCACCAGTGTAACCACTGCATCCTCTGTACTATGGCCTTGTTTATATGCAAACTGGTATGGGTCTTGATACCTCCCCAGCTGTCTATTTAGGTGTTGAACTATGATCTTCTCGATCACTGATGTAAGGGCTATTGGCCGATAATCATTATGTTCCTTGGGGCATTGTTTTTTGGGGATTGGCCTGATGTGGGATGTTTTCCATGCTAGGGGTATGGAGTGAGTATCTACCGACAGCTGAAAGATGGGTTGCCACACAGAGGCTAGTTCCCTGGCAAAGGATTTTAAAATGAGTGCACTGCAGTGGTCAGGCCCTAATGCTTTCCTTGGGTTGTTGCGCTGGAAGGTAACCCTGACCTCCTCCACAGTTATGGAAATTCTGACCATTTCAGAAGGTTTTATGGTCTTAATTATGTTTTCACATTCATTGAGATGGGTGGAAGAATCAAAACGACAGAAAAAATCATTTAGTTCATTTGCAAACATGTATTCATTGGCAGTCACGATGGGTTTATTTGAGGAGGACATTCCAGTCATTTTTTTCATATTGTCCCAGAGTCTTTTGGGGTTTCTTTCTTTGAATGTTTCCTCCAGCTGATTTCTATGTACCTGTTTAGCTTCCCTTAGTTTGTTTTTTAAAACCCTCTCCAATTGTTTGCATTTGATGGCATCTTTATTTCTAAAGGCCACCTTCCTTGAGTTGATTATATCCTTAATGTCCTTAGACACAAACCTTTTATTGTTGGGATAGATCTTTATTCGTTTAGTGGGAAGAACCAATTGTACACAAAAGTTAATATAGTCAGTCAGTACGTTTACATGCACAGCTTAATTCGATTAAAGCCATAGCTCGACTATGCTCCTCAATTGGACAACTGCAATTGTCCGCGTATACATGGCGGTGAGTAAATCGATTCATTGGCCAAAGCGTGTCATGCCCCGGTACGATAGGTGGCGCTGTGCCCATTTCAACTAGTGGTAATAGAGCCACCGGTTGACCTCTTTACGTCACCAGCAACAACAAACTCATTTGAGAAAGCGATGTTTCAGCAGACAGCTGTCAGTTCATTTCGGGTATATATCATTTCTCCGACGCTCCATTGTTCCGACCTCTCTGTTGTATGCCGACTCCTCCGGCTGCTCTGCCGGCGGAGCAGTCCGCATACCACCGAGAGGAACAATGGAGCGTAGGAGAAATTATATGGACCCGAAGTGAACTGACAGCTGTCTGCTGAAACAACAGCTTTCTCCTCCATGTCACGTTTCAATCTGGACTTCAGAGAGTCAAAGCCAAAGTTAATTTCCCCCAATTCCTTTTCCCCATGGGCAAGATAAACCCGACTAGGAGTCTTTACTTGTTGTGGAAGTACCAGAGAGTCGGAGAACCCAACGCAGTCTGTAAGATTCACAATATCAGAGAATACCCCCGTCAGTTCGGCCGCGGCGCAATGAATGAATAAAGATCGTAAACACGTCGGGAGAAAAAAACATTTATTTTGACAGATGTGCCCGAAGTTACTACTTTACAACCTTGTTGATGACCCACATTTAGAAAAACATGTACTTTTAATTCAGCCTTGGGTGAAATGGAAGCGTAGTGTCCGTGTGCTTCCACCTTTAATGAATACATGCCATGCGCGCTCCCGCGGCCGGGACACAATTCTTATAGGGGGTAACTACATTCACCGGCTTCCTCCATCTTCTGCGCCACCTTTTTAAATAAATCGCCGTTTCTCGTTATCCCTTATCCGACGGCGGCGACAACAACAACAAGACTATCGTCTCCTTCTACTTCCGGCTCACGGCCCCGGGAAAAGATCTCGAGCATGCGCAGAACGCAAATCAACGCATAAGCCAATTCGATTGGCTACATGCACGCTTAGCTCGACTATGAATCGCATTATCTAGGGGTCTTAACTCGACTATGAGTAACCCAATTCGATTCGAGTATAGCTCGACTAAGGTGTATACTCTTAGTAATCCAATCATAGTTGGACTAAGCCAATAAGTCGACTTTCTTGAGTGTCATGTAAATGCACTTTACTGGTGTGGTGACTGTAGTGGTTTCATCTAGGGCAGGGGTGGCCAACCAGTTAGAGACTAAGAGCCAAATGTTTTACTGTGTTACTGCAAAGAGCCACATCATACACACAGGCACACATTGCGCGATTGTCGACAGGGGCGGGGGGGCGCGATTGTCGACGGGGGGTGGGGGGGGGGGGGGTTGCGGGGAGATGTCATGTCATCGTGCGCGCCTAACGCATGATTTAGACTTGACGGTTTCGGTTGAGTATGTGGGGATTTTTTCGGTCGCAATTGGTTTGCACATTTTTAAAAGTGGTGGGGACAAAATTAATATTGACGAAAACTGGTGGGTACTCGTCCCCAGCGTAACTGACGCCTATGCCCCTATCCCTTCCTCACTCACACACACCTCTGTTCAGCCAGCGAAGTGGCACTGAAGTTTTAGACGTGCCATAGACGTGCCGCAGCACGTCTATGACACAAGTGCCGCCCCTAGCACACATAGGAAGCGTCACGCTGCGGCGCGTCAACAGGAATATAGTCGTCTCCGGAGCAGAAGAAAAACAAAAGAAAAGAAAAAGGCGCCTTTTCGGCGGCACTTGACGCGCGGTCCGTGAAATAGGACAGTGGCGTGAAGTGTAGCGGGGCAGCGCCCGCCTGCCGCCACCGGTGTGGGGGTGTACATAGAAAATAACAAGGGCGGCTGTTTTGACGCGCGCCGTTCGGCGGCGGTGTGTTTTGGACTTTAGTTTTATGTCGAGCCTTCGTAGCCTCCGTCATGGCGCGAATTAGCCAGTTCATGCGGGTGTGACGTCACATCAATGCCGATCGGAGGTGAAGCCGATTAATATCAAGTGTTAGCGGGTTTACATAGGGTTTTTTTGGGCAGTGTGAAAGGGGCTATACACAAAACAACATTATATATGAACGTAAGAGCCGCATGAAACCAGGCAAAGAGCCGCATGCGGCTCGGGAGCCGCGGGTTGGCCACCCCTGATCTAGGGAGTTCTGATTGTGAAATAAGTCCCAGTCAGTCAACTGTATAACTGTACAATTTGTATAATAACAAAATAATTAAATTGAATTATTAAGAATTTCTTAAAGGTCCTGTTGGTAAGATTTGAGAGTTCTTAGGAGAGAGAGCAGAAAAGAGTGGAAGAGAGAAAGATTTTGAAACTAAACAACCCAAAGGACGCCGCCTCTCTATCGGTTCCCTCCTGCCATTGAGAAGTGTTTGCATTTCGCACACACCTGTGATTGACAGGCAAGATAGATTCCCCCAATCAATCAGGGAAGTGATGCCTTGATTTGTCAGAAATTACACAGGAGTGATGTAAAATCTAAATTGGCTCATACAGAGGCATACGTGCGAGTAAAGTGGGTGGGGCCTTTAAGTGTGAGGAGCCTAAGAGAGGAACCAACAGACAGGAAGTGTTGAGCACAGCTGGTCGTTCTCTACAGAGTGAGAGAACAAGCAGTGGTAATGAGCTGAGGTGCTAATTGTTCACACTGCGCTGCTGTGCCTGATACTAGCAGCACGCTGTGACAGACAGACAGACAGACAGGCAGGCAGACAGACAGACAGACAGACAAACAGACAGAGGCAGAGATGGAGAGAAGCAGAGAGATAGTGAAAGACAGACTGAGACCTAGAAAAACAGACAGAGACAAACAGAGAGAGAATGGAATACATAGACAGAGACAGAGATAAATACAGACAGAGAGAGAGATCATGCAACAAACTAATTCAATGTCTGCATATCACTAGTGATATATTGGTCTATTCTGAGGGAACTGTGTTGTGATGTTATCAGCTGTCAGATCTTCCACTTGCCAGCACAAGTCACACACACACACACAACTTTGAGCTGACGTAATGTAACTAATGTTAAATGACACATGGACATACTGTCGATGTTTTCATGGAATGGGTGAACCATACAACTGTGGAAATGAGGACGAAATGACTATTGACTATTTAGTCATTTTAGCAGAGGTTCTGATCCAAAGTGACTTCCAGTGAGTTCAGCTACAGGTCTTTAATGAGCAGGGGGTGTCTGCCTACAGGTAAACTGCGGACATTGGGGATCAAACGCAGTACAGCTGAGAGTCAAACACCAAAATATCCTTCAAGTGGTCAAAGGGACCACATAGACCATAGACTTAATCCCCACCATAGCCTTAACCCCAACCATAGACATAACCCCCACCATAGACTTAACCCCCACCATAGCCTTAAGCGCTGGTTATACTTCTACAACTGCGTAATGCGCTATCCAACTGTGTAATCATGGAGACCCCTCGAGCCCTCATAGTTCTCCGTCGTGGTGCCGGATACGCAATGCAATTTCCCGCCCGCAAAACAAACCAGGTGCAAAGTAAACAACATTTCACACAAGTAAACAAGTATGAAAGGGATAAATAGTTAAGAGGGATAGTTAAAAGGGGATAAATTATAATAAAAAATGAAATGCTTTAAAAGTAAAAAACGTAATTGCTAAAAACAAACGATTTACAACCATGTAGTGCAATTTGCCACCGTCTCTTTTAAGTTATAGGTTCAAGTAGGTCGGGTTGGCATTCTGGAGCTTTATGCGTCCATAGAGCATAGTGTATATGTCGTGCATCGGGTCATCCTGGTCCTCGAAGAACGAGGACCAGGATGACCCGATGCACGACATATACACTATGCTCTATGGACGAAATTATGTTTTTAGGAGGACCGATCGCAGCCCTTGCTGTCTCCGTTGTCCGTTGACGGAGTGATGGACACATATTTCATGCAGCCGGAGACGACGGAGAGGCTCTCCGTCAGGCTCTCCGTCGACGTAGAGGGCTCTCCGTAACCGACGTACGGCACTTTACGCAGGAGTATAAATTAGGCTTTAACCCCAACCATAGACTTAACCCCCACCATAGACTTAACCCGGACCGACTCACTGGCTAACTCTGACATGCAGCAGACGTGACAGATCTTTAACACAGATCTGACGTGTGTATATCATCACTGGGTGAACGGGAGAGAGAGCGAGAGACAGTGTGAGAGTGAGAGAGAAAGAGAGAGAGAGTTGTTTATAAAGGTGGGTGGTTGACTTTTATCCACTTGTGGGAGGATGGTTACCTTCAATAATGTATCAGGTGGCTTTGCTATGTAGTTATGTGGTGTGTGTGTGTGTGTGTGTCTGTGTGTGTGGGTGTGCGCGGATGTGTGTGGAAGGCCAAAAGGGTCATAAACGCCTGCCCATGCGTGTGCTTTGTCTTTGGTACACAAAACATGCCTTTTGCGCATTTTCACATGAAATTTGAAATTTTCATAAACTGGTTTATACATTGCTTCTGATTCTTCACATTGTGCTTTTGGACTTTTTGTGTTGGTGCTGGAAATGTAACACATCTACTGACAGTTCGTTCTGCTGGTTCATCCTCAGAAAGCAAAAGTAAAACATTTGCACGTGAAATTGCACATGCTTCATGCTGCACATTTTCACATGAAATTTCATGTGCTTTGTGTGTACACATAAGTACGGAGCCTGGGAAGGGACATGGAGGGAAAAAAACAAAGGTTGAATAAAAAAGGTTGAAAAAAAGATGTACTTTTGCAAGAACCTGCAAAACCTTTGTGAGATCTCACAAAAGTTATGTTTAGGTTTTTAATTTAGGTCAGTATACTTCCGGGTCAGTTCGGCACCATGTCCCTTCACTACAGGCCAATCGAAACACTTAATAATATTTTAATTTTGAAAGGACAGCACCCCTGTTCCACCATGCCGGATGTACCTTTTACACAGATGAACAGAGGCGCAACATTTCTGCCTTTAACAGTGTGTAAAAGGGGCTAATGTCTCTCCATCTCCCTCTCTCCCTCCCCTCCTCTCTGTACCCCCCCCCCCTCTCCGTCTCTCTAACCCTACTTTCTCTGCTCCCTCTCTTTGTCTCTCTTCCTCCTGTTCCTACCCCTCCTCTCTCTCTCACATACACACGCACACACATATGAATTCTATGAACCTCTCCCACGGTGTGTGTGCTCCATTGTGTGAAGTACATTGACCTAAATGAATAACCTAAGCACTTTTTTTTCAACCATTTTTGTTTTCAACCTTTGCTTTTTTTCCCCTCCATGTCCCTTCCCGGGCTCAATACATAAGCATGTGAAATTTCACATAAAAATGTGCAAAAAGCAGGTGAAATTGAATGTACACATGTGTGTGTATGTTTGTGTGTGTGAGTGTGTGTGTCAGTCTCTGCTGGTGTGTGTGTGTCTGCAGATGTGTGCATGTGCATGGTCTGCATGGACCTGCATGTGTGTGTGTGTATATGTGTGTGTGTCTGCAGATGTGCACGTATGTGTGTGTGTGTGTGTGTGTGTGTGTGTGTGTTTGTTTCCGGTGTGTGCACATGCAGTCAGCTCACCTGTGGGCGGATGACTCTCTCAATGTTTTTCAGCGCTGTGTCAGGAGAGGGGGGGGAGCAATCCGGAGTGGGGCCCGTGCAGCCGTTCCCATGTTTACCAAGTTCCCCATCATTCACTGTCACCTGGGGTGAGTGGCCTTGGAAGTAAATGGGAGAGACAGAGAGAGAGAGAGAGAGAGATGTTTCATTTTCAATAATGTAATTTCATCAACACTAGTTTTGTAATGTATGTCTAACCACGATAAATAGGCCTAATTAAGTTCCCAAACCATAATTATACACAGTTCATTAGGTACAGTACAAGAGTTCAAGATAACTGAAACATTCTACCTCTATGAACATTTCCAACGTACAGCTAAGAGACTGTTCTAGAGTGCGTCAAAGAATAAAGGGAACACTTCAATAGACACTTTTCACAGAGAACAAACGTAGAACAAACACAGGTGTCACTCATCACACTAAATATGGGTCTGCTTTTATGTACCAGGGCACAAATAGTAGAATTGTCTTCACTATTTAAGTCTACTATCCATGCCCAGGTACATGAAAGGAGCAGACCCATAATTAGTGTTATGAGCGACACCTGTGTTTGTCCTGCGACGACACCTCTGTGGAAAAGGTCTATTGTGATGAAACAGATAGCTATTGATGAATATAGTATTACAGTATTAACACACACAGATCAAGAGAGGTAGGCTGCAGACATGGGGGTTCGAACTCTACCTTTCGGCTGAGAATCACAAACATCCTCAACAGACACACGAGTCACTACACCATCCTGCCCAAACCCAGTGGTGAAAGGTCAAATCTCTTACACTAAACCAACTTTTAAACATAACGTTTTGTCAGAAATCAAAGTTTGGGCAAACTGCACAATTTGAGCATGTTGACATCTCACTTTTCAGTCAAATTGAATCATGTGACCCAAATACCACACATTGATTGGTTCAATGTGGTTAAATGTGGTTTCCGAAGGCATCATTACCTTTAATGATAAT
Source organism: Merluccius polli (assembly GCA_030340625.1). Taxonomy (NCBI): domain Eukaryota; kingdom Metazoa; phylum Chordata; class Actinopteri; order Gadiformes; family Merlucciidae; genus Merluccius; species Merluccius polli. Next base: position 174,966 of record JAOPHQ010003136.1, on the reverse strand, counting down.
AGATTGTAGTAGTTCTGTGTAACGTTTTGTTTTGTTAGACAGTGCAAGTCTGTAATATGTGATGAAGAATAGTGATTATTAGTTTCTGCAAACTAACTTATCAGTTTCTCCATGGATGAGCCTTCACTACAACTACAGTGAGGTAATAAGAAAGCTGATAACACACATACATACATACACACACACACACACACACACACACACACACACACACACACACACACACACACACACACACACACACACACACACACACACAAACACATACGTGCAGATAGGCATGTGTGTGCCATTCCCCCAAAAACAAAAATGCACACAGAATACCATAATACATAATGAATAAATACACGCGCAAAACAATCTACACACAAACACGGGCACACACACACATAGACACACACTGACACATACATGTTCATGTGTCAGGGCTGATTTCCCCAGCGTGTCATTGCTTAGTGGAGAAACGAGGAGGAGAAAGGAAGAAAAGCAGAAGACAAAGAGAATAAGGAGATGAGGGTTGAGAGGCTGAGGTGGCAGCAATTACATTTCAGAGGACAAAACCATCCATCTCCATCCACCCACCACGTGGGAGAGTCTGACACACACACACACAAGCGCGCGCACACACACACCAGGCACACAAACATACTCACAGAAACACACTCAATTTGGCTAAAATCAGAGACTGCAATGCTCAGTACACCTGCACATTTGTGTGTGTGTGTGTGTGTCTGCATGCCTGTGTGTTTGTGTGCATTAGGGCTGACCGATAAATCGTATTTTCATTGTCATCGCGATATGAACATGCGCGATAAAGACATTGACTGCCTGAAACGATTTATAAGAAAAACAATTATGTTATTTACACACACCATGGTGGTGCTGGTGTCGCTGTCAAGTTCAACAATGCTAAAACTTGCCGTCTATTGACTATGTTCATATGGCTGTTTTCTGGACATGTATTCGTATTATTATACTGTGCATTATGCATTACATTTTCCAACACTGTCAGCTGCTGTGTTACTGAGCAACAAACACACAGAGTGCCGGGAGAAGACCACCGGTACTTTTCTCTGACTATACTCGCAGTCATTTTTCAATTCTCATATAATAATGACACATTGTAAGGTTCAGATTCATTTACCTTTATTTGTATTTCTTAGTTAGTACATTAACCAGTGCATTGAATAAGACATGTTTAATGAAATACACACTCTGCTTGCGAACAAACAAACTCACTTCCACTCCTCACCGAGTGCGGGTGGGTGCTACCATTGCGGCTTTAGTTTGAAGGGGTATTGCCATTTTAGTGAGGGTGTTTATCGGGCAATATTTTAAATATGCAGTATTAGATTGTTTAGAGCTCTGAAATAGCTTTTTAATATGGACATTTAAAAAAAAAACTTGTTATATGACATGTTGTACAGCTGTTAACGCTTAAATTAAACACTAAGTATTTACAATGTTTTTTCTAAACTGTTTATTTTAGAAAAATATGTTGACACTTAAAGTAAGGTATGGAAGTATTGATGAGGGTTTTTTAGAAGTGTTCATTAATATTATAATAACGTTACATTCATTACAACTGTGCACACTTCATTATTTGTTTATTTGTCGCAAGTCATATCGTCATCGCAATATTCAAGTTCAACAACTTTATCGCATATTGCATGTTTTCCTCATATCGTGCAGCCCTAGTGTATGTCTGCGTGTGTGTTTCAAGTAACTGTACCAAGCAAAAGAGGAAAAACTTTGATGACCAACATCCGAGCTGCCAGATATACTTCTATACTACTGTTCTGAATTCTGATGCTCACCCTATCAGTTCTACCTCGATGCCTCTCTGATGTGTAACGTGTGTGTGTGTGTGTGTGTGTGTGTGTGTGCGCGTGTGTGTGCGTGCGTGTGTGTGATGTTTGACAAGACTTCCTTTCGCTTCGCTTTAAGGTCAATTCAGTCAATAGCAGGTCGACCCAGGCTCGGACTGGCAATCTGTACAACCGGGCAAATGCCCGGTTTGGCTTGCATCCATTTGGCTAGGGGGGGGTGACAAGTCAATATTTTTGGCCTCTTCATGACAGGTTCAGTGTGTGTTACTCTCGCCCCCCCCCACGTCGGTCGTCGGTCCGGGGTGTGTTACGATCGCACTTCTTTTTTTTTCGACAAAACAAAACACGAGGGATCACTCTGAATTAGGAACTTGGAGCACACACATACACGCACATACACACACACACACGCACGCACAGACACACACACAGACACACACATGCGTTTTGGATGGTCATTTTGGAGAGTCTGAAGCTTATCAGCTTCTGCTCCTCTTCCATTACTTTAGTGCTGAGTGGTTGCAGGTTCAGCCCTAAAGTTTGTCCTTGAGTAGACGCTAGTAGACGCTTCGCTCTTCGCTCTTACTTTCTTACTTTTCTTTTTTTCCCATTGTAATCTTGTCCTTTTGCTACAAAATTTATGGAAAGCGGGTCCTGGATACTTCTAAATCACTGGGAGCTTAATTTATGAAAGTATCTGAAGGCTACCACTATTATTTAAACCCTTTTTACTTTGTGAGTGTGGCCTATCAGCAGCATAAGCCTGCACTATACTGACTGGGTTTGTGGAGCTCAGCTAAGCTAAGCTAATTAGCAACAAGATGCCTCCCTTTTCCACGGATGACTACTACAAACTTCTCCAGAAGATAGCAGTACTGGAGACGAAAATTCTGTGACTCGAAGTCAACGTGGAGGTAAATGGTCAATATGGGAATGAAACCACTCTACCGATGACCCAAATCAGTGGAAAGGATCAGGCTAACAGACAAATGCTTTGTGCAAAGCCAAAGCATAATTCATGGAACGATAAATCGCCTCCCTCAGATATGGGAAGACGGTTAACAGGCAGAACCCAGCACCTGGAGACTCATGATGATACTGAGTGGCCTGCACTGCCGTCACACAGGAGGGTCTCTTCAACCCCAGTACCAAGGAGAAAACAGCCGTGGAATGTGGCTAAAACAAAAAGAAAGAGCAAACCGACCAAAGACACAGGGATTCTACTAGAGAACAGATTTGCTCCACTTTTACAAGACCCTGACTCCCCAAAAGAAAGGTCATCTTCCAGCACTGGAGAAAGGTATGAGGCTAAATCATATACTAAAAGGCTGCAGAAAGAGCTAACCACTGGGCCTCAAACGCTGATAGTGGGTGACGGAGCTGTGAATAAGACAAAACACTTTTTCAGCAAAAACACCAAAGTACTTTGTTTTACCAATGATATGGTGTCCGATATCTCAGAGAAAATTCTGGAAATCACTGCTGAGCATCCGACAGTGAAATCTCTCGTCATTCACACAGGAGCACTTGATGTTGTCAAGCAACAATCAGAGGTATTGAAATGGGATTTTAATGATCTGCTGAACAAAGTTCAATGTCTGAATACTGAGGTGTTTATCAGTGGACCTCTACCAACAGTTCGGCGAGGAGACGAGAGATTCAGCAGGCTGTTGATGCTAAACAGATGGCTCAAAGATACGTGTGCTGCTCAATCAGTGAACTTTATTGACATTTTCAACATTTTTTGGGAACGCAGACACCTCTTTGAGGCAGATGGATTTTGCCTTAACAAGTCAGGAGTACAGCTGTTAAGCTACAACATTTTTGATTTTTTGCGTCGGTCACCAGCAGCCCCTGCCAAGGACAAGAGGCGAGACAATCCAAAACAACAGATAAGACAGCCTTCTGGAGAAAAACTGCTACCGCCTGAGATAAGGAGTGACCATGAAGGACAGCACACCGAGAGAGAGGCTTTAATGTCATCATCCTTACCCCAACATGAGGAGTTTCCCCCAGCCCCAACAACCCAACATGAGGAGTCTCCCCCAGCCCCAACAACCCAACATGAGGAGTCTCCCCCAGCCCCAACAACCCAACAGGAGGAGTCTCCCCCAGCCCCAACAACCCAACAGGAGGAGTCTCCCCCAGCCCCAACAGCCCAACAAGTGGAGTCTCCCCCAGCCCCACCAGGAGACTCCCAACTTTCACCCACCGGGACCCCAGCCAGCCTTTCATTCTCTCCACGCAGTCCGGATTCCCCATTCCCCCACTTTCTGGATTTCCAACTCACACCACGCCCAAATCCCATTTTTTCTCCCCTAAATCCCCCTCCTGGTCCAGCCCCTCCCATTCCACCACGCTGGAAAACACCATCACCCAAACGTCACAGAGCCCCCCCACCTCCTCTGACTCAGATAATCTGTGAGTCGGACTGATACGTGCCGGGTCCAGGCTGCAATACTGATACCAATAATGTTCTCCCCCAGGAAAAGTCAGGGCCCTATGGAGTTCAGATAGCCTTCTCAATCCCTGTGATGACAGGTAACAGAAGAATGGTTAAACTGGTGAGAAATAAAAAGGGTAAATCTGCCAATTTATTAAGTATAGCATGTCAACCTCGAAATATACCAGTGTCTCCTGCTATCTCCACAAGATTAGCTCTACTCAATATCAGATCACTAGTCAACAAATCACTGTTAGTTAATGACGTCATTATGACCTATGATCTAGATTTTTTACTTCTTAGTGAAACATGGCTGACTGAATGTAGCTGTTGTGCTATTCTCAATGAGGCAGCACCAACAAATTTCAGTTTTATGAACAAGTGTCGAACTGGTAAGAAAGGCGGGGGAGTTGCTGCCATCTTTAAATCTGTATTTCAGTGCAAGGAAATTACGTTAGGTGATTTTAGCTCTTTTGAATATCTCTGTTTTTTACTAAAAGGCGATCCAAAAGTCCTTTTTTTAGGGTTAGGGTTAGGTGTTAACATTTCTTCTGTTGATGTTAAGGACTTGGCTCTTTCTGATCATTTCTGTGTGTTCTTTGACTTACAGATCATTCCAAATGTTCAGTTAACCTCTGTGTCTGAGAAGGTACATAAATGAGAATACCAGTGCAGTGTTTATAAGTTTATGGAGGCTATAGCTATGTCACCAACTGTGAGTGCAGAGTCAGTTGATGAACTCCTAGATAAATTTAACTGGAAAATCTCAAATGTCATGGATGCTGTTGCACCTATTAAAAATAAGACGACCTTGATCAGAAAGAAAACACCATGGAGGAACACTATGATGGTAAAGGCTTTAAAAACAGAATGCAGGAAAGCAGAGTGTAAGTGGAGAAAAACTAAACTTCAAATTCACCATGACCTCTACAAAATAAGTCTTTGTAATTTTAACTATGAGTTACTCAAGGCTAGACAGCGACACTTTTCTGAAATTATTAATAAGAACATCAACAACACTCGCATTCTATTTGCTATGGTTGATAAGCTGACAAACCCCCCTAAACAGATAGCTCCACAACTCCTTTCCACAGCAAAATGCAATGAATTTGCTTGCTTTTTCAGTGAAAAAATCCAGTCCATAAGGTTAAATATTAACACAAATCAACAAAACAATAAAATAACGCAATCCCTAAGACCTCCCAGGAATAACTCAACTGCAATGTCAGAATTGAATACAGTTGACCAAAAAACCATAGAGGAAACAGTTCAGCATCTAAAACCATCAACATGGTGTCTTGACACAATGCCATCAGACTTTTTTAAAACTATTGTGAACTCTGTCCAAATAGATTTGCGACAAATACTCAATAGCTCACTTCAATCGGGCACGTTTCCTAAATCCCTAAAAGTAGCTGCCATTAAGCCAATCTTAAAAAAGAGATCGCTGGATGCTTCCATGTTAACCAACTACAGACCTATCTCAAATCTTCCTTTTACAGCCAAGATCGTTGAGAAAGTGGTTTTTAATCAACTCAGCAATTTCTTGAATTCCAGTGGCCTTTTTGACAAATTTCAATCAGGCTTCCGACCTCACCACAGTACAGAAACAGCTCTTATTAGAGTGTTAAATGATATTAGGTTAAACACTGACTCAGGCAAGGTGTCAGTTCTGGTCCTGTTGGATCTCAGTGCTGCATTTGACACTGTGGATCACAGTATATTGTTGAACAGGTGGGAAACTTGGGCAGGACTCAGCGGAACAGTCCTAGAATGGTTCAGGTCCTACTTGGAAGAGCGGAGTTATTTTGTGACCATTGGAAGTTATGAATCCAATCGAATGGCTATGACATGTGGAGTTCCTCAGGGGTCAGTTCTTGGACCCCTTCTGTTCAGTCTATATATGCTGCCTTTGGGTCAAGTTCTGCAGAACTCTAATGTAGACTATCACAGTTATGCAGATGACACGCAGATATACATAGCACTGTCCTCAGATGACTACAGTCCAATACAGTCATTGTGTCACTGTTTAGAGCAAGTAACAAATTGGATGAACCAAAATTTCCTTCAATTAAATCAGGACAAAACTGAGGTAATTGTTTTTGGCAATAAAGAGAAGAGGATTGCCGTCAGTAAACATCTCGAGTCACTCTCTCTAAAAACTAGGGACCAAGTCAGAAACCTTGGCGTGCTGATAGACTCAGATTTGACCTTCAGCAGTCATATCAAATCCATCACCAAAACAGCCTTCTATCATCTTAAGAACATATCCAGAGTGAAGGGTTTTATGTCTCAAACAGACCAGGAGAAGTTGATTCATGCTTTCATCTCCAGTAGACTCGACTACTGTAACGGTCTTCTGACTGGACTGTAAATTTTAATTGCACTATGTAATCAAGATTTTATGCTGCTCTTATAGTATTTTATTTCTTTCTATTCTTCTATTCTTTTATTTTTTTAAATGTTTATTTCAATTCTTATTGTTTTATGTAAAGCACATTGAGTTGCCATTGTGTATGAAATGCGCTATATAAATAAAGCTGCCTTGCCTTGCCTTGACTAAAGTGTATCTCAGCTGTATGGTGCAATGTTTACTCTGGTGGGTCTGAGATAACTTGAATACAAATGTAAGTAAACAAGTTGTACCCAAATCACAACTTCTTGCCCTTTTTTTAATTTAAATTCTTGAATTTGCTTCTTAAACTATAAACAAAAAGTCATAATACAATAAAACATTGTGTAATGATATATATACAGTATAATATAATATAGTAATAGTATATCTTATAACATATAACATTATGTATCTTTCAAGGCCCTGCAATCTATAAAGCATGGAACAGGAGTGTTTATGAAAGAACACGACTACTGTCTATAAGGGCTATAAGTGGAAAATGTACAGCTGAAATTCCCTGACCAGTATCTGACATTTGACCCTGCTTGTCAACATCCACCAGCTCACAGAGCAGAGTGAACTGTTGACGTTTAATATCTGCAGAATACGGATCTTTGCGATGGCATTTCATAGGCATGCACAGACACACACATACACACTTCCTCTCACTAGGGACTTTATGCATCGACAGTTGTGGAGACAGTGCATGCAAATGAAGCTCTTTGCACCACACATGGGCTAGGCTTGACTAGGATAGAGCAAGGCTGGGCAAAACTAGGATAGAGCTAGGCTGGCCGAGGCTAAACTGGGCAGGCCTGGGCTGGGCTAGGCTAGGCTGGGCTAGGCTAAGCTTGGCTGGGCTAGACTAGACTATGCTGGGCAGGGCTAGGCAGGGCAAGGCTAGGCTAAGATAGGCTTGGCCAGGTTAGGCTGTGCTAGGCTGGCCTGTCTGATGGTCAGCAGACAGGTTTGGAGAGTCACTGGCTAGTGTCTCCTCAAGCATGTGGCATCTGAATCTACAAGCTTCTAATGTGCTAGGCTCTCTCTCTCTCTCTCTCTCTCTCTCTCTCTCTCTCTCTCTCTCTGTGAAGGGATGCAGATGCAGCGGGAGGTAGAGGTGGGGGAGGGAGGGAGGTAGTGTGGTATGGGAGGAGGGGGGGTTGACTCATAGGTGAAGCCAATTAGTAAGCCATGTGACACGACTAAAAACTGACATATCGAGTCACTTCCTCCCCCACCACCCTTCACGTGCACGTCAGCATTTCACATGCACAGGGCTCGTTTAACCAGAGTCAGTCGGAGAGACCCAATATCTATCGTTTGTTAGTGTTTTTTTCAATTCAAGGTACAACTCAATATCTGGTTGGACAATATATTTTTTCACCATCATCTGCTCTTTTTTATTCAGTAATGTATCTATTGACATTATTACCTTTTGTGTGAACAGATCTTAAATGCACAGTATTAGGTTGTTTGTTTTTATGAGACAGTAAAACACACACACAGATACATACGCAAACACACACGCACACACACACAAACACACACACACACACACACACACACAGATACATACGCAAATACACATGCATACACACACACACACACACACAGACACACACACAGACTTTCTCTTCATTAATGACATATTGTTAGATAAGATACTCTCGAGTACACCACAACGACAGTGTTCACTTTGTATATATACACTGTATACAGTCACCACCAGTCACCAGTCAAATGAAACCAGTCACCTGGTTTCATTTTGACAGCTATTTCTCCACCTACTAGGGCGAGCATCCCTCCTGCAGTACAACTGCGTTGAGAAACCTCCGCATTATGCATACAGCCTTTGGGCATGTACTACACCGGATAAATGTGAAAATTGTAAAAATGTTTTGTGTCAAAAGTTGTCCATACTAGTATTTTCACCAACATTTACTGTCCGTCCTCACTGAAACGTGGGCAAAAATGTACGCAAGAGCTACCTGGATCACATCACTATTACACATACAGTCTTACGTGTTTTGCAAGCATTTTCCGATTCAGGAGAATGTTTCTCTCTCTCTCTCTCTCTCTCTCTCTCTCTCTCTCTCTCTCTCTCCCCCCCCTACTCAATTCAATATGTCTAACTCTCTGTCCTGGGGCCCAGAACAACCACTCCACCCACAGTCTGTGTTCAGGTCAGTGGAATAATGTTCTCTCTCTAGGGCGACTTCTACAAGAACGATGCTTCACAGTTTTCTATTGGAGTTATGGGCGTGAAACACACACACACACACACACATTAGGTATTGGAGCTCACACAAGCATGGAGTGGGGTGGTGGGGGGAGGTGGTTACCATGGTAACCTACAGGTGACTCACAAGTTTAGAAACGGCAGTGCAGTTGCCGTGACAACTGACACTACCGCATCACTATGGGAGCGAAAGGAAGAGAGCGAGCGAGCTGTGGGTGGTTGTTCTGTTTTGTGTTTTTTTGTTTTGTGCTTTTTTGGTTTTGTGTATTTTCTGTGGGGGTTTGTTGTTGTTGTTGAATGACTGCTGTGATGTTACGCAGTGAGAACAACTGTGGGTCACCGCTAGAGTTGAGCCGGATACTCGGCTGAAACGAGTATCCGGTACGGATAAAGCACTTTTGCCAAGTACGAGTATTACACGAGTAATACGAGTCAATATCTGTGCTCGGATTGAATGAAAATCCTCATTGGGTAGCTGACTGTGTCAGCGTTCTGTGATAGGCTACAGCGCCCCTCCCCCCTCCCCTACACAATGCAGATGTGTTGTTGTGTCCCGCTCTGATCACTCACACACAGAACAGCTCTCTGTCTCTCCCTCAATCACTCAGGTTCGCGGGTCGTTTTCCGTTAATGTTTAGGCTTTCTTCAGCTTCAGGTTTGTTATTACTTAGGTTGGTACTTACTTAAGAACCAGTAGAGTTCTGGTAAACGTGGGTTCGTTCAGACGTGGTGCCGACTCGCGTTGCGTCTCTGCCTGTCGGAGATATTTTTTTCTTTTTCTTTTTTTAACCGTCATCTGGCTGCCTGGCTCTAACCAGTTTTTTTTAACTTCACGCACGGTGTCCGACACTTTCTTGCTGTATTTCGTGAAAAAATAAAGCTAGTAGTGGTATAAATCCTATTGGAAATCAAGCTACACACACACTCTCTCTCTCCCTCTCCCTGCCAGTCGTCAGAGTTTTTTTTTTTTTTTTTCAATGCTGATGCTGTTCTGTAAATCGTTTTCTAATCAGCAATAAATAACAATTTCTGATCAACCCATATCAATTGCATGCTTAAAATAACATACGGTTAAAACCTCGCTCATTTCAAGACAACCCGACCCACTTCCGGGTTAAATCCTGCCCACTTCCGGGTTAGCCCCCGCCCACTCCGAGTACAGATACAGATAATTCATATGGTTAACAGATTCAGATAATGCTGTACTCGCTCATCCCTAGTCACCGCAACCCACACAACTCAACTCAACTACAATGGGGCAAGAGCGCTAGCATAGCGTGGTAGCATAATTCCACTGGCTTACATTGAAGGAAGAGCTAAATTAATGATGTGATGCTATATCATGCTACACACGTACATGTGGTAGTTGACAGTAAAAATTAAACTACACCTTCAAAAAAAAAAAAACTGGCATACCACCAACAAGTCTTAAGTCTCTTTGGTTAATTGGACATAAATGTTGTTAGGATCATTATTAGACTCTGTCTCTGTCTCTGTCTCTGTCTCTCTCTCTCTCTCTCTCTCATTTATCTCATCATTGCTGCTGATTGTAGTTGTAACTGATGATTACTGACTGATTAGTGGGGACCTTGAGATTAAGTTTGGGGCTTCAGTCACCTACCCTTGCCTACAATCAAAATTGGAGTAACTGTAGGCACTTGTATATCTACACACTTGTTAAATGTAGAGTAACTTGTTTTCCTACCATTGTGGGGGCTTTTAAGGGTTTCAGTTGGGGCTTTAGTCTGCCTTAATAGTCGTTTTACTATGGTTGTGGGGTATAATGGAAAATTACAATATGCGTACTTAGTTGTTCTCAATAGAATACTCACAATGTGTACTTGGTTGTTTTTCTCAAATTCCTGCACTGCTATATCGCCATAACTGTCTGGGAGCCCTATCCCAGCTGCTCCCAAGAAGGACGAGGTCACCTCGCCTTTTTGCTCTCATCACCTTGATCTTTCTAAATACTCTATATAGTGAAGCCTCAGAGAGTAACTCAGGAAGAATGATTGAACACGATTGTACATGCTCTTGTTCTCCTATTCTGCAGAATAGATATTTTTATATTTATTTATATTTACGATTCAGAGTGGTGTTTTCCGCAGTGGTTCAAGGACTTGAATATAAGTCGAGGACTTATATTTGACATTCATGAAAATAGACATTCCATCCGAGGAACAGTGTCTATAATACAGGTCGAGGACCTGTAAAATATTGAGTTTGTACTATAGGCCTATGTTATTGACTAATACTAATAATAATAGTAAAAAATAGGAATTTAATTTGTTAGAAAGTATATGTGAACTAATCAATAATTTTGTTTCTTTCATTACATGAATGCCAAGTGAAAAATGGGAACAGCATCATCAAAAAAGTACCTGTACCTATTATTGGCCCTGCTAAAATCATGGTCAACAAAAAACATCTTCATATGGTACAAAAACTATTAAAATGTATGGAAAAATGTGGATTTCCTCCAAATGGAAGTGTAGGAAGTTTAGTGTAGGACAGATCCTATATGACGTACCACCGCAATATCGCCAGCCACCCCGACCAGAGCAGCTGCCTTCTGCCCTACCCTCCAGCCCCAGCCCCTCTACTGGTGCAAGATCCAAGCACACAAATAAAGAAAAACAGATGACCGTTTCCAACCACTGATTGCACAAAAATCAATACCACAACACAGAACCAGAAACCATTGAGTACTGATACAACGGACTACTACAAGACATTATGTGTGCCTCCTATATTAAATGGGAGGCAGATCATGCTGAAAGACAAAAAAAGGCCACCATGGACAAAAGGCAACGGCCCCGAAGCTACAGATGCTACAGGTTGCCCACCTCCAACACTATTCTAGACAAGGAGGAAGAAGGAGGGTAGAAGGCACGCTCCAGTGATGGGGCACCCCAACCAACACCAGGCCTTGGGAAAAGGCAAATGTAACCAGTCCAAGGTGAGTCAATTCCATTTATTTTGGATTCTGGGGAAAACCTTATGTTGTAAAATTCCTCTCTTAGTCTTAAACAAAATTTGTTAAAGGGATGCAGGAACATTGTTAACATAATTGGAGCATCAGGTATGCCGATAACTGAGGAGTTCTCTGTCCCAGTGTCAGTACTAGATAAGGATAGGGGCAGTACTAGATAAGGATAGGGGCAGTACTAGATAAGGATAGGGGTAGTACTAGCACTCTTATGTAATTAGTGATCGTGTCAACAGGAAACATAACCTGGACGGAGAATGTAAGTTAGTCAAATAGGGCTTAAAGACTCCTTACTAAATTCTGATCTCGGTCTAAACTTGCACAACGGCTTGTGGGTATGTATGCAAGGTACATTTTTGTCACCTGAGGATTACCATTGTACGGTATTACACCCCTTGCCCACTGCATCCGTCCGTCAATGGACGACGGAAGGCGTGTCTGACGGATGGGGGAGTGGAATTTGCCGACGGAGCCAGACGCAGCCAGCAGCCAATCAAATCTCTTCCCACTTACAACAACAAAGCCGGGTTCTTCCTGCATTTTGTTATTGCTCTTTTGTATTGCAAGATGGATCCCATCGTAGCAAGGAGAGTGCTATTCCGATATACATAAATCGAAAATAATCAGAAACATTATGTTACCTGGTTCCCCCACCTCCAGTGACACCTCTTGCCTGCCAGGTCCCGGCGATTGGTGTTCATGTATGTATACAAAGACTGGTCGTAGAATATAGGGCGATTACCCACAGCAATTATTAGTTTGTCCTCCATTTTAAATCCCCCGCTGCCGGCCGGCTTTTTTGACATACCCATGTGCTTTCCCGGGTTGTACCACAAAGGTGATTTCATTGGGCAGAGTCCAAGTAGCGTCACAGGACATATATTTGCATAATGCGATCAGATTGGTTGACGGATCCGTCGCAGTCTGAAAAGTTAAAATTTTCTCAACTTCTCAATGCAAGCGACGGAGCTGACGGAACGGACAGAGCCACAATGCATTGCGGCTCCGCCCCATTCAAAGTCAATGGGATCCGTCAACGGATGGATGCAGTGGGCAAGGGGGGTTAGAGAGTAAAGCAGTATTAACAGAGAGTTTGAGGACGTCTAAGGCAGGAAAGACAATGACATTCAGAATAGAAAAGGACAACGGTAGTAAATACGGTCCTTCCCTAAAAATCATATTCACACCATTTTGTGCTGTTTTTCCTGCCAAACGTGCAGTGCAAAAAGCCAAACTATCAAAATGATCGTCATCTGTAGATGATCATTTTGATAGTCAGTCGCCATTTCCTGCCATTTTCCTGAGTGTCATTGTCTTTCCTGCTTTAGACGTCCTCAAACCTTCCAATGCTGGATGGTGTGCCATGGACCCTGTGGCCAAGGGGGAAGTACGATGTTGGAAACATGGAGGGATTGACACCCATGTGTTTCTCCAAGATCTGACTTCTGGCCTTGTAAGCCTCAGTACCCATTGCATCCTAAGGGAGGATGCAATGAATGGCATTACACCAGTTTTCAATTCATTAGTAGAGAAGGGTATTGTTGTACCATGTCCAGACTCTCTATGTAACAGACCAATTTTGCCAGCAATTGAAACAGATGGCGTTTTATTCAAGATTTGCGTGCTGTAAATGACAATGTAGTAACTAATTGTGGAGTGTGTGTTGTTGATAGCTGGTTTACAGCCTCACCTGGCCTGAGTCAGACTGATTAGACTCTGGGGCTGGGTGAGGCTGCACACCTGTGGTGCATGAACAATCATGGCACCCAGGACAAACCAGCTATCACCACACACACTCAGGAGAGAGCCTCTGTCATGGCAGCATGTTACATCTGCTTGGCATATTACATCTCGCCATCTCCAATAAACGCATTCAAACGCAACCTGAACCTGTGTCCTGTGTCGGAGGGCCCCAGCAAAAGCCACTAAGGTGGCGTGTGGCAGGAGCAACTGCCACACTAATCCTACCACTATTCTTTCTTTGACATGAGTGCACTAGATGCTGGTTGGGTTGTCAGCACCTGTAGAAGAAAATTGGGCAGCTGAATGAAACTATTATGGTCATCAATATTAATCAACTAAAGGAATGGGACGTTTTTAGTCTCTTGGGAATTGGTGGATTTCTAGTTTAGACATAGCTAAACACCATTACAGCCCGTTTTAATAGACAAGAAAGATGAATTAGTAAAATGACAACACAAACAATAAAATACATTCTGATGGACTATTATAGTCAGGCCCGGAGTGGCTAATTGGGAGAGCAGAATGATTCCCAGTGGGCTGCTGGCTGCTGAACCGTGGGCTGGGCCGGCAGCCGGCGGCAACACCCACGCACTGACTGGACACCGGGCCTCACGTCATTTCACAGGTACTGCCTAATCTAGTTGCTGCTTGTGGATGTGACCCATGGCGTGAAAAATCAACTGTCAATCACGAGAGAGTTTTTAAAACCACAACGCGACGCAGCTCTAGAACCAGAAAATGCGAGAGGCAAAATGAATGCAAACCTTTGGTCATATATAATTTCACCCATATATGTGAAGCAGTCTGTGTGTGGTTAGAAAAAGTATACTTAGAGATCAGTATTTGTAATGTAGTCTACGTCTGTGCCTAGGCTGCTCTCACACATGCCTGGGCATGTCCTGTGAATCATTGTAAACTTGTTTTCTAGCAAATCATTTAATTTCACCCACATTGTACATTGAACAATTTGCGCAGAAGGGGTAGAAGGGATTGAATTGAAACCCGACACAGAGTTATAGTTGTCTCCTCCATGTTGCTTGAGCTGGCAACAGTCAATCCTGTCAATCACTGAATTTTGCAATCCAATCAATTGACTGAAGGCGTCTTTTACAACTCGCTAATTTGAATAAAGTTAACCAAACTTCAACTTTTGTCCGACCCCTTTCTGCACCCCCGCCATGGCCCATAAAAACAATGCACCTCCTGCATCACACATTTTAAAACACAGGCTTCTTATTATACATCCATGATATAAGCTAGTGAGTGTGACACATGGTGTGAGTGACATGGAGAATAAAAAGAAAAGGGGCGGAGAGGAAAAGGCTAGATTTAAAAAAAGAAAGGTATTGGAAGCAGCGAACAAATGTGCCAAATTGACGGACATTTCGTCAAAGTGTGCAGTTAAATGAGACAGGTAGAGTACAGTGCCAAAAGGTCCAACAGCAATCACAGTGATGCCTCTGACATTAGCTTAAAGTTTACAATTTCGTTGTGATAACTTATGGGAATTTTATAGTTGAAAATCAGCAAATGGAACTGAGCTTTGACCAGTAAAGCCCCCTACTTCATTACTTTCTAAAAAGTCAAAAAGCAAACTGAAGATATATGGTTGGTTTAGCTGATTTTCAAGAGCAGTGATTTTTTACATTGGTGATTAAATATTGACTGATTGTATAGGTTGTATAGGTTATTGTATAAGTTATCATTGTGTTCATTATAAAAAGGAATAGGATATTAGAATAGATTAGTCTAATTAGTCTACTTGTCGTGAATGTGCTATAAGTAACAATAACTGTTATGTTCAATGAAAAATGGTTATCTAAATTTAAACAGTATTTTGTTATCTTTTGTAGTGGTCTCTGAGCGGCCAGTACATGACTGTGATGCTGCTGATGAGGCAGTTTCAGGAGTCAGCCTGTATGAGCCTTCAGACAGCACAGGAACAGTGAATGTGCCCAACCAATGTTAAAGATGCAACACTATTTTTGTGAAGTAAAGGAGAGAGGTGGTATTTGACTCAAAAGTGAAATCGTCTATTTTTTTTACTCCCATTCTCAGATTGGCAGAATGCACAACAAGGCACTGAAAGTAGACTTCAGATGAAAATAAGGTTCATAGGGATGTTGCTTTTACTATCTAGTTGATTTCTATTCCAATTACAATTGTGTCTACTTACTAACTTGTTAATAATCAGAGTCAGACAATATTATAATGGCTAAATTAGTCTTTACATTTTGGTCTTCCTATGGTATCGGTTGTCATTCACGGTGATGTGAAAAAAGCTCAGGAGGATAATGAGAAAGAATAATGTTGATAAATCCAAGTTAATATGTTGATAAAGCCTATTAGACTATGGTGGTTATAGTTATGATCATTGAATGTTACACCAATAATCAATAATGTTACTGTGACAGTATTATACATTTGTACTGCACATGAACCTATATAAATGCTGATCAATCAGGGAAAAAAACTATACAAATTAATAATGTTCCTGTAACTAGAGTAAAACGTGTGTTGCTACTAACAAAGTAATTCAACCTAAAAGAGTTACAGATAGACAAGAGGTGTTATGGTTTATTATTAGAAATAATCACCTTGGAAAGAGGAACTGAATCAACGTGGATACAATTAGAAAATAAATACAAATAATATAAAAACCTACTAACCCTAAATGCTCTATTCAAGTAGGACAACACCAATTAAAATGTGAATCTGTTTTAAATTGAGTACAACAAAAGTGTGAAAACTCTTGGGTTTATGGTACAACAATGTGTAAATACTAATATATTACGTATTTTAATACTAATACTAATATATTAAGTATTTTTGCTCCATTATTAAAGGGGCTGTAGACAACTTTTCAACTTTTCCCACCCTAGCGTTTCAAAGTTTCCATTTCCTCAAAGCCTAGCAACCACAAACAACACAAGATGCATTTGTTTGGAAATCTCAGCGAAAGAAATGATCAACACTTTGGAAATAATAAAGAAAGAAGCATGTTCACTGAGGAGGTAAACTGAAATTGGCATCATTTTATTTGGGAACAAGCAAAAGCTATTGTAGATGTGTATTGCATAGTAATACCATAGTTTGAGTATTGCTTTGCACAAACAAGTATCGGCAGCAGGGGTTGGCGGAGGGGTGGAGGGGGACTAGAAGAAAACAGGAGGAAAACCGAGACTTTATTCATTCATTTAGTCTATAATGGAGGCATGAAAGCAGATACAAATTATTTAGTATGTATTGAGAAAGCGAACTGGTTTGGTAGCCTGACTGGATCACCTGGCGAGTTATGACATTTTTATTCAAGTAGTATACTCAATGCAAAAACGTAGCACGCAGATATAAGTAATGTCATCAGATTGGCTTTACTTCGGTTGTTCCACCATCCGCCATTTCCACTACTGGGGAAAGCTAATGGGAATAGCTAACGATAGCTACCGGGTGAGCAAAAGCGCTATTCCTCCTGGTTTGGTTGCACAAGCAATGGTTGACGCGTTTTCTTTGTGCCATAAATGGAGCCTTAATTTTTCCCAGGACAGAATTGCATAGTGAAAGCGAGGCTTATAGGGAAGCTAAGGGAACCAATCTAAACGCCGATGGTGTCATTATTCTGTGCAATGAACATTTACTTCATATTGATACATTAAAGCAAATAAGATGTCTACAGGACCTTTAAGTTTTTAATGATATATATATATCTCATTAAATATATATATATATATATATATATATATATATATATATATATATATATGGGATACATATATATGGGATATATTTTATCTAGGGCTGTCAAACGATTAAACATTTTAATCTAATTAATCACAAGTTTTCTTGAATTAATTTCGATTAATCACAATCCTAAATATGAAAAATGCACATTTTCTGTGTACTGTTAAAAAAGAAAAGAAGAAAGATAAATGACAAAAAGCGGATATTACATTTGTTTTTTATTAACGACAAATCCAGAAAAAATAATTTAATTCTAAACAATTTGGAACATTTTTCTTTTTGAACAAACAACTCTCTCACTTTCACACAATTACATGTGGCCCTTTTACATGTGATATACGTTTTCAGGCGTGGTAGTATGGACGGAGATTCTTTCTGATACGGTGCTAAAACGCTAGTGTGGACGGAGATCATTTTCGTTTTAAAAAAACGTATAAAACCGAAAACGTAGTAGTGTGGATGTAGCCTTATTCATCTTTTAGCAAGTTGCTAAGGCAAACTAACTTGTTGACATATTCTGAATGTAAAGCAGACCGTTTCTTCTGCACAATATGGCCTGCGACGAAGAGTCGTTCGCATGGAACCGTGGATGCAGGAGTCGCTAGATATTTGCGGGCAAGCAGGGCCCGCAAATATTTTGTTATACTCCAACTGTCCATCCAGAGGGCCAACCGGTTCGTCGGACTCCTCCATCTCGCTCGTGTCAGCAATGCTGTTTATGCGACGAGGAATGAACGCGCTGGGGGTTGAATTGTAGGTAAAACAGGGCGGGAATGCGTTAAAAATTTAGCGCCGTTAATTCCAGAAATTAATCATCTTGCGTTAACACGTTAATTTTGATCAGGGCTTGAAAACGAAATTATTTTTCAATCGTTCCGCTCCGAACGGAACCGGTATATTTAACGTTTTCGTTCTTGCATTCCGCCACCAACATATCGTTCCTGAACCGGTTCGGAACGTAAAATAACGTTCGTTCTTAACGTTCGGCAGTGTTATTGGGCCTCCGCGGTGTGTTACTATTGCGCCCCCCCCCCCCCCCCCGCCGGCCGTAGGTCCGTGGTGTGTTACTATTGCGCACCCCCCGTCGGCCGTTACTATTGCGCGCCCCCCCCCCCCCCGCGGTGTGTTACTATTGCGCACCCCCCCCCCCCCCCATCGGCCCGCGGTGTGTTTGTGTTACTATTGCGGGCATAGACATATATACATATTATACATAGTATACATGTATACTGTATATGTCTATGATTGCGGGCACCCCCGCCGGCCGTAGGTCCGCGGTGACGCTCGAACGTGAACGTCGTTTTACGGCAGCGGAAGATTTACGACAGCCAGCATACAGACAGTAAACAGACAGTGAGCAACGGACTTCACATGATATTATTCACAACTCGGATTAATTTAATGAAACCCATTGATTCTTTTGACCGGTGGACCCTTACGGACTTAAGGAAACAATGCAGGAACGGACACACACCGTACAGACTTTATGATCGCTTCAAAAGTTGGAAGTCAGCCCTTTTCCCCGTCTCTCTTGTTTACCGGTAAGTCTGGATGAATTATGCGTTGGTGTTCATAGTTTGTGTTAAATGAACTGAATGAGTTATCTGTGGAGAATCTAACTGATCTAACGATGTGCGTTATGTCCATATGGACAGACGTTTAAACGGTTACCGTATCTTTGTGTAGGTGATCTAAACGGCTTAAGTCGTTCAAGAAATAATTTAGATAAAATCCAGATCCGGCCTCAATTGGAGACCTGCGTTTATTTGTCAAAACGTGTCGCCACACCCCTGCGTCTATTAGGGACCCCGCTTTTATTGGAAGTTTTACGGTATATAGAGAACGGAAAAAAAACGTTATTAACCGGTTTTGGGGATTTCAGAATAACGTTTCTGTTCCGGAACAGTTGAAGACCATTTGGTTTTCGTTTCCGTTTCCGTTCCTCGTAAAATTCCGTTCGTTTTCGGTTTTCGGTTTTCGTTTTCGTTCCTTGAACCGGTTCGGAGCCCTGATTTTGATAGCCCTAATTTGAACTTAATTTTATAATAACAATTGTAAGAGGGGTACCAACACAAAAATAAATGAAATAACATTTACTTTTATATATGGTAGGAGACACCTCTAACTCTAGAGAAAAGATGACCCTGTGATACGGTGTGGACCGCATCACTGACTGTACACTGACTGACTGGTTGACAGGGACGAGACCACCAAACCCCCTGCCACACATCTTCTAAGAGATGTGAGGCTCGTCTTCTAGAATATGATGCATCTTGAATACTAGATGCTGGTGGAGCATCACAACTCTGATCTAACAAGTAGATCCCACTGTCTGTGCAGAGGACTCAAGTGTGTGACGGCACAATCTTCTCAGTAGTTCCTGCTACCATTTCTGGTAATTGCTACTTGAATTCCCCTAATGCAAGTGGCCCCAAGAAGAAGTGCAGTTATTGGACATGAGACAAAAGAGAAACAATTTTTGGTCTTGGTATCGATCAGTTGGATTTTGTGACGAATGTATAACCGCACATATGTATCAACAGACTGTAATATCCTCACATAGCCACTAGGGAATAGAAACAAATATATAAGTTGTATTAACCGCACCTGGCCACCAGATGGCAGCACACATAATACACTGGGGGCGGGCGCTCAACACTAGCCAATCAGAGCATAATATGCGTCATAGAGGCCACGCCTGCCCAGGTACTACCGAACCACACATCCGGGGGAAGAGGAGAAACCCTAGAGGCTGAGTATCTGGACAGATATCCGGCTAAGGGTCGCTCCACGCGCGTGAATTATACAATACCTCTCCATTTGCTTCATAGATAATAGAAGTGAGTTAAAAGCGATCATGTGTCGGGGGCCTTCTTCCTCAAAGAACAGCACAACAATTTCTAGTGATCTTTGACTATACTATCTTCTGTAAAAGCTGGAATTAGGTTGGGTTCAAGTGGATTCAAGTGGGTTATATTTTAAATGGGTTCAAACATAGACATTCTATTCAGTTTTGCATTTCAAAATGCAAGCTGTATCATGTTATATTGTACCTTACTTGGTTGTTTTCCTCAAATTCCTGCACTGCTCTATCGCCATAACTGTCTGAGCCCTATCCTAGCTGCTCCCGAAAAGGCCGAGGTCGCCTCGCCTTTTTGCTCTTATCACCTTGATGTTTCTAAATACACTACATAGTGAAGCCCCTGAGAGTAGCTCGACAGGAACAATTGTGGATGATTGTACATGCCTTGCAGATGCTCCCTTTCTCCTATTCTGCAGAATAAATATTTTTATACTTAGAATTAAAGATTACAAAGAGTAATGTGGTCGAGTTCATCTAACTAATTACTGTGTAGTGGACGTTTAAATTCCACAACAGGGGATATTTAAGGTAAGCAGTTTAGGGGTTTCATTCCGCATCCATAGTTGTTTTCCATTGTGGAGACTTTTCAGGTCTTCAATTATTTGAGGCTTTAATATGTTTTCCTACTGTTGTGGGGTCCGGCGTCCTGGTGGCTGCCGATGTCCAGAGAGCAGGGTTTGCGCGTGACAGCAGTGGTCACCAACTCATAAGGGTTCTCCTCGTCTTCTGGCGAGAAGACCTCCAGCGAGGGGGAGGCAATAAGCTCGGCGGACTGCTTGGACTCCTGGAGGTGGAGAGAGAGAGAGTGAGATAAGTTTAACAAGTTGTCTGCCGTGAGTGATGCCTACATGGAAAGGCACTTCATTGCAGGCTAAGACAAAATTGCATGTTAACTTGAAAAGTCTTGTTTGTTCACTTGTTTGTCAAATAAATTCTTCCTGTCTGATGTTCAACATCTGCACCTTAGTCAACTCAAATTCTTGTGTCATTGGATAATAAAGTATTTCGATTTCGAAAAGTATGGGCAGTTTCTAGTCTCTGAAATGCCTAGATATCTTCCTCTACTTCACGGCAGGTGTCAGATGAAGAGGCCAAGCTACAGGTGTTTTATTTAGAAGCCGGGGATGTGTCACTTAAAGGACAGGCCACTTAAAAAAACAGGCTCGACTGGTCGAGACTGTTTTCCAAAGATGGCGCCCGCTTGTTTTTGTGAAGGCACTGGCTTTCTAAACTTTCTTTTTAATACTGTCTGTACACTTACAAAGTTCTCAATGCTTTGTTTTACATGTAGGGACCCTCATTATACTACCGTGGAAGTGTGGTGCGATTTTGAGCCTTGTTAGTGGTATAGAATTGCGATTTATTTTACATGAATATCTGCCCCCACAGCTAGCGTTTTAAGCTAATTAGCGGTTTTCGAGAACTTTGGTTACATTCGACTAAAATGAAAACTGATCCCAGAGAACGGTCCAACTCGGTGGACATGTGTTATGATCATATGGTCTCATTTTGCGCCGGAATTGTCCTTTAAGATAGTCGTTATTGAAAACAACTCAGATAGGATAAAACAGGATGACAACAGTTAAGTTATCCTTCGGTTTAACCTGGACATTCAGAACCTACAAGGATCATTCTATGATCAGAATGATCCTCAAAAACACCAGAGGCTCTCAGTTGATTGGCTCTTTCACAAGCACCCAGGACCACAGCCTAAAATAAATAATACTGAGAAACATTTTCTGTTACATCATTGTCAGCACAAGTCTCCTTTGTATGACCCTGTGGTATAATGTGCATTTTATAACAAAAACCATTGACATTTATGGTTTGGTAATCAAACATTATTCGGTTTGTTATTGTGTGTTTAATGACTTCATGGGAAAGATCAGTAATACTTTTTAAGTGAAAGGATGAGCTCGCAAAGTTTTGCATGAAGACTTGCCGTGGATCTGCTCAGGTATCCATCTTGTCAGCCAGACACATGCGGTTTACCAACGGCTTGTACTTTGCCAACAACACAAACATTGTTCTCTGCGTAATAGTTTTAGTTCCAGCTTATTAATGTTTTTGCTATAATGTGTGTGACTTCACAGCCATGCAAGGAGGGAGGTTATCCGTAAAGTTAGGAAATCCTGTCTCAAGAGTGTGGTTGCTGTAATATAATGATCTCTTCAATGTGATCTTGGTATACAGTTGAGGAGCCACAGCAAAGTGTGGCCTAGGGGCCTGAATCACATGGTATAATTTATTTTTCATTTTGCACTTGAAAGTGACCTTTGGCAAATAAATCCAAAAATCCCCAATAAACCTAAGGTCTTATAACTGTGCGGTCACATCAGAAGCGAATTGAGCTGCAAAGACGCTTTGGTCGCTCATAAAGTATCGCTGTGAATATTTCTGTTCGCTTTTGTCACTTAAGTCGCTCATGACGTACAATTCAATTTTGCAGACGCATTTAAAGGAGCCGTTTGCTTTTAGTACAGACAGCCATATCAAAGAGTGAACTCCCATACACTTTGGCCATATTGCAGAGATGGATTTACTTGTTGGATAAATGCTTACGGGTTTAGTTCCCCGTGTCTGATCGCTGTAATTCGGAGCGTGAATATCGGTTGAATATTTAATATCTTTCTAACTTTAAAAAACACTTTTGTAACTTTTAAGACGATAGTCGCACATCCCTCGTAACTACGCCAAGGAAGGTGAACCCTCCCGGACTCCGCTATTAACATGAACCGCTACGCCGAAGGAGCCGCACATCCACACGCACCAGACACCAAAATACCAACAAACATGTTTTCCATTTGATTGCTTTTAAATAAAGTTGTGTGCAGTTATATGGTTAAATACGATTATTAAAAGTGATCATGTCTCCTTCCTGGTCCAGAACTGCTTGGTCCATGCCGTTAATAGGCGGCCCGCTTCGTGCGTGTGCTTGTAAAAATGATATTTAAGCCTGATTATTACGGTATTGTATTGTCAATGCATAAAAACTGATTTTATAAAAAGGCAACTCGCATACATAACTAAGCGCAAATAAGCGCGCAAAAAAAGTTGATTTTGTTGGATTGTAGGAGGGCGCACGGCCCAGTAGTTCCCCGCCTAGCAGCTACTGAATGAATGAATGAATAGATGAATGGAATGGGCGGTAGCTTTTAACTTCGAGAATAAATTATACTGCAGGGCTACCTCCCATTTCACACAACTCATCCTCAATTAAACTGCATTGAAGTGACACGTTTGTTCCGTGCATTATTCATTTGCACAACGTTATTAAGTATTTTCGATATTTGAAAACGATATCGTCCAATTCAGAGCAAGGAAGATTAGTATGCTAGGATCTCGGTTAGCAGGCATGTATTGCGCCTATTTTACAATAATCTCAAACATTTCATTAACTCACCAGACCAACCAACCACGCGTCACACCTCCGCCCAGGCCAGAGCCTTTTTGTTGCGATCTCTGAAATAAAAAAGGCTTGGATCGTACAACACCGGGTGCCCAGCCACAGCCGTGATTAACTTTTCAGTCGACATTTTGATGTACAGTAGGAACCAAAAAAGTACAGTAGGAACCAAAGTGCCGGTGTTCCCTGGGATCCACGCAAGCGAAGAGCGTCTACATTCCGATTTGCTGTCAGTGTTTTGCCGCTGAAACGCGTCATAGTAATTTGCATAAAGTTCAGCCGTCTTCAACTTTTTTTGGTCGCTCTGGTCGCTCAACTTTTGCCGCTGGTAGCGTTTGTCGCTTTGGTCGCGTTTGCCCATAGAAAGTGAATGACTTCCGGTGATTTGGCAGCTCAATTCGCTTCTGATGTGAACGCACTAAGGCTGAGTGACAATTCAGAAGAGAAAACCTGGTATATCTGCTTTCAGAGTACTTCTGGAGCCTTGCGTCAAATAAAATACCAATTTATTTATTCATTGTTTTATATAAACATTAATCATTTTGAAATACACTAATGTTTCCTTTGCATGAGTAGCCATGGTTTCAAAACCAATGACATCAAAGGACCGTAGCAACAAAGAAAGTCATGCTTATTTTTTAATGTTGGGTTAACATTTGACCTTATCTTGACATACATCCTATAATAGGCTTGACAATAATACACTTTTGTACCTTTGACACTATTTTTGTGACATTGCTCCTCCTAACTTTAGAGGAAATTAATTACACTGGCTTTGTCCTGTTTACGAACGGAAAAATACCCCAATTCCTTTGGAGCCTGAAAATGCACTTCTGCGGGTGTTTGATGGGAATTTCAAATTTGGGCTTGGGTAGCGGTGGTGTGAAAGGGCTCCCACCCGAGGGCTCAGGAGAGAGAGAGAGAGAGAGAGAGAGAGAGAGAAAGAAACAGAGAGAGACAGAGACAGAGAGACAGAGAAACACAAGCTGACAACCAAAAGGTTGTCCTATCTCTCACGCAGACGTGTGACCAGGGAGCAGAGAGGCAAAACAAAACCCCCTTTTTCTCTAGTGTGAAACATGTTTTTTAAAACCGCGACACAGATGTCTGACCTTTTCCTGTAATGCAATGCTTTATCCCCAGCTGTCACACAACATCCCATCCCAGTGTGTTGAGAGTTGTCCTGTCTCTGTCTTTTTTATTGTATAGTCAAGGTTGTTTATACCCAACAGCACAATATCACCATTCATTTTGTTCACAGACAAAGGAACGTTCAGGGGTATATGCGGCCACGTGAAACCTCCGCTTTACACTCATTGCAAACCGCAATAGGCTTTATGCCGAGCATCACGTGACCAAACCGGAAAACAGGTCTCCTGACTTCCGCTTGCCGGAAAAGCCGGTAGCAGCGGTAGGAACTGATGGCGACAGCTATTGACTTGGCCTAGTTAGCCCTTTTTACTGTTGGTGTTTTATTTGATTTTAACATCTGAATGTTAGTGAGAAGAAAAGATGGATGAAAAAAAAACAGGAAAAAAAACTGCGGTTAAAGCTAGCGAGTGAGTCCGGGAGAGGGCTACTCTCCTCGGACACATTACTCTGAAGCCCCGGTGACGGTCTGGAAGTGTGGATTAATAAATAAAAACAAAACAGCGGTAAAAGCTAGCGTGTGAGTCCGGGAGAGGGCTACTCTCCTCAGACATATTACTCTGAAGTCCCGGTGACGGTCTGGAAGTGCGGATTAAAAAAAACCCCCAAAAAACAAAAAACAGCGGTAAAAGCTAGCGTGTGTGTCCGGGAGAGGGCTACTCTCCTCGGACACATTACTCTGAAGCCCCGGTGACGGTCTGGAAGTGCGGATTAATAAATAAAATAATGTGAGCGCGGTACAGCGGACCTGAACCGGTTGTGATGAGACCTGTTTCGCAGAATGCGGAAGTATGTTGCGCATAACCCCTACTTTACTATTCAACATAGAAACTTTGAAATAATTCCAAACCACCGACATAACTACAGCTACAACTAGCGTCCCACTACACGGCTGCACATGCCCAGACTTGTTATTGAGACGGCGCGGCGCGTTTGATGATGTCATCAAACCACGTCCTCACTTGAAACATAACAGATGTCTGAAATTATTTCAAACAAAGTGTTTATTTATTTCACACTGTCTTTGTACTAACAGAAATGGTCGCTTGCATTCGACTCAGGACAATTAGAGCTTTCCAACAAGGTATAACATGCCATAGGCCACTTTAGTCATTTTGAGCTTTTTTAAAAACTGATACCGATATTTTCCGATATTGATTTTTGATGCCAATATCGGCCGATAATATCGGTGGGCCGATAATATCGGACATCCCTAGTCTTAATACATCTTTCTCAAGCATGCCTACAGGTAGATTGCAGAACCTTTCGGCTGGGAGTGTCAATAAACAATCTTGCCACTAGAGACTATCCTGTACGGCACATGTGAAGGATGCCCCTTCTGAGATGACAAGCAGTGCAAGGCAGACAATGAACAATCAGGTTCATTAATCAGACTAATTAATTCAGATTAATTGAATGAGATCAATGATCAAACAGCCTCGAACACGCTGCAGTTAAGGGCTGTGAATGTGTCCACTTCATTCTGACCTGATCACTTGTTTCTTGACATTGCCTATTCCCACCAGTACTACAGCTATTAGTCTTCCTGTCATCCGTGTACTACTACATTACCCAGACAATCACAATCACACACACACACACTCTAAGAGCATTCATCATCACAACTGAAGCGATCGGTCCCTTGATGATCAGCCTCTAACTCTCGACTGTGACAGACACGCACACACATGCGTGGGTAGGTACACTCACATGCAGGCCGGTGCAAACACACACGTGCACGCACACACAGACACATGCATGACCACACTCACACACACACACACACACACACACACACAGTCCCTCGGACAGACACACTCGCACGCACACACATATACACTCTCAAATGCAATCTCTGCTCAATTTGGGTCTTATTGGGTTGCATTGGTATTTGATTAAAGGACAGCCAAGTCGTCCCACTAGACTGCTAAGAAGGAAACTCAAAGGAAAGAGGAGCAACGAGAAGACCGGAGGGAACGTAATTAGCGATTAATTAATTAGTGGATGGATATCAATGAATGTTGATAGACCACGTTCATGGCTGGAGACAGCCAAGGGACACGACATGCTGGTCGCATCTCAAACATCTTGGTCCTGGTGCCAAGGTGACTAGAAATGAGAAGTAGTTCTATTCTGCAGTACGGCTGAATCCTTATACAAACGAACAATCGAGTCTACGTTAGATTCTACGTTTCTGTGCTGGGAAAGATTCTAAGTCTGCCCCTAAGTATCTTACCAGCAAGAGAGAAAGAGATGGATCGAGAAATAGTGTGTGAGAGAGAGAGCGAGAGAGACAGAGAGAGAGAGAGAGAGAGAGAGAGAGAGAGAGAGAGAGAGAGAGAGAGAGAGAGAGAGGGAGAGAGAGGGAGAGAGAGAGGCAAAGTGAAAGAGACACTTTAAAAGCCAATGTTAAAAGAAGTCATAACAGGCTGACAGGGATTCAGGAAGACAAAAAATAAAGAAGAAAGAGAGAGAAAGGAAAGGGAGAACAGATAAAAGAGAGAGTAGAAGAAGAACTAGAAAAAGTAGTAGAAGAACATTTTTTTTAAATGTAGTTTAGAGCGAGAGAGAGAGAGAGAGAGAGAGAGAGTTTTCTCTAAGAGGAAGGCAAATGGCAGGAAATGGAGTTCAATGAGTTTGAAGCAGGGACTTCCTCTCAAAAAGACAGATAGGCACAAACACACACATACACACACAACTCTTGTTCCCCCAAGTTTCAGAGAATACGTTTCCTTCAATTCCAAGTATAGTCTCCATATTAATCTCTCCTCCATGTTCTCTCTCTCTGACAGCCAACCAATCTTATCCTGGGGGAGGTCAAATTAATTATGACCGCCATCTTCACTGACCTGCCGTGACACCGTTAGCCCTCCTCTTCCTCTTCAGGTCAGGTCGAGTGTAGAGTTTGAGAAGTGGTGGAGTAGTACGGGAGTGGGGACTAGGACTGGCGTTGCCCTGGCGATGGCAATGGCGTCTCTTGCCGTCTCTCTCTCTCTCTCTCTCTCTCTCTCTCTCTCTCTCTCTCTCTCTCTCTCTCTCTCTCTCTCTCTCTCTCTCTATGAGACTCAACGTACACAACAAACTAGCGTCACAAACAGAAGATGCACACACAGGGTGCATGCTCACACACACACACACACACACTATCTTCATTAATTTCCCTGCCACCGCACCCATTCTCTAGCTCTCTCTTCCTCTCTCCCTCATTCTCCCTCTCTCTCCCCTTTCTCTCCCTCCCTCTATCACTCTCCTCCCTTCTCTCTTTCCCTCCTACCCTTTTGCTCTCTCTGAATCCCCCCCCCTCACTCCACCCTCCCTCTCCCCCCCCACTCTATGTCTCTCTCTATATATATCTCTCTCTCTCTATATCACTCCCACCCGCTCTCCCTCTGTCTCCCTCTCTCCTTCATCTCTCCCACCCTCTATCCCTCTGCCCCCTACCCCCCCCCCCCCCTTCTCTCTGTCTAACAGAGGAACCAGTGTCCAGGCAGACAGGAAGCAGAGGGACAAGCAGTGTGCTCATCTGGCCACTAATTAACCGGGCGCATGCAGCTTCCATGCAGCTGCAAGGGCCAGATGCCTCACTTCGGCGCACGTGTGTGTGTGTTTGTGTCTTTGTGTGCCTGTGAATATTTGTCTGTGCCTATGTTCGTTGTCCATACGAAAATGTGTGTGTTTACAGGTTGATTTTCAGGCTTGTTTTTATTTTATTTTTGTATGTTATGTTTGCTAGGTGTGTTTGTGTGTGTCAATATGTGCCTGTGTGTGTGGGAGTGTGGTTGTGTGAGTGACTTTGTGTGTTTCTATGAGTGAAAGTGTATTTGTGTATGTGTTTTCGCATGTGTTGGTTGTGCGTGGTACATGTGTATATGTGGATGAGTGTGTGCGCTTTAGGTGTGTGTGTGTCTCTGAGTGAGTGAATGAGTGAGAGTATGTGTTTATGGGTGTTAATATGTGCATGCATGCGTGTGTGTGCGTGTTTACGCACTTGTGTGTCAAGCAGATAACCCGAAGCAGGAAACACGGCGTCATGTCCCGGGAAACTCTTATCCTAGTCCCAGAAAGTCTGATGCTCGCTCTACCAAATCCCCCTGTGCAATCATAACACAGGCCCTCTCTATCATTCTCTCTCTCTCTCTCTCTCTCTCTCTCTCTCTCTCTCTATATATATATATATATATATATATATATCTCACACACACAGCATGCTAACCTCTCTCGCCCGCGAATGATGAATGTGACCTATGTGCTGTTCTGTTCAGATATGGAGAAAGAGAGAGAGAGAGAGCGAGAGAGAGAGAGACGAGGATCAGAGGAATGTCCTCGTGGAAACCGAACAATACAATAGATCCTCAGAGCATGTCGTCACACAGAAAGAGAGATTTGTTCTGAAATAATATTTTCTTGTTTTGTTTTTATTTGTTTTTTTCTGTTATTGCTTTGGCAATATTGTTGAATGTGGAGAAAGATAGAGAGAGCGATGTGAAGAGAGACTACTAGGGCAAAAACGCTTTAGAAACTGGTGCTGTGGTGCCTTCAGCCAAGCACTTAAAGATGCTGTTGATAACATTCAGCCACTAGATGTCACACTCCCAATCCCCCTCCCCCCTCCCATTGCATTTATTTAACAACACCGCTGTTGCTCGAAGCACACGCCCCCTCGTGGTTGCCAATTTGTTGCACAACCTGTATATTTTTCGTGGTCGAGTGGAGTGATGAATCTTTTGTGGTAGAGTAATTCATTTATTTTGCAACATGTAGCTATACAATATACTATACTATATTATAGATTGAGGTTACTTTGTGCGGAGTAAAGCTGGGTGCTTAACATCAAACTCAGCCACAATAACTGGCAACCTTGATCACTGACGACACAGATACCACGTGATACCACGTGATACAAACCACAAGCCCTGTTAGAAGCGGGAACCAAATGTCAGACATCTTAGACAGAGGTAAACAAAACATTTAATTTGGCACGGTAACATTTTTTAATTGATTAATTCACAATCATAATATTTGTTTTACTATGCTTTTATTCCGCACCTTTCTAAAAGCTCTGTGGATGTATATATTTGTTTTAATTATTTGTCTACGTAAAAATGTTATCAATAGGACCTTTAAAGGTCCAGTGTGTAGAATTTTGTGGCATCTAGTGGAACAGACTTGGCATATATTGAATATAATATTCATAAGTATGTTTTCATTAGTGTATAATGACCTGAAAATATTAATTGTTGTGTTTTCATTTGCTTAGAAAGAGCCGTTTATATCTACATGAGGAGCGGGTCGCCTTTCACGGAGGCCACCATGTTCACCGCCATGTTTCTACAGTAGCCCAGGACAGACAAACAGCTCTAAAGCCTTCACCGTTGCATATTGTTGTTGAGACTAAAATAGGTTTGTTTGCCAACGTTAAGTAGCTGGCCCGGGTGGGCGGAGTTCCCCCGCATTCAATACGTTTTACAATAATGTCCGCCCGCCAGGAATGTCCCAACATCAAAACTGAAAATGACATTTATAGCAGCATAGCGCTACTGTGGTGGTGTAATAATCTCAATAGTAGTTGATGTAGTTTGAAAGTGTTTGTTGAGGTTGTTTTTTTAAGTTAAAGATATTGACCACCACCACCACCAACACAGACAAGTGATCAGCTGTGCCAAACTTCGGCTATAACACTAAGAAACGCTTATTAACATGAAAATATGCCACACACTCACTTAAATTTACATTTCTATCTGCAATGTCAGTGGGTTGCCTTGCCTACTTTTCAAGTAGCGCATGTATTCGATTTTTCCTACTTGGATTGGCCTTCTGCAAAACCAGATATGGTATTTTGGATAAAATAACCGCTCTAATGTAATAATGTAATTGAATTTAATTACAAAGTTGGTGTGATGGTCGCAGCGTTTCGGTACTGGTGCATGAAACATAGTATCCAAGGAAATGTGTAACTTAGCTGAATCACTAGGGGGCATTGTTGCGCTGTGACACATGATTTAAAAGCTGAGGTGATTTCAGCTTTTCTCCCAACACACATTCAGCGCTGAGAGCCCCTCCCCCACTCTCACTCACGAAAGTGGGAGATGAGAGCGCGCATGCGTGAGATATGCTGAACACCGGTCATTTTTTAGGCAGCATTTCAGCACAGATTCACATAGAGATCGAAACCTAGCGGCACAACTGAAGTGATTGTCGTTCTAAAGTTAAATAACCGGAGGAATGTTTTTTGTAATGTTTTAACACAAATAACATTTGTTAAAAAAAATAAAAAAACATTGAAAATTAATTTAAATAAAAATGCTGTCGTCTTTCAAAACGTCTGGGTGTTTGCATTCATAGCTTATACGGCACTGACACATATGATACATATATATATATATATATATATATATATATATATATATATATATATATCAGGGGTCGCGTTAACGGAATATTTTCCGTCATTGACCGTTTTTTTAAAACGGTGACGGAAAAATCTGAGGGCCATCCGTCATTTTGAAAGATTGCATTTCACACCCTGACCACTTGGTGGCGATGAGCATATTAATTGGCTCTTGTAGAAGAAGAAACGTAGAAAAGAAGAAAGAAACAACAAACCCACTTGAAACATTTGATTACGCGCAAGCGGGCACGCGAGGAACCTGGAAGCTAGGGTTGGGCGATGGCCCTTAAATTGTCAGTTGCCGATGTTCACAGTAAAACATCGTGATGGACGATGATATCATCGTCGGGGGGGCGTTAATAGGCGGCCCATGAAGCGGGCCGCCTATTAACGGCATGAACCAACACTTTTAATAATCGTATTTACCGTATAACTGCACATAACTTTATTTAAAAGCAATCAAATGGAACACATGTTTGTTTGTATTTTGGTGTCCGGTGCGTGTGGATGTGCGGCTCCTTCGGGGGAGCGGTTCATGTTAATAGCAGAGTCTGGGAGGGTTCACCTTCACGGCGTAGTTACTAGGGATGTGCGCACTGGCGGAGCCAAAGGGGTGGCCGGGGGGCACTGGACACCCCTGAAATCTGATTGGCCACCCCGGGTGCCACCCTACAATTTCATTCGCTACCGGCGGCGCCTTTTTCAAATCGACGAGGAAGAGAGAATATTTCCCACAGCTCACGAGTCATGCGAGAGACTGACTGCGGCATTGGCGAAGCACCATATTGAAGTAAGTTTGGGTTTGGGTTTCCTGAACAATTTTTACGAAAGTTGACTCGCTGTGTAGATGCATATTGGCAAATTGGCTCCATAACAGACAGTTAATCAGATAAGAGAGATCGGTTCCCAACTTAGCCTGTCGTAAGTTACAGTGTTACAACTCACCGAGTGGTTAGTGGTGTTCGTTGATGTTCCAAATCAAGTATGGTAGCGAAATACAGTTTCTGTCGTGTTTTATTTGGCATTTTGTAAATCCATTGATTTCGGTTGGAAGACTCATTGCTCTTTGACCAGATCTGATACTGACGCAAAAGGTACCCTCCCGCGTCTGTGTGAAACGATCTGGGGGTTCTCAAAACCCGTTCGCGTTGGTAAGAGACGAGCAGAGTCTACAGCGTCCGCTCGCAGAGCAGAGTCTACAGCGTCCGCTCGCAGAGCAGAGTCTACAGCGTCCGCAGTCTACTGTGAAACAATTCACTCCAAAAAGGGTTGGGGTTAGGGTTAGGGTTAGGGTAATCTATCACCGTGACCAGGTTATTATTGGAGTGAATGGACGCTGATTTACATGCCACTCAGTGGCATGTAAATCATCATGTACTCTGCTCGTCTCTTAAAACCGCGAACGGGTTTATGAGAACCCAGATCGTTTCACACAGACGCGGGAGGGAACCTTTTGCGTCAGTATCAGACGTCTAGGGGCGTGACAAATCGTTGGTATATTACGAGTTGGGATGAGAATGGGCTGCTCAACAATAGGGCTGGAACGGAGCGAAAAGTCTACAACCAGCCTCCACATTTTCTGTCATGGTCTATGGACCCCCTGAAGTAGCCTTGGCCACCCCCTGGCCACCCCATGTATAAAACTCTAGTTCCGCCACTGGATGTGCGACTATCATTTTAAAAAATACTAAAGTGTTTTTTAAAGTTAGAAAGATATTAGATATTCAACCGATATTCACGCTCCGAATTACAGCGATCAGACACGGCGAACTAAAGCCAGCGATCACCGGTATTAGTCCCGTGTGTCTAGCGGTGTCTACCTGCCTAGGTGTTTACCTGCCCAGGTGTATTGGTCAGTATTTCTGCAGTGATCAGTGATCAGTTAAATCAGGGCTTGTTGCGACCACGGATGTATTCGGTTTGCGATGCTCATGCCTTCTTATTTTTATGTTTTACTTTTTGCTCGACTAATGAAAACGTATTCGACTAAGCCTCCGTCGATCGACTAAGCCGACTATTAGGGGGCAGCCCTAGTTAACTTACAGCACTTTATATGGACCATTAGTTATATTTTCAATTTATTTACAGAGCAATCCCTGCAAAGTTTTTAGGTAATAACTATAGAAGAGACTATAGGATTAGTGTGTGTCGGACGAGGGGGGCGTGGCATCACGATGGTGGCTCTCCATCGTGATGTCAGTCAGCCATCACGATGGACGAGGACATCGTCCATCGGCACAACCCTACTAGAAGCCCCACTATACGCGAATTATCCGTGACATCGCGCCACCTTGAAAACTCGTTCGCTTGGGGGCGTGTTGACTAGTGGATCAACTAGCTCCCGCGTGTTGACTAGTGGATCAACTAGCTCCCGCCCGCATTGTGGTGATGAATCACCGTCAAGCCCCAATATACGCGAAATATCCGCGTGATGACAGTCAAGCCCCACTATACGCGAATCGCCTGGCGGCCGATGTTCTTACATATTCTTCTGCTTGATGTGTGTATCCACGGTGTGGATTATTTGTTCAGCTTGTTTGGACTGAATATTAATTAAAAATGAATGAATGAATTAAATTAAATTAATTAATTAAATGCTATTGAACATGTCATTATTATCATTTCAAAAATTAAAGTGACCGGTAAAAATAGATTATGACGGGATTTTTATGACCCTGTCAGTCAAAATGACGGACAACGAAAAAGTCTAGCGCAACCTCTGATATATATATATATATATATATATATATATAGATATAGATATAGATATAGATATATATATATACACACAGGTATATATATATATATATATAGATAAATAGATATATATAAGGAAAGTGTAAGGAGAGATATGTGTTTTATATATATATATATATATACAGTATATATATATATATATATATATATATATATATATATATATATGTATATTAGTGGTGGGCCATTATCGGCGTTAACGCGCTGCGATAACGCGAGACTCTTATCGCGCGATAAAAAAATGATGCCGTTAATCTATTCTCAAGGTTGGGTTGGGAGCTGGGTCTATAGCCTACCGGATTTCCACCAAGGAAGGTAAGCGCCGCGGAACGACTGTGTCCTCTGCCCGGCGACCCCCCGTCGGTCGTAGGTCTGGGCAGTGGCGCCTTAATGCACAACACGTTCTCATCCCAACTCGTAATATACCGACGATTTGTCATGCCCCTAGACGTCTGATACTGACGCAAAAGGTACCCTCCCGCGTCTGTGTGAAACGATCTGGGTTCTCATAAACCCGTTCGCGGTGGTAAGAGACGAGCAGGGTCTACAGCATCCACTCGCAGAGCAGAGTCTACAGCGTCCGCAGTCTACTGTGAAACAATTCACTCCAAAAAGGGTTAGGGTTATGGTTAGGGTTAGGGTAATCTATCACCGTGACCGGGTTATTATTGGAGTGAATGGACGCTGTAGACTCTGCTCGTCTCTTACCACCGCCAACGGGTTTATGAGAACCAAGATCGTTTCACACAGACCCCCCCCCCCCCCCCCCCCCCGTCAACAATCACGCAGACTTATTTTTAGTCATTATTTAGGTAGCACACGCATATTATGAATGCCTTCGACAGAATTCAAATGAGCCATTTTAATCTAGATTAATCTAGATTATGTTAATGTTAATCTAGATTAATTCCAAGATTACAGTTAGATTAATCTAGATTAAAGAAATTAATCTATGCCCAACACTAATATATATATATATATATATATATATAGAGAGAGAGAGAGAGAGAGAGAGAGAGAGGAGAAGTCCCACGCCCACATCATCGCACTGGGAAAATACCCATAAAATCTCCTCCAACGGGCGTACATGACACGAGTCATTACACCTCCCAGGGAGGTGTGCGGGGGGGGGGGGGGGGGGGGGTCCTTATGTTCAGACCCAATACGGTGTGAGGGGGTGGGGGTGGGGTGGGGGGCATTCTGAATTGGCTCAGCTCAGTCTAAACCGAGCGAAACTCTACTCTAAACTAAAAAGCACAGAGCAAAAAGCAACGCTCCTAGAAACCCTTAGTACTACCCTAGTTGTTTTATACTGGAGTACGTCATCATGCTGCCCAACCATATGGATAGTCTAGCCTAGTGCTTTGGGCTGTTTGACTCCCAGCTGAAAGGTTCTGGGTTCGAAGCCGATGTCCGCAGTCTACCTGTAGGCATTCTGGACTCCTTAGGCCGCTTAGTATAAAAACACTTTGCTAACAGACCTCAAAAATTGTAGTTGTGGTTATAAACATCCAGACAATTCCCTCGCCTTGGCTGGTTGTGCTGGAGTGAATGTGACTGCATGTTGACCTGCAGCAGGTCAGAGTACAAGCCTCTGTAACATTGTGCTCCTCTACATGGAGACTGAATGTGTGATTGTGGAGATGAAACGCATGGGCAGAGGTAACCCCCCCCCCTCTCTCTCTCTCTCTCTCTCTCTCTCTCTCTCTCTCTCTCTCTCTCTCTCTCTCTCTCTCTCACACACACACACACGCACACACAACAAAAAATGTTTCGTACAGTGTGTGGGTGTGTATGCGCGCTTGTGTGTGTGTGTGTGTGTGTGTGTGTGTGTCTGCGTGCGTCCATGTGTACTAGCATGAATATGATAGTACATGTGATAGCCGTCCGCGGCGCCACGCGGACGCCTGCCTAGGTGTACTTGTTGCGCCAAGTCAAATTCCTTGTAAGTGCAAACCTACTTGAAACTTGATTCTATCTTCTGATATATATAACACAGGAGTGTATCATATTGAACAGAAGCCAGCGCTGAATTGGCAGAATAGGAGAAAGAGGTTGCCTGGGTCCAGACCTTTGAATCTGCCCACTCCGCCGAGTGGGAGAGTTGACTGCTTCTGGTCTGGTGTTGTGACATAAAACAGTGATTTCTCGGTTGAAAAATCATTTATCCAATGAGCGCCGCAGAGGGACTAACGATTAGCCAATCAGCGCCACAGGACTAACGTTGTTGTCCCGACGACGCTGTGCGCCGTTGGAGTAATAACAACAATGGCGACCGCTATAGACAAGATAGACGCTGCTATTGAGGCTGTTCTGAATCGAGGTACGTTGAGGCTCATCTTCTCAATATCGCCTGACATCGTAGTTTGTTTTTACTTCACTCCGCACCACTCTTAAAACCCCAATAAAACCAGTATGTTGGCATGGCTACGCATCAGTGTCGATTTAAAATGACATTAGATTCAGGCGGATATGTTGGTCTCTAGTGATTGGTTAGGGAAAATCGAATCCCCTCCCCCACAGAAATCGGTTAGAGTGGAGGAAATGGAAGTGTAACAAAGTGTATCAGGAGAGAGAGAGTGAGAGTGAGAGTGGGAGTGAGCGAGAGAGAGAGAGAGAGAGAGAGAGAGCAAAAGTCGGATGAAATAAAGCAGTTCAGGACACTGACAAGTGTGTGTGTGTTTAGAAACAATATCTGCGTGTATTAATTCATATTAATACATTAGTATTAGTATTATTGTGTGTAAGGAGCTCTGACGCAGTTATCTGGATGGTAGCTCTGAGATGTTCTTCAGTGTGTGTGTGTGTGTGTGTGTGTGTGTGTGTGTGTGTGTGTGTTCCTTGGTAAGAGCCAGTGGGCGACTATCCCACGCCTAGCACCTTATGCAATTCACTGTTGCCTAGCAACCATGGCAGCCACTCTGCATCTCTGTTGCATTAGTTTCTGAAAAACCTTACTAGTGAGAACGTAATTCTTATTATAAAAATTACATTTTACTCGTAATAATAATAATTAATAATAATAATTGAATAATTCAATTCAATTCTGCCGAGTGACGCTAAGACCAGTAAAATCTAAAACAGCTTGCCACATCTCTCTCTCTCTCTCTCTCTCTCTCTCTCTCTCTCCAAGTATATATATAAACACTCAGATGAACCCTCTTCCACAAATACACACATGCACACACACGCACACACACAACATGGCCTGTCGACGATGACTCTCACCAGCATCAGAACCATGTGCACACTCACATATGAAAACATCCAAACCACCCCCAAGACACACACATGCATGCATGCAGATCAAACAGGAAATGTGACAGACTTAGTGATGACACAGAGGATTCTCCTTTTGAGCAGAAGATCTGAAGGGAGGGAGAGGGGGAGGGAGAGACACAGAGGGAGAGAGAGACCTGTATTGCTGTTTCTCAGCTAAGTCACACTGACCAGAAATTCTCTGTGAGAGAGAGAGAGAGAGAGAGAGAGAGAGCGAGAGAGAGAGAGACAGGGAGAGGGGGTGGTGGTAGAGAGGGGGGGGGGGGGGGTTACTCATAAATATCAGCACGGTTGGGGTATGAGATGCAGCTGGCACACACAGATGTGTGTTAAATGTCAGGTGTGTGTGTGTGTGGTGTGTGTGTGTGTGTGTGTGGTGGCAGCAGGTATCTGTTGTAGCCACTCCCCGGAGGAGGGATGGGGAGGGAGGAAAGGGGGCGGGGTGGATCAAGCGCTCTCCCTACCATGGAAAATTACAATGGAAACAAATAAAGTTAATCATCAAAAGTTAGTGTGTGTGTGTGTGTGTGTTTGAGAGTGAGTGAGTGTGAGAGATAATTAGAGAGAGATGAAATAACGTAATCAAAATACAGTACAGCAGCCACAGAACAAAAAACAATCAAGGAACAGAGAAAAAGAAAAAAAGGGGAGAGGTCAAGAGAGAGAGTGAAAGAAAGAAAGAGATTGACTCTCACTCTCTCTCTCTCTCTCTCTCTCTCTCTAGTGACAGCTCATTCACTCTGTTCCCAAGGTAACCAGAGAACAGAACAGCACACACAGAAAGATACCAGCAACCAGCCAATAATTGCACTGTAGCAAAGGTGTGTGTGTGTGTGCTTCCACTATCCACTCAGTGGCATGTAAATCATCATGTACGCATCACATGTGTAGAAACAAGTCACAAGACCTCAGACATCACATGACCGCAGACTCGAACCATTAAAATAAAAGACGTCTTTGACTTGGACCGTGTCATTCACAAGATTTCCATTAAAGGCCGTGGTGCAGGTTTAATTTTCTAACGAATTTGCATATTTGCTTGTTGGTAATAAACATTTAAACTGTTATTAATTGTATTTGATGTTGTTGGGTATCACAAAACGTAATATAATACGAAAAAGTAGCTACTATTTTAGCAGTTTGGGATTGATTCTCATTTCCCGCACAATGCATTGCATGACGTCACATCGGGGAGACGACAGACCAAAGCCCGCATTGAGACCATTGAGAGAGACGAGTAGAGAGAGACTAGTAAGAGATTGTTCAGCAGATTATACAGATAAATAGATAAATACATATAGTATTTATCTATCAATCTATCAACAGTATTTGCAGTAGTTGATGTACTAGTCGCATTGCTGCTCGAAGGTGTACCGCCCCGTAAAGCAGTGCCGGCATCTGTCACTGTCAGCGTCACAGCGTACTTTGTTGTCTTCCGCTGTCTTCTCCGTGAGCGACAGTACCTCGACCAATGGGATGAGTGTATTCTGTATCGTCATACTCGTGTGTGAATATGCTGTCAGCTCATTGGTCACAGAACAGGACAGGGGGGGGGAGTTACCACACGTTCAATGTGTTAAACAATAATGTCCACCCGCCAGGGACGTCCCGACATCTAAACTGAAAATTACATTTATAGCAGCATAGCGCTACTGTGGTGGTGTATTAAAAATAATTTCAATAGCAGTATGTATTTTGATAGTGTTTTTTGAAGTTAAAGGCCGTGGTGCAGGTTTAATTTTCTAACGAAGACGCCATAGTTCTAGTACAAGGCTGAGGCTACCTTCCACACGTCTCCCTCACGTGACGTCATCGCCGAATTGTGTTAAAATGAACCGTTGCTACCAAAAACGACAAAAACTAGACTTTAACAACATTTTGGAGACATTTCTAACTTTATATGAAGAGTTTAGATGCAAAAGCCTCTAAATCCGTTTGACCACTTTTCTTCTAAATGACCATTTTTTATCAGGCTTCTATGTTCAAGTTCAGTCATTTTATTTTAATGGCAATGATAAGGTTATTAGTTAATGAATAAAATATTTTTTTTTCTAAAATGTCACTTTAGTCTTTTTATGTTTTTACCAAATACATTTTTTTTTGCATCAAAAACAGCTAAATCCACCAGTACTTTTTTGGCAAAAACCTCTAAATCCACATATTTGGACAAGACATAGTAAAAAGTAGTAAAATCACTTATATATATTATATATTTATATTATAAATTATAATATAAAAATATGAGGTAGAAATTAATGTAAATGATGGAATAAATAAAACAAAACATAAAATAAATTTTCCAACAATAAATTATATAAAAAAATAAAACATGAAAAAAAAGTGAAAAGTGGTCAAGTAAGTTAATTTCTTATGTTTGGGCATCAGATTCAACTATAAAAAAGCTCATTACATTAAATAAAAAAGCTTATTACGTTCAAAAACATTTGGCATATAATCAAGTATGTAGCCTATATAAGAGAAAAGACGTAAATCTGATTTAAAAAAAGGCCAAAAGAAGTGAGACCTCAATGAACTGACAATATTCCCCATGCTTGAAAGGAGAGGTGCAAACACACACCAAATGTGAGGTGCTGGCAACTGAGAGAGAAGATCAGTAAAAGGAGAGAGGTGCCGCACACTCCGAGTTGAGAACAATGTAGGTAGTTTATTAAGGCGATAATGTTTCGGCCGTCTGGCCTTCCTCAGATCGCGCATCTATGCATCCGCATAGATCGCGCATCTATGCGATCCGCATAGATCGCGCATCTATGCGATCTGAGGAAGGATCTATCTATAATCTATAATAAAGATAAAGAATATAAATAAATAATAAAGAATAATATAATAAAGAGTCTATCTATATTTATAATCTATCTTAGAAGCGATCTAAGCCGGCTCCTCAGCGCGCTGCCATGTTGAAACTGGGTGAAGTCACATGATTCCGTGTTGCGTTGTGATTGGTTCTCGGAACGTAGAGGCTTTTGCTGACAAAGGGAAGTGGCGTTTAGAGGTTTATGCCTACAAATCGAGATTTCAGACCAGGAAAAGAGTGGTATTTTGCGGGATTTGATTAACATATACTACGTGCGGAGAGCAGTCACTCAATATATTCATCTCATTTTTGACAGAGGTCGCGTTTAAAGGCTTTTGCATCTGAACTCTTCATATACATATCTTGAGTGCTTTATGTACCCATTAATCGAAAGTGGTGTTTAACCTGCACCATGGCCTTTAAATATTTTATTATCACTTTGTCGATCATGCTATAACACAAAAAAGATTTTAGAAAGTGCCCTTTTCCTCTTATTCAAATCATTCAGCCACCAATCAAAATTCTGCACAATTCTGCTTATGAAATTATACCGGTTGCCATGGTAGACGGAGAAATGAACAGGGTTAGTTTCTAAATGTTTCTGAGAGAAAGTAAAAAAGCTTTAAAATTAGTAAAGAAAAAAATTCCCTTGAACAAATTGTGAGTTTGTGACAAACATTGAAACTCAGGTCTCAACTTAATCAAGATTTTTTGTGGGCCTGTTGTGCTTTTATGGTGTGTGTGCCGGTACCTGGGACATGCTGGAGAAGCCGAGGTTGCGACAGCCATTGCAGGGCGTGAAAGCTTCCCAGAATCCAACGGGGCTGCAGCCTCGCCCCACTGCCTCCTCTTCCTCAGGGGGTGGTGCGAGGGGGGGGCTGACCCGCTGTGGACACAAGCACACACGCGCACACACACGCGCACACAAACATACGCACACACACACGCAAACACACAGTTTACTGTTTGGTCAGATACGCTTGTATAAAGTGAATTCAGATATAGATATATATTATATATATATATTTATATAATACATGTGATTAAGGAGCAGGAAGGGGTTAGGGTGAACATTGGGGATGGAACCTAGTATCTTCCAGCTGAGAGTCCTACCAGTCCTACACCCTATCTGCAAACCTATGTATGCAGACACACACACACATATGCAAACACTTGCATGCAGAAACACAAACGCACATGTACATGCACACAAAGACGCAGACATAAGCCCTATTTGCACGGGATTATTATTACCTGGCGACCTATAGTAATTTGTAATAATTGCGGAGGTCGTCTGTGATCTTAATCCCTTGCGAATCTGCCATGTCCGTAATTTGTAAATTAACAATTCCACTGCAAATTACCTACCATATTTTGCCAAACACAGAGGTCATGTGATAATATTAGTCCCGTGTGAATCAGCATCTCTGTGATTTGGGGTTGTTTTTTGTGTTTTCCACGCCATTTTCTGCCCTTTTCCCAGTCGAGAATTATAGAGGCTGTGTTGGCAATTATAAATGAAAGTTTTGACAGCATTTTGGGTGCAAATTCAGGAGGCTCATCTTCGTACACAGCATGGAGACCCATTCGCAGAAAGAGCAAGCTCAAATCCATCAGAAGAGCAAAACCTCGAAAGATGATTAGATGGATTACATGCATGGCAGCATGCGGTAAGGAACATATTGTTATTTATACATTCATCTGATGTTACTGACATAATGTCAGTAAATTCAAGTTAAAACACAGACTTTGCTTATCCTGTGCGAATGCGCCGTGCGAATGCGCCGCACGAAACACAGACGTGGTGGGGTAGGTCCCCAGGTAATACTAATCCCGTGGGAATAGGGCTGTAGACACACACACACACACATATACACATACTCATACACACACACACTCTGTTAGCCTCTATTCAGATCAACATATTTAGATGTAGCTACAAGATGACAGATCTCTGTTCGCAGATCTGTCCACAGCATACTTGTGACATGTGACATGTGTATTTATGTACCAGTTGGAAAAAAACATATTATGTGTAAAGAAAGTAAAGAAAAGAATCTGAATACAATTAAATAAAAAGACTCCAATTCCCATAATCAGGTGCACAAGCGTGGATATTCACTCACATAAGTGGATATTCACAACTAAATCTGCCCCCACACACACACACACATTTCTATAACCACAGCGGCCATCGAGTACAGAGGTGACGCGTGGAAGAAGAGGACACATACACATTCTGTTTGTTTGGGTGGCATTTAGTGTTTTATTCATGTCTGTGTGTGACGATGTATGGCGTCACACACACACATGAATAGGAAGGGGGGGGAACATCCACGCTAGCCAGCGAGACGCTGGTGGAATGCAAATATAGTGGCTAGAGAGAGAGAGAGAGTGAGAGAGGATGATATGTATACTGAATGAGTGTGTGTGTGTGTGTGTGTATGTGAGATAGGGGGCACGCTTGTTGTTGAGTATGAGCTTATGAAGCGTATGTGTTTCATGTAAAGTAAGCCGGGTTTTATATTACACACATTGCTTAATCGGAGAAGAAGAGGACATTAACTATAGGCCCCTGAAGTGAGGTAGATACACACACACACACACACACACACACACACACACACACACATTAAAGCAAGCCCTGCTCAATTTGGATGTTATTGCAAGGTGTGTGTGTGTGTGTGTGTGTGTGTGTGTGTGTGTGTGGTTGCGAGCGTGTGTGTTCGTATTTGTGTGTGTGTCCATGAAATCACAACAATTAAATGTACAGAAACTCTTTAGCACATTTATTTATATTTTTGTATAAAGAAAAGAATGATGATAAAAGAAATGTCTGAAGGCAATGGCAAACAGCAATTACTGTCCCAAACAAGTCCAGGCAAGAAAAATAAAGTTTGGTTTGTGTGTGTGTGTGTGTGTGTGTGTGTGTGTGTGTGTGTGTGTATGTGTGTGTGTGTAAAGCCACAGTAAGTGAATTGTAATTCTGACCAACCAAGCGGATAAACACTGGTAGCAAAACATTGCGTCATACCGCCCCCTTCTGGATATTGTGGGGAACTGCATTTATCTTGGTTTGTTTTGTTTTGTTTTGTTTTGTTGTATTTTATTAAGGCCAAAACACTTGTGAATGTGCTTCATGTTTCTTCTATAGTCTGGGGGAGGGAGAGGCATTATTATTGAAAAAATAAAATATTGTACCCATCAAATTAATCAAAGCTATCAGGGAGCACATCTGGCTAATAGGGGAGTGTGTGTGCATGTGTACACCAGTGTGTGCATGTGTGCGTGTGTGTGTGTGTGTGTGTGTGTGTGTGTGTGTGTGTGTGTGTGTGTGTGTGTGTGTGTGTGTGTGTGTGTAGGTGTGTCTGTTTGTAGGTGTGTGTATGTGTATGTGTGTGTGTGTTTGCTTATACATTGCAGTGTTTGCTTATACATTGCAAGCAAAATATTCTATTGGGGTCGATTGTCATATGTTGATTCTATTGGAAATGTATTGATTCATGTGTTCAAATGAGACAGATGATGTGTCTCAGATGAGGTGTCTATAGCTTCTTCAAATCAAGGACATCTCTATGCATTATCGCTACACTAGTTCTACAAGTGTTTCGTTAAATTACGTTTTTGTCTACTCTATAGCCGTACATTATGTTTGATCCAGGATCAGTAGGCTATGCTATGCTATAGAATCAGTTTAAAACAACAAACAAACTAAACGATTCCATTATAGAAAGCCCAGACGCACGCAGGCACATACGCAGTGGTAGAAAGTAACTAAGTAACTAATGTTTACTCAAGTACTATACTTAAGTACACATTTGAGATACTTGTAATTCCTGTAATTCCACTACATTTAGTAGTGGAAGCTTAAGTTACTAGTTATTTTGCAGATTCAGATACAAAATATAATCAAGAAATAAATTATATTATTATATCAATAACGATTTATTGGTCCCCTGGAGGAAATTCCCAAGCTACCCAGCAGTATGTAAAGTAATATATAAAATATGTATAAAAACATTAAAATGAGCTCCACCAGCTGCAACATTAAAGCGATGAACACATTAATGCATCAATAAATATAATCCAATAATATCATATATATTATTATAAAATGGGCAATTCTGTTAGCCTAGAAATCTAGACGCCCCTAGCGGCAGCAAATGTAATTTGCAGCCAGGGGGGTCTAGCACTTCTCCGTCGTTTTTCTGTGCTGGAAACAGAAAATCTGTCAGGCCAATCACAGCGTGAGGGGCGGGGTCGGAAGCCAGGCTACCATGACGACAGAGTTGCAACGGTTCCGTGTTAGAGGTAAACAATGGCTGCTGCTGCTGGCGAACAGCTGTCTTTCGACTCGGCTTTGGCCGCGACTCTTCAAGACTTGAAGTTAACATTTTATTTCACTATTCTTCCACAATCCACCATACGGAACACTTCCCCATGGACTAATTTCCGTCGCTCTGACTACGTCACCTTCTTCGTTGCTCTGATTGGTTGTAGCGCTATCCTATTGCGTGCAGAGGGAACTTGAAAGACAACCGTTTATCCCACCCACACTGCCAATGGAGCAGTGCCAGACCCTACATCTTTCTGATGTGGGTCTGGCTTGCCAGGCTACAATTCTGTATGATGAGTACTTTTATTTTAGGTACTTATATTTTGATGTTTTTGT
The DNA here is from genome assembly GCA_030340625.1 of Merluccius polli. Taxonomy (NCBI): domain Eukaryota; kingdom Metazoa; phylum Chordata; class Actinopteri; order Gadiformes; family Merlucciidae; genus Merluccius; species Merluccius polli. The sequence continues at coordinate 130,264 of JAOPHQ010003136.1, read as the reverse complement.
ACTTTTACTTAAGTAACATTTTCAATGCAGAACATTTACATGTAACATAATGTTTCTATAGTGTGGTATTGCTACATTTACTTAAGGAGTACTTCTTCCACCACTGCACATATGCAAGTACCGTGTGACTAGGGCATGTTGTGTGCTGCGCTCTGCACTTTTTCCCTCTTCAACATCGTCACCACCACCACCATCACCCTCCTCCTCCTCCTCCTCCTCCTCCTCATCATCACCACTATCATCATTATCTCCATCATCCTCATCATCCTCATCATGACCATCATCTCCATTATCACACCACCACCACCACCTCATACACACTCTCTTGTCCAAAATGGCCACCAATGTATGTTAGTCAATCTCACATCAAACAGTTAAAAACAGAAACCGGACAAAGGGGGAAAACCAGCTTCTCCTAGTGGACATAATGATTAACTGACAGTACTGCCGCATTCCACATGATTGGAATTGTCAATGTGTTATTCATTTAAACCTGCACTATGTAACTGACTTTTGTTCAAACTTATTTGAACTACTTGAATTACTATTTGAATTAATGTCTGAAGAATCCACTCACAGAATCAATTAATCCATTTTTTTTCTTTCTCTTCTCTCTTCAATTTTGTCTGTTGACAAATGGTGGGAGTAAAATAGCAATGGTTGTAGTAAATAGGTGAAACAGTGCAGGTTTAACCTATATTTACTCTAATATTCACCCTCACCAAGGAACGCCTCGGTGGGGATTCAAAACCAGGATTTTCTGCTCCTATCTTCTATCAATAAATTCAAGTCCCTTTTGATAAAAGTTACTATCATCGATCGATCTATAACCACAGCCTGCTGTTCCAGTGTTTGACTCCCATCCAAAAGTTGTGGGTTCAATCCACAATGTCAACAGACTAACCTGCATCATAGAGCAAGATACCTAACCCCTGCCTGCTCCTTAACGACATGTAGTATGGCAAGCTGTTTTAACATTTAATCAGTAGGGATTAGGGCTGCCCCCGAATAGTCGAATAGTCTGCTTAGTCGATCGACGGAGGCTTAGTCGAATACGTTTTCATTAGTCGAGCAAAAAGTAAAACATAAAAATAACAAGGCATGAGCATCACAAACCGAATACATCCATGGTCGCAACAAGCCCTGATTTAACTCATCGCTGCAGAAATATTGACCAAAACACCTGGGCAGGTAGACACCTGGGGTCCGTTTCACAAAGCAGGTTTAACAACCTCTGAGTTTAATCCTAAACGCTGAGTTGATCTCCACTGAGATAGAAAACTCTGGGATTTCGGTTCCACAACACCGGTTTTGAGTTAAGTTGATCAACTCAGAGGAGTTCCACCTAGGGTTGAGCGCGTGCACCACAACTATAAAAAGCCAGCATCAATGGAGCCCCGATTCGACGAGTCACCATGGCAACGGGGAAGTCACCAACCTCGATTGGAAATACTTAATATACCTACTACTAATGCGCTCATATGGCGAGTTTCAACACGTTTTTAGAAAGAAGTGCAACACTGCTGCGTAAGTTTAAATGGAGTCCTTTGCGATCACAATAATATTACAGAGGAAAACTGCTTGAATGGTAACTATTTATTTCATTTAGGTGCAATCCCGCGGGGGAGAAGCGCACTTGACAGCAGCTTAAGATTACATTATTCAAACAGATAAGACCTCGGCATGATCATTTTGATCATGTTTTACACTGTAAAGTAAATATTAAGTGGCTATTTGACTGTATACAGTTGCCTCTACATCTCCGACATTGTACAAAAAACATTTGCAAAGAAACGCAGTGCAACACACAATATCTGCTGGGATGTGAGAGACTACGGTTGGTAATGTTGCAAATGCAAGGACGGATTAGGTTGTGTATGTAAATGATGGACTGTGACGTGAAACGGTACCGCTGAAAAAGATAATTGTCTGGAAATGATAATTGTCTGGAAAGGCTAGCCTACATCTATGGTCTGATAACCCTCTCCCGACGAATATTTAATTCTCTGCGCAGTAAATAATAATTATATAATAATAATTAATTGCATTTATATAGCGCTTTTCAAGACACCCAAAGCGCTTATATATATATATATATATATATATATATATATATATATATATATATATATATATATATATATGTGTGTGTGTGTTTGTGTGTGAGTAAGGGAGTACCGGCACTTATTTTTTTCCACTTCGAGCGCTGGTCAAAAGGACATGTTCGTGAAAAAGTCGCCTCCTACTGTGCCTAATGGACTTCTGAAATAGCCTACTGACTCTGATTTTGTTAAATGATTTTTGACAGACGGCTACGCCAAAACTCGCTGACTGAATGAATGAGGAAATCAAATGGCGTGTGTGGCTGAAAGAGGGCGGAGACACATTGATCCATTGAGTAAAACCTGGTCCCGACCAGGTTAGGTTCATAGAGTCTGTTACTACGGTAACTGACCGAGAGCGTAAGTTATCTCTCTCTGTGAAACAGGTTAGAGTTGCCCCTCTTTCTCTGGTTTGAGTTATCTCCCTTTGTGAAACGGAAATCGCAGAGTTTCCCTCAGTTCAGGGTTAATAAACGCAGGGTTTTCACTAAACCTGCTTTGTGAAACGGACCCCTGGGCAGGTAGACACCTTGGCAGGTATACACTTAAGGCCGCAGTATACTCGCCGTTCCCAAGCTGTCGCGCGACAATGTGACGTCACGGGAGCGCCGTAACTATTTATACTCGCGCTGGTGGCCGCGACAGTAGTTGCAGTCTTCTCCTGAACAGAGGTGGCGCCACTGAGGAAAGGCGACCGACTTTGCTATTTCTACGCAGTAGAAGAAGAGATATGCTAATACTGCCACCCCTGTGTCTTTAATTTCTTACACATCATTAGATATTCAGTTAAGGTTTAGTTCACCGGGATGTCTCTCACTATACAGCATTATGTCTATTGCTTTACATTGCTATTATTCTACATCAATGCCACACCTGGTCAGCCATCAACAGTCCAGTGTATGGCAGCAGTTTGCATATGAATAGTGTTTGTAAGCATCTATCTTAATAACTTAATGATTATCTTATATACTTTTATTTTATAACTTAATGCCGCTTTGAGATAGTATTTCAGCCACGTAATTCCACTCGTCTTTGACCACAACAACAGTAGACAGCACTTACATAAAACCACGGTTTATTAGCGAAAAAATATAGGCCTACACCACACAATAAAATAGAACATATAAAGAAAGAAGCCTTAGCAATAAGGCGCATTAAAATGTGCCTTCGAACTCGTCCGTGTTTCTGTTCCCGCTTTGTCGCGCGCCGCTGAAAAAAAGGTGCACGACACAGCGCGAACGGGCCAAAAATCCTGTCGCGCCGGCGAGATCGACGTCATTTTGACGTCACAATGTCGCGCGACAGCTTGGGAACGGCGAGTATACTGCGGCCTTTAGGCAGGTAGACACCTAGGCAGGTATACACTTAGGCAGGTAGACACCTAGGCAGGTAAACACCGCTAGACATGCGGGACTAATACCGGTGATCGCGGCTTTAGTTCCCCGTGTCTGATTGCTGTAATTCGGAGCTTGATTATCTGTTGAATATCTAATATCTTTCTAACTTTAAAAAACACTTTAGTATTTTTTAAGACAAGACGATAGTCGCACATCCCTCGTAACTACGCCCGTGAAGGTAAACCCTCCCAGACTCCACTATTAACATGAACCGCTCCCCCGAAGGAGCCGCACATCCACACGCACCGGACACCAAAACAAACATGTTTCCCATTTGCTTGCTTTTAAATAAAGTTGTGTGCAGTTATACGGTTAAATACGATTATTAAAAGTGTTCAATGTCTCCTTCCTGGTTGTTTTTCCGACAACCTTCAGAACTGCTTGGTCCATGCCGTTAATAGGCGGCTCGCTTCATGCCTGTGCTTGTGAAAAATATATTTTAAAGCCCGATTATTACGGTTTTGTATTATCTGTAAAGTAGCACAATGTTAACAGTGTTTCTGTTATAACCCTCTCGCCCTGGAACTCAAAACAAGTTCTGATTGCTCAAAAAATAAATAGAAATAATTATGTTAAAAGTGCGACGATTAGTCGACTATCAGCTTGAAATGGCGACAAAGAGTCGACTAAGAAAATCTTTAGTCGGGGGCAGCCCTAGTAGGGATGACTAGTAGCAATTTAGTTTTCACTAGTCAAAATGACATGTCAACATTTTTATTTTGACTAGTTAAAATGTTAATTTAAAATATCTGCAAAACAATTTTGACATGTTACAAATATACTTTCACATGTAGAAATTACATTTTGATTAGTCAAAACTGATTTACCTGATATACCTTAAAACTGATATCTTTAAGCATAGATAGCAGTAATTCCTTTTTCACTAGTAAGAATAATATAGATATCTACAATTGAATTTCCACATGTTGAAAAAGGATTGTGACTAGTGGAAATGTAATTTCCCATTTCATATCATTGGGCATCATATCATTGAAGTACCACAAAGCCATTGGTCTACTTTTAAATATATGTCTAACTCGTGAATATTCAACAAATGTTGGCATGGCAACTGGCGCCATACATTTGTTTCAGAGTGGAAGAAGTTGAACATGGCGAAGCAGGTGATAATTAAAATCCAACGGAAATGTTTTGCCATTGAACGGACATATAATCCATATATAATGAAGGTGTATATATATCAGGGTTCGCGTTAACCGAATATTTTCCGTCATTGACCGTTTTTTTAAAACGGTGACGGAAAAATCTGAGGGCCGTCCGTCATTTTGACAGATTGCATTTCACACCCTGACCACTTGGTGGCGATGAGCATATTAATTGGCTCTTGTAGAAGAAGAAACGTAGAAAAGAAGAAAGAAACAACAAACCCACTTGAAACATTTGATTACGCGCAAGCGGGCACGCGAGGAACCTGGAAGCTAGGGTTGGGCGATGACCCTTAAATTGGCAGTTGCCGATGTTCACAGTAAAACATCGTGATGGACGATGATATCGTCGTCGGGGGGGGGGCATTAATAGTGGACCAACACTTTTAATAATCGTATTTACCGTATAACTGCACATAACTTTATTTAAAAGCAATCAAATGGAACACATGATTGTTTGTGTCCGGTGCGTGTGGATGTGCGGCTCCTTCGGGGGAGCGGTTCATGTTAATAGCGGAGTCCGGGAGGGTTCACCTTCACGGCGTAGTTACTAGGGATGTGCGACTATCATTTTAAAAAATACTAAAGTGTTTTTTTAAAGTTAGAAAGATATTAGATATTCAACCGATATTCACGCTCCGAATTACAGCGATCAGACACGGGGAACTAAAGCCGCGATCACCGGTATGAGTCCCGTGTGTCTAGCGGTGTTTACCTGCCTAGGTGTATTGGTCAGTATTTCTGCAGTGATGAGTTAAATCAGGGCTTGTTGCGACCACGGATGTATTTGGTTTGCGATGCTCATGCCTTCTTATTTTTATGTTTTACTTTTTGCTCGACTAATGAAAACGTATTCGACTAAGCCTCCGTCGATCGACTAAGCCGACTATTAGGGGGCAGCCCTAGTTAACTTACAGCACTTTATATCGACCATTAGTTATATTTTCAATTTATTTACAGAGCAATCCCTGCAAAGTTTTTAGGTAATAACTATAGAAGAGACTATAGGATTAGTGTGTGTCGGACGAGGGGGCGTGGCATCACGATGGTGGCTCTCCATCGTGATGTCAGTCAGCCATCACGATGGACGAGGACATCGTCCATCGGCACAACCCTACTAGAAGCCCCACTATACGCGAATTATCCGTGACATCGCGCCACCTTGAAAACTCGTTCGCTTGGGGGCGTGTTGAATAGTGGATCAACTAGCTCCCGCGTGTTGACTAGTGGATCAACTAGCTCCCGCCCGCATTGTGGTGATGAATCACCGTCAAGCCCCACTATACGCGAAATATCCGCGTGATGACAGTCAAGCCCCACTATACGCGAATCGCCTGGCGGCCGATATTCTTCCATATTCTTCTGCTTGATGTGTGTATCCACGGTGTGGATTATTTGTTCAGCTTGTTTGGACTGAATATTAATTACAAATGAATTAAAATTAAATGCTATTGAACATGTCATTATTATCATTTAAAAAATTAAAGTGATCGGTAAAAATAGATTATGACGGGATTTTTATTACCCTGTCAGTCAAAATGACGGACAACGAAAAAGTCTAGCGCAACCTCTGATATATATACAGTATATATATATATATATATATATATATATATATATATATATATATTAGTGATGGGCCGTTATCGGCGTTACCGCGCTGCGATAACGCGAGACTCTTATCGCGCGATAAAAAAATTATCGCCGTTAATCTATTGTCAAAGTTGGGTTGGGAGGTGGGTCTACACAGGTAAAAGAACGATGATAAACATCCGTATTCGCGGTGTCATTACTGCCCCCCCCCCCCCCCCCCCCCCTACAATCGCGCACCTGTTCCACTCCGGTCGCAGCCCCCCCCCCCGGTCAACAATCGCGCAGCCCCCCCCCCCCCCCCCCCCGGTCAACAATCGCGCAGCGCAGCGCATACTTATTCTTAGTCATTATTTAGGTAGCATACACATATTATGAACGCCTTCGACAGAATTCAAAGGAGCCACTTTAATCTAGATTAACCTACATTAATTCCAAGATTACAATTAGATTAATCTAGATTAAAGAAATTAATCTATGCCCATCTCTAATATATATATATATATATATATATATATTATGGACAGTGTTGGGCAAGTTACTTTAAATTAGTAACTTAGTTACAGTTACTAGTTAATTCTTTCAAAAGTAACTCAGTTACTTTAAGTTACTTGTTACTTTCAAGGTAAGTAGTTACTAGGGAAAGTCACTTTTTTTTTTAAACTCTGCCAGTCCTCTGGCTTGCTTCCATGTAAGTCCTATCCTACCACAAGCGCAATGCGCCACCTAGTGACCTGAACGTGCCATAGCATAGAAAAATAATGTGCATATTTCCACGAGAGAAATCCAACGCGACTGTCGTCGATGCGTTATTATGGATCCCACTGCTTTTCTTGGCAAGCCACGCCCTCTGTAGCATTCGAGCGCTAGGATTGGCCAGGCGTCCATGCTCGCGCAAAATATCAGTTGATAGTTGAATGCTACGGAGGGTGTGGCTTGCCAAGAAAAGCAGTGGGATCCATAATAACGCGTCGACTGCCGCCATTGTTGTTTTCATTCATTTACTTGCACGTCGCTGCGTCACATGACTCATGTCCGCTTCACGTCCACCACGGAAACTGTAGTCCTGGTAGGGCTGCAGGATATATCGGCTATGTACGATATATCGATATAATTTCCAAGGGGATACAAGATTTGACAATATCGTTTATATCGATATATGCATTAAAATGGTCAGTTTCCGCCTCAAGCGTCTGTGGTTGCCTTGGAGACTGTGAGCGCGACCGCGACCCCTCCCACTCTGTCCTTCCGAACGTGCCGTGTGCAAAGACGCCTCATTCCCTCACCCGCTGCCCCCTCACAACAAAACAAGCATGGAGGATCCCGATAAAAAAAACGAGACGGCGGCGGGAGACGCGCTGTGACATCATCATCCGTACGCTCCTCCACCTTCGCGCTCGCCGCCAACGCCGCCGTCTGTGAGGTTTCTTCCATCGGTGAGGATCTCAGGTCGCCTTCGGTGTTGTCCGGTGAGATTAGAGTGGGTTAGAAACATCTAACCCACTCTATAGAATATATCGAGATATATATCGTATATCGCCATTCAGCCAAAAAATATCGGGATATCATATTTTGCCCATATCGTGCAGCCCTAAGTCCTGGGTTATGCACGTGAAGTAACGAGTAACGAGCCTGTTTAAATTGCAGTAACGATAATGCGTTACTGATTTTGACAAAGTAATTAGTTACAGTGCTCGTTACCGCAAAAGTAACGTAGTTACTGTAACGCGTTACTTAGTAACGCGTTAGTCCCAACACTGATTACGGATATGTTGGTTTGGAATTCTAACTCGTCAAAAAGCAATTGTTGATATCTACAATTGCTATTACCACTACTGATTAAGTTATAAAACGGCTTGCCATACATGTAGCCACAAATTCAATGTATTGCAAAAAAGAAAAAAAAACGTCTGTAAAATGTCTATGATCATCAATGAATTGACCAAATGCCTTACCTTGACGCACACGCCTCCGCCACCACCGCTGTGTCCCAGGGTGCCGTTGGGCCGCTGGTTGTCGGCATGGTCGTCGTCAGACAGGCGCCCGCTGCCGAAGCTGTCCATGGAGTGGGAGGAGACGGTCTGGCACAGTTCCTCAAAAGAGTAGTCCCGGTCCCGACAACGCTTGATGTCCTGCAGGAGTTTGGACAGGTCCCCAGTCACTGCCTTGCCTGGGAGGGGGGGGGGGGGGGGGGGGAAGAAAGAAGAAGAATAACTTTAATAATAGTAATAATAATAATAATAATAATAATAATAATAATATGTAATAATGTACATACAAGCACAATTTACAAACATACATACATATACAGACAGGGCAGTGGACCAGAAGGTGAAGACTATGTATTGTTCAGGTAGTGTTTAGTAAAAAGATTTGAGAAGATGGTGAGAGAGAGCAATGAAGAGAGCAAAATCTATACCAGAACCTTTTTATCTTAAAAGCAAACTGATAAACCAGCTCATCATAGCCTAGTCCTAACTAGACGTTCGTACTCATTTCATTCATACTAAAGGTCTAGCAGTGCTGTAGAGACAAACGATTTCTCACTTGAAGGCGGGTGCTGTTGAAGTTTAAAACCTATTGGCTCTGCCCAGTGCCACTCTGGATCTGCCTTAACCAATCGCTAACGTTTGGTCGTGACGTATTTCATGCGCCAGAAACCACGTTGCGCGCAGTATACAAACGGCAGATGCAGTGAGCATTAGCATTAGCCTGGTTCCGCCCGCCTCCGTACTTCCGCTCAATAACTGAAATTCGCGCACGACCTCTACGTCACTGTTCTCAGGCCGCGCCTCCTGTTCGCTGATTGGAAGGCACATTTGAGGGAAAAGACATCGTTCTAACATACAGCACTGCCAGACCTTAGTGCTGAAGTGAAATGAAAATTGAGCGGAAGTACGTAGGCGGGCGGAGCCAGGCTAAGCTCATCATCCAATACAACACAAATTACATCAGAAGTAAACCACTGGAATATAAATATACCCTCATCTTTCATGGCTTTATAAAACATATTTGAACTCAACCCAAACTCTAGGCGTTTACCAGTGAAATAAAGATAGGTACTGAATTCTCTCCAAACCCATTCTTCACCTTATTCTTTCTTTTGCTTTTATAGGATGAGAGAGACGGTGTGAGAGAGAGGAGGCAGAGAGAATGAAGAGAAAAAGAACACGAGAAAGAGAGGGAAGAGCATGTGAGAGAGCAGAGGAAGAGAGGGAAGGTGTGAGGGAGGAGGAAGAGAAGCAGAAAGGAGAGGAGAGAAGGGAGTGAGCAAGAGACGGAGAAAGAGAAGATGGCGTGAGAGAGAAGGAGGAAAAGCGGAAAGTGAGAGAAGGAAGAGGAGACGGAAGATACAAATGAGATAAAGAGGTGCAAGGAGAGAGGAAGAGAAATAGAACATGGGAGCTGCAGCATAATGAGAACGTGGTTCAGAGAACAGTTAGATTAGTTGGTGCTGTTAACAAGTTTTTGGCTGATTTCTCTCTCTCTCTCTCTCTCTCTCTCTCAGCACGCTGAGCTGTTCAGAATCAGTGTTCCAGCGTCTGGTCTCCCTGGAAATGGGTTAGGGTAATTATGGGATGTGCTGACAGCCTATGAGTGAGAAGACCTGCTCAGCGGTAAATCTGGCAGTTGACGTATGGCCACACCACTGGATGAGACCACAGAAGGCAGTGTTGAATAAAGAGAGGATCTGTGAGTGTTTTGGGGTGCAGTACTACTGTGAGCCACAGGGGAGCTATATGGCATATCTATTTTAGTTTATTGTAATAATGTATTATATTATATCATATAATGAGATTCCTGGCGTTAGTTACATATCAATTATGAAGGAGTAATCATAACTTAAACATTAAATTGTGAGACTAATCTAATAAGAAATCTATTTTCAGTCGACTGGGGCAATTTTTAATATGGAGACTGTTTTGAAAAGGGGTGCTTTGTGCATGTGTGCGTGTGTGTGCACTTACTCTTGTGTCTGAGCGAGGGCGAGGCGGATGGGGAGGGGACAGAGGTGCGGGGGGCGGGGACAGGACACCTCCTGATTGGCTCCTCCAGGTACACACACCTGCTACCCTCCGCCTCCTCCATCATGTACTCTGGAGGGGGGGAGGAGGGGGAGGAGGAAGAGATAGAGATTTTGATTTTAAACACTTTCCATGTTTGATTGCTAGAGAGAGAGACAACGGGAGAGGGAGAGAGAGAGAGAGAGAGAGAGAGAGAGAGAGACAGAGAGAGAGTGACAGAGACAGAGGCAGACAGAGACAGAGACAGAGAGACAGAGAGGGAGAGACAAAGATACAGATAGAGAGAGGGGAAAGGTTGTACAAGAGATGCAGACTACCTCCGGAGGTGGTATACGCTATATTTAATCTAGATTGATGAGATACAGGTTGTCGTCTAGACCGAATCTCTCACTGAAGCGTCGTCAAGTCACATGCTTAGCTCAGATGTCACCGGTCATCAACCGTATAAAGCAAGGGGGTGTATGCAAATGTATCTGAATTTTTTCTTACGATTCTACCTATACCTTGCATTTCTATTATTAAACATGATTTGCGGCTTACATCCAAAGCAATGTAAACTAGTACACCACTACGTCTCCACCCATTCTCAGAGATTGTGAAAATTATGGATGTGGTACAAATCTGACTGTATGTGCGCATAACAAGCGGGCATCAGTCGTAAACAAAAAAAAGTTGGAAAAAATGGAAGCTACTAAGCTTCTTTGACAGTTGCTTTGTTTTTTTCAACTACAATTTGTATTGTGTCTTTAACTGAGATGGAAAGGGAGAGAAAGAGAGAGATACAAAATTAGATTGCGCTGCATTGGACTGTAATAAACTAACTATTGTGATGCATGTACACACAGATAACCACACACAAACACACATTCTTGAGTGGCGTTTAGAATAATGGGTTTTCTCATTAGAGCTGAGCAGGAAACCATTCAACTCAATAGCCAATGTGTGTGTGTGTGTGTGTGTGTGTGTGTGTGTGTGTGTGTGTGTGTGTGTGTGTGTGTGTGTGTGTGTGTGTGTGAGTGTGTGTGTGAGAGTGAATTTGTGTACAAGCACTTCCAATTTGCATGGTGGTTCTGGTACAAGGTTAAAAAAACATGAAAAATAACCAATAAACAACAAATAAATTAAGAATAATTTTGGCAGTTGGAGGAAATAAAAAGAGCTGCTATGGTTTGGGGGGGGTTGAATGAATGAATTATTAATTAATTAATGAATGACAGCACAAGATGATTAGCTTAATTGCGCGTAGGAGCTATCAAATACCATCACTTCCACTCAGCATCTCTTATCGCTAACTCGACAACACAGCTAGCGGCTAGCGAGGCTTAAAACAAATCTGTCTGAGCATGTGTGTGTCTGTCTGAGCATGTGTGTGTCTGTCTGAGTGTGTGTGTGTCTGTCTGAGCGTGTGTGTTTGTGTAAGAAAGGAAGTAGCAAAGAAAGTAAAAGAGGAGCATTAACCATTTAATTCCCTGACAACATTATTATCTATCTTTCATTATTACATTATGACATAGTCAAATAGACAACAATCATAGAGCCAATATCCTATAAAGAGCAGCATTTAAATATGAAATATTAAAATCCTGTTAACTGTGAAGTCTGCTGTCAGTGTTGTACCATATCTCATTGAACTGTGAATGAGGTTGTAATAGAGAGATTAATCTCATGTCATAAATCAAACATTCTGGTCATCACTGTGGTAACCTATTAGCCTTTTGGCTAGTACCAGTGGGAACAAGTCTTCTGCTGTGTGTGTGTGTGTGTGTGTGTGTGTGTGTGTGTGTGTGTGTGTGTGTGTGTGTGTGTGCGTGTGTATGTGGGAGAAAGGACACAGCTGTGACCTAGTGAATGGATCAGCTGCATACCATTTCCCCTTGGAGAGGAGACAGAAAAACACACATACACACTAAAGCTTTTCAGCTCACCTTTTCTGGATGCCAAAACAACAAATTATTTCTGTGTAGAATTTGTTTTCTGCTTCATCACATTTGCAAATAAAAATAAATAATGCAAACATTTGTAAAAAGAAGTTAGGTTTTAAATATTTGGTTAAATCAGTACTTAAAAAAAGCATGAGTCGTGTCGTTTTGTTTTCTACCATCTCGTAGAGTGTTTTTTCCAAGTGTTCTTTTGTAAAAGTGAAATCACCGATTATACCTTAGTTGCTGCTTTTAAGTAGAGCTATTTCTATCTTCTTCAACTTTGGTTCCAGAGCAAGGTAAACATCTGGAGAACCTTCTCTGGCAATCCTTTATGCTCCAGACCATAGTTAGATTCTTCTCTCCCACCTAGTTAGCCTGAAAATCACCTATAAACTATGAATTGGTGCCTCCTCCTCCTCCTCCTCCTCCTCCTCCTCCTCCTCCTCCTCCTCCTCCTCCTCCTCCTCCTCCTCCTCCCTTCCTTCCTTCCTTCCTTCCTTCCTTCCTTCCTTCCTTCCTTCCTTCCTTCCTTCCTTCCGTCCTTCCATCCTTCCCTCTCAGCCCCCCACCCCCCTCTCTCAATTCAATTCAAAAGAGCTTTATTGGCATGGAAAATAAACATTTACATTGCCAAAGAAATGTGTAAATTACACAAAGGAACAAATAACAATATTGGCCGAGTAAAATATACTAAATATACTAAACAGGTAACCCTTCCTTTTACAGTCCCCGAATTACGAAGTATTTACCCGATAAATATATGGTCAATTATAGTATATTATTGGGTGGAACACAGGAACTACAGCTGAAATACTAAGAAAAACCTCCACTATTACCCATCAACTCAAGTACCGTGTAGTTGTGACTGTTTTAGGTTGGTAAAAATATATAATTGTGTACTTCCTAGGAAAGTAGGCAACCAATTCTTAGAAACACCTCCTCTATTACCCACCAATTCAAGTTACAATTGTAGTTATCCAAGGTTTATGTTGGTAACAGCCCAAGTTTAATATTGTACTATTTATAAATTAACATAGTACTTTCCAATAAATAATGGTTTTCCTCTAGTGTCATTGTATAGCTTTGTTTGTTTCCGTGGTATTACCATGTTTTACCTTGTAATAGATTACTCCATTGTCCATGCAGTTAACTGGAACTTGTACCATATATGTTGCACAACATTAATAAGTAAAACATGACAATTTACTCAGTAAGTAAGCTGAAACTGCACTGTAAAAGAAAGCCTTGTTTGTTTCCATGGTATTACCAGGCTCTTACCATATCATTTGTAATAGATTATCCCCTTTTTTCATCCAATCAACACAAACTTTTACCACGTATGTTCTGCAGCGTTACTAAGTAAGACATTACAATTAGTAAAATAAAATAAAAAAAGAGTAAATAAACTGAAACTGTACTGTAAAAGGAAGCCTTGTTTGTTTCCATGGCATTACCAGGCTCATAATCTATGTACCAGGCACCATATAATATTTCATAGATTATTCCCTTTTCCATGCAATCAACACAAACGTTTACCACAAAGGATATACCGCAAAGACATTCTTGAATAAGTCTTATAGACTACAAAATTGGATTTTAAAATGATTGCGGCAAAGTAGATTCTAAATACACGCATCACATTGAAGGCAACATTCACCACAGTTATCTACATCACAGCCCATCCAGCCTGCACCTCCTGCTGGTTTTCCTGATGCCTCGGCTGCCTATCCGGAGGCCACGGTAGTGGGGCCGGGCACTGCTCCTGCACCGGTGTCTACTGTCCCTGTGTCTGTGGCTCCAGCTGGGTCTTCAACCAGCCCATACACAATCAGATCCCGGCATCCTCAGTCCGGCAGATCCCACAATCCACCTGGTTCATCTCAGCCAGATCACCCTCCCCCATCAACTATTGTCCTCGGGAGCTCCATCGTGAGGCATATTAGAGTGAGGGGGGGGGGGCACACCTACTGCTTTCCTGGAACATGTGTGTCAGACATCCTGGAGCAGCTACCCACAGCACTACAACAACACCCGGAGTGCACCAGGCTCATTGTGCACGTTGGGTTGAATGACACCAAGAAGCAGTCTGAGACGTTAAAGGGGGATTTCAGATCTCTCCTTACTACACTCTTGACCACAGGTAAAAGGATCCTGGGGCCGTATTCACAAAGCATTTTATCTTACCGCTAGGAGTGCTCCTAACTCGCGCTAAAACATTTTACGTAGGAGTTTTTTCTTAAAAGTTATTCACAAAGCCGCTGAGACCTACTCATACTAAGGATAAATCACTAAGAGTGAACTAAGAGTGACGCGCCGTTGCTATGGATTACGTCGATTCTCGTGCACGAGTTTAGAAGCGGTCAGTACGGTGATTGGTTGTTCAGAGCAGGCGGTCTCTGTGAAACTCATCCGCAACATCCCACAAACGAGCCCACTAAATCACTGAAAAACAAGGAAATAGCCTAGGCTAGAAATTAATTCCTATCAAATAGTTATGGACAGTGCAGTTAGCAGAATACACGCATGATGACAAGTTTGTGCAGACCACGATAATGACGTTGTAGCCTATATGCACATTAAAGAGAGAGAGAAAAAGCAAACAATAAAAATACGTAAATTGCATTAAATCAAGGAGGCAATTAAAAGCACCCTGCAAACTATAATCCAATGAGCATATCTCCACTATTCAACACTTTAAATAACAGCCCATACCGGTTGTGGATATTGGCGCATACAGTGATCACTACTTTCCCTCTCTGGGCTGAGGCGTATTTTGCCGTGCAGGACATGAAATTGAAGTTTCATCTGCCTAATTCCTCTCTCCACAACATTTCGTGTATTTTTGTGTGCTCTAACATATATGGAGGAAAACAGTAAACAATAATAAATATGGATTCAACAAATAAAAGGCGACAAAGAGCTAATACGATGTTTTTTACGCATAGGAATAAGCGTAATCAGGCCACTTTGCAACCAGGCCACTTTGCAACAACATCAAGAATGTTAAAAGTTGCATCAAAAACAATCTGCGTGTTGATGGAATGTACTTTCTTTCTATTGACGAACACATCCTCATGTTTTGATGGCGCAATTATTTTTATGTGCGTCCCGTGAATAGCACCGACCACACCGGCCACGGGCATACCTGCAAATGCCATGAAGTTGGCTTTGATCCTGTGTAGTTGTTGATTGTCCAAAGGAAACCGGATAAACTGTTGGATGATATTAATGGTATTATTTCAGCCTTAGCCAACTTTGAGCTGAGCTCTGTCAGCTCTTCTAGCCTGTATGTAAATATATGATCATTGTGGAATTGTGTGTGTGTGTGTGTGTGTGTGTGTGTGTGTGTGTGTGTGTGTGTGTGTGTGTGTGTGTGTGTGTGTGTATATGTGTATTGACATACGGTATATGTACATGTATATCTGTGTATGTATTTTTTATTCTATTTTTATTATTTTATTATTATTGTATTGTGTTGTGTTGGTGTTATGGACCTTTCACGAGATGTGTCCTTAATAAAGTTTGAATTGAATTGAATTGATATGTGGTCTACAGAGCGCGTTGATGGTTTGGTTTATGGCACGGCTGACTGATGGTTGCGATATTCCTAAATCGTCGGCATTGCAAAGTTGCATTTTCCCTGTTGCTAAATATCGTAGTGTTGCCAAACATTTTATTTCCGGACTAATCAGGTTTTTCCTGTTAGTCGGGGACGTTATTGCATCCCACACTAATTCCACAACAAGTTTTATACCCTCACGATTTAGCCTATATCTCTTGATCAATTCACAGTCTTCCATTGTCTCCAAAACATTTCATCTCACAGCCATTTTCCGATTCTTTGTGAATAGGTCTTACTGAGTTAGGACTCCTCTCGAGGACTTTTAAGCTCTCCTAGACTTAGGTGCTACTTTTAGGCCTAAAATACTTTGTGAATTGCTCTTAGTGAAAAAGTCCTAAATTTAAGACTGACACGCCTATTATTTTTAGGAGTTTCTCCTAAATTCGCCAGTTAGGAGCTACTTTTAGCCCTAAGATCCTTTGTGAATACGGCCCCTGATTTCTGGTCCAATCCCAACTCTTAGACGTGGCTGCGGCCGCTGCACTCTGCCTTGAGCCAGTTGTGGAGAGAGAGAACCCAAGTGAAGCGGCTGCAACCACGTCTAAGACAATTTCGACCTCTTCTGGAACCTAGTGATAACTATAACAGAGATGGACTCCATCCCAACCGCACTGGTGCACACTTTCTCTCTGAAAACATGGACTTTGCCATCCTACACACTGTCATAGATGACTGAGAAAGTCCATTCAAGGTAATCACATCACCCATACAAATAGAAAGTCCATGCCCCCACAAGGTAATCACATCACCCACACAAATAGAACAAAGTTAATTAAATCAGTTACCTTGTATTGTTACTACAGTCTGTCATGGTCACTGCAAGTGGCCTGGACTACTAAACAATTACTCCCTAAACTCTGCCAGTCGGGCAGTCCGTTTTCAGTCTACTTTCACTTCAGTTAACATTCGCGACAGGCAACATGCGAGTTCCACTAACCATCAGTTAAACTGTGCTACTCGTGGTATAGCTGCAAGTAATCTAATCTCCATCCCATTAAATGTTCCACATCCTGCACTAAGAAAGACCGGATGGGAAAAAATGGATATGGCTCTTCTCAATGTTTGATCACTAAGCAATAAGACCTTTGTTATTAACAAACTCATATCCGAACATAAAATCGAATGCATGTTTTTAACGGAAACCTGGTTAAAGGACAATTCCGGCGCAAAATGAGACTATATCTATGACCAAATGGGATCACACATGTCCACCGAGTTGGACCGTTCTCTGGGATCAGTTTTCATTGTAGTCGAATGGAACCAAAGTTCTCAAAAACCACTAACTAGCTTATAACGCTAGCTGTGGGGGCAGGATATTCATGTAAAATAAATCGCAATTCTATACCACTAACAAGGCTCAAAATCATACCACACTTCCACGGTAGCATAATGAGGGTCCCTACATGTAAAATGAAGCATTGAGAACTTTGTAAGTGTACAGACAGTTTATTAAAAAGAATGTTTAGAAAGCCAGTGCCTTCACGAAAACAAACGGGCGCCATTTTTGGAAAACAGTCACGACCAGTCGGAAAAAGCACAAACACAAACCATTTTCTTCTCTTCTCTATGCACACGCACTGTTTGCACTTCGCACACCTTCTACTAAATTGCACACCTTCTGATTCATTGACATCTCATGTGTACGCCTCTTCCGGCTCATTACGTTGCACGGCGTTCGTCGTCGACGTCGCTCTATAGAAATAAAGTTTGATTTGATTTGATGAGTTGGTTGCCAAACTAACCACTAAAGACCTGTACTTCAACCCTGAAGGACACCCTACTGGGCTGTCAACAGATGGGAAAATAACCCCTTAAGGAAACCTTCTCCAGCATACCCTCAGGATCAGAGAAGTGGGAGTAAGTTAGGGGAACGCTAGTCTGGCTCACTGGATGTAGGTTGTTGGTATAAGCCCGCCCAAGCCTGCCATTGGGCGACTGTAGTAGTCACCAAACGGCGGGCTCTGGGTGGGCTTATACCTTATACTTCTCTTATACCTTATACCTTCTGCCATCTGCCACCGTTGCTGCATCCTGGGCTTAGTGCCACCCAAGACGATTGTGATTGGTTAAAGAAATATAAAAGGCTATATACATAAAGGCTTTGTCAGAAAAGGCATCAGAGGAAGTTGCGGTTGCAGACACATCACTTCCACATTTTTCAGCACATGCACCCCTTACTTTATTTGATAAAATGTTGCTGCAAAAGTGCTGCATTTTATGTCTGGTCTATATTAAGCTATTTATAATGTCATATTGACCGATTAGTTAATAACCTTAGTTATTCATAATTGTTCATTTTTACATAGGTCTCACTGCGTTTTAGCCAACACTTATTGTTATTGTTTTGCAAGCCAAAAGAAAGAGTTAAAGTGGTGTTTGGTCACTACCATTATAGGATCTGCATCACACACTGTTCATTTTAAATACATTCTTTAGGCGCAAAAGTAGCTCATTATCTTGCCTATTCATGATTGGAGATATTTTATATATATATATTTTAGTTTTTCAATATTTGCATTCTTTTTTTCTTTTGTCATATTTTGACCAAAAAATTGGCTGACCCGCACAGTACCTGGCCAGACCCCTGGTTCAATTGTATTAGAGGAAGCTATGGTCACACTTGCAGCCATTGACCCTGCTGTGACTCTGCTTAGTTTGAAGAGGGGAAAAAGGTCACAGGTGAAGCTTGAAGGTAGACAAAAAGAGAATAAGTCAGGCAGTCTAGTCTAGAGACACAGATGGGTAAAGACATAGTCAAGATGGGGCGGCAGTAGCTCCGTCCGTAGAGACTTGGCTTGGGAACCGGAGGGTCGCCGGTTCAAGTCCAGCAGGGACCACAGGACGGAGTGTGGACTGGTGGCTGGAGAGGTGTCAGTTCACCTCCCGGGTGCTGCTGCTGAGTTGCCCTTGAGCAAGGCCCTTAACCCCAAACTGCTCCAGCGGAGCTGCTCAGTGGCTGGCAGTAAAGTCTGTGGTTGTACTGGGCAGCTTCCAGGTGTGAGTGTGAATGTGATCAGGGCGTTCCTGTAAAAGAGAGCCTCGCTCTCAGTGAACCTACCCTGAATAAATAAAGGTTAAAAAAAAAAAAAAAGATCCTCTTAAGTAGGGATGTCCGATATTGGCTTTTTTACCGATAACCGATAACCGATATTGTTCAACTCTTAATTTCCGATACCGATATCAACCGATACCGATACCGATATATGCGGCCACGTGAAACCTCCGCTTTACACTCATTGCAATAGGCTTTATGCCGAGCGGAAGTGTAGATTAATAAATAAAAACAAAACAGCAGTAAAAGCTAGCGTGTGTGTCCGGGAGAGGGCTACTCTCCTCGGACATATTACTCTGAAGCCCCGGTGACGGTCTGGAAGTGCGGATTAAAAAACAAATAAATAAATAAATAAATAAAAAACCAGCGGTAAAAGCTAGCGTGTGTGTCCAGGAGAGGGCTACTCTCCTCGGACACATTACTCTGAAGCCCCGGTGACGGTCTGGAAGTGTGGATTAATAAATACAATTTTTTTAAAAACAGCGGTAAAAGCTAGCGTGTGTCTGGGAGAGGGCTACTCTCCTCGGACACATTACTCTGAAGCCCCGGTGATGGTCTGGAAGTGCGGATTAATAAATAAAATAATGTGAGCGCGGTACAGCAGACCTGAACCGGTTGTGATGACACCTGTTTTGCAGAATGGGGAAGTATGTTGCGCATAACCCCTATTTTACTATTCAACGTAGAAACTTTGAAATAATTCCAAACCACCGACATAACTACAGCTACAACTAGCGTCCCACTACACGGCCGCACATGCCCAGGCTTGTTATTGAGACGGCGCGGCGCGTTTGATGATGTCATCAAACCACGTCCTCACTTGAAACATAACAGATGTCTGAAATTATTTCGGTATCGATTTCGGTATCGATTTCGGTATCGGTTAAAAAACCGATACCGATATTTTCCGATATTGATAGATATTTTTTTATGCCAATATCGGCCGATAATATCGGTGGGCCAATAATATCGGACATCCCTACTCTTAAGCACTTTTACAAGACATTAAACCAGATTTACTATTAGTATTAGGCAATATACACGGCTACAGCAGCAGTGTACGATAATAGCAGTGTATGATCAGGGCGTTCCTGTAAAAGAGAGCCTCGCTCTCAGTGAACCTACCCTGAATAAATAAAGGTTAAAAAAATATACACGGCTACAGCAGCAGTGTACGATAATAAACAGCTCCTCTTTTCCAATGGCCAACAATGCTACGTGAGTACAACAGGGTTAAACTCAATGGGGCAATTGCTCTGTCAGTTAGCATTGCGTTAGCTGTGCTGCGGTTTAAAACCGTACTCCGGAAACCGGAGGTTTTGGAGTTTAACTCGCAGCTGCGCACTAAGTTAAACCTGATTGCTGTGTACTGACCGACACAGGATCAGCTGATTCGTAGTAAAACTCGTGTTAAACCGGAAGTACTCTGATTTCCCGTTATACTCCAGCAGATGCAGTCTTAACTTAATGTTGGATGCATTTTGTGCTATAATTACCAACAAAAACTTAATGGGAATGTAAAGTGAACTATAATATAATAAAACGCAAATAATGTTGAAATATATTATGAAATAGTCTAGCCTACTTTTTGTGGAAATCTGAGTCTGGAATCTGAATCTGCCCTTACCTACGTCAATCAATCGATTACTTCTCCCCCCCCCCCCCCCCCCCCCCCCCCCCCCCCCCTCAACAATCGCGCCGTACCAGGGGGGCGCCCCCGATCGCGCAGCACCCCCCCCCCCACACACACACACACACACACACACACCCCGTCAACAACCGCGCACCACGTAATGTTTATGGGGGGCGCCAAAATTGTTGCTGCATACCCCCCTGACACGATGAACATGTCTCGGATAGAGAACTATAACGAGGAGCAGAAGTTATATTTATTGTACTGCATTCGAGGTGTTGTGGACACGGTGGAAGAGGAAAGACACCACCACCACGCTCCGAAGAAAGTCTGTTTGGGATGATCTCTCAAACACATGTAACAGTAGATCTTCCAGCAGAAGACCGAGCAGCCCGACACGTTTAAAGAATGTATGGAAGCGCTTGAAAGTTGAAGCGCGTAATGCTATTGCTGAGCGGACGCACGACCGAGACCTGAGCCCCGTGAGCCGAAATATCACTGCTCATTCCACATCGACTATGTCCAATATTGTTATTGTACTGAAGGCCTATCTGGCGTAATAAGTGTAAATGTATCATACATTATTATTAATACTACTAATAATAATTAATAAAACTAATTCTGTGTGTGTCGGTTATAATGGAGCGTTGTTTCATCCTGCAAACTGGTTTAGTCTCCTCTAAAACCATGTCCGTTTGGAGACTAGACTAACACGCACAAAATACGCCCCTAGTGTCTGATGTGAATTTCTCTGAAGACACAGCAATTGAGATCAAGGTAAAACGCAGCTGCAGGTTAAACCACAGGTACATATGACACAGCAATGGAGCTTAAGACGTCACGTGACTTCTTGCGTCACTGACGAGTTTAAAACCGTGTTAAACTCTAAAAAGTGGCTAACGTAGCGGCAGAGCAATTGCCCCAATGTATATTGTCACCTGTATTGTGTGGAGGAGAGCTAATGTGGTTAGGTGGCAACACTAAGCACACTCACAAGCTCTGGACTCTTTCACTCCATTGTGGGTAAAAAGGAAAATGGCAGTGGTGGAGGCCCCAGTCATTGACCAGGATCCATTCACTGTTTATACAGATGGTACGCCTGTAAGCTACAGCAAAAGCAGCAGTATGAACGCATCCCCCTTATCCACTAGCGGTAGTGCCGATTACCGAAGACGAACACTCGTAACCATAGTTATCCCAAATTTGTAATGTTTTTACTTTTACTTTTGACACTTAAGTACATTTTAACCCATATAAATACTTTTAATATTTAAGTAAATTGCATTTGAGCTACTTTATCACTCAAGTGATTTTACTCAAGTTACTTTAACTTTTACCAGTCACTTTCAACAAATTTTCAGTCACTTTCAACTAAGATACTTTCACTCAAGTATGACTTTCTAGTACTTTATACACCAATGCATAATTTCAAAAGGAAGAAGCTCAGCAACGCGGATTCGTTCACAAGAGGTACCGGGAACCAAGGAGGGGATTATGAAGTTGATCCAACCTGACCCTACACCTACACCCTTTACATCTACCCCTAGACCTATTGGACTAACGACCACAAAGAAGTTAAGAAAAGCAAAACCAAGGAGAAAGGTTCTGTGGGATTTTCTGAAAATATGAAGGACAAGGTAGTGGAATCACCACAGCCTGACCAGAGTGAACCTGAGTTTGTTGATATGGACTAGAAGGTGAGACTTTTGTCTCCTCTTCTATCTAAATTTGATGAGACCCCTTCCCTCCTCACTGAGACAGAAAAGCTTGTGTTGCAAACTGGCATAAACTGGTTTTGTAAGGACTTTCCCTTTAAGGCTTTCCATGATGTGTGTGTGTGTGTGTTTTCATTTGCATGTATGTTCCCATTATCTTTGAGGAACAGGAAGCCAGAGGGTTGAGTAGTGCTGTCTTTGTTTTCCTCATGAAAAGCTTGGAGTTATGTGTCTTATGTAGTGGTGTAACGGAACAGTGTTGATCCGTGATCCGCGATCCGTACGGACCGCCCTCCACGGTTCCGCACGCATGTAAACCGCAGATTAATTGTAAAGTTTAACCATTATCGAGTGAAATACAGTTTTACTGCCGCTGTTACATTTTAAATTAATTATTCTCGATATTCTCGATAAAAATATTCACACACGTGACCCCCTTCACACGTGAAGGGGGTTTGTTAAAAGCAGTTGACAGAGTGATAGTCATAGAAGAATAAGAAGAACTTGAGAAGCCTCCCGCATCATTGAAGTCTCATGTATGGGAACATTTTGGCTTCCCTGTAATATATAATGATCACAGCAGAATCATGCCGGTGTGTCCGTGACGAGAGCCTCAGCCACTGCTCCCCACGGCATTTGCTGCAGAATCAGACCGGGCTAAAGCTATTACCAAAACTATGGGGATGTTTATCGCTGCAGACATGAGGCCATACTCCATTGTGGAAAACAAAGGGTTTACAAATATTGTGAAAGTTCATGAGCCAGCTTATGACATGTTAGAGCGCTATCTTGAGCTGCAGGCAGCTGTATACTCAAACCCCTGTGTGTGTGTGTGTGTGTGTGTGTGTGTTTGTTACCTTGTATGAGAGCGGTGATCTGCTGGGACTGCTGTGCTGGATGTTCTCTCAGTATCTCCAGAGCCGTTCTTCCCTGGAAATCACACAGGTTGGCATCGATCCCTGCAGCACATACACACACACACACAAGGGTCAAAGGTCAGAGCACTGAATGACACATTGTACACACACACACACACATGTATATGTGCACTAGGTTGGAGGTTGCCGAGGCTCCTAGACAGAACAAGTTTTATTGGCAAGTGTTCCCACAGAAGGAATGTGCTGTGGTGTATTGCTGCAGAAATTGATTTAGACAGTTTACACTGTTTTTATTTCTTTATATTTGTTCTTTAGGGGTGAGAGAGAGAGCATTCGAGTGGGGGAGACAGAGGGTGAAGGGGGAGAAGAGGAGAGAGTGGGAGAGGGAGAGATAGCAAAAGAAAGAGAGAGAGACAGCGAGACAGAGAGAGAGAGAGGAAGAGAGAGAGAGGAAGAGAGAGATGGAGGATAAAGGGAGATAGAGAGATGAGATGAGAGGAGAGGAGAGAGAGGGAGAGACAGAGAAGGGGGAACGGGAGGAGAAGAAAGGGAGAGAAATGTGGGGGAGAGAGATGAGAGGACAGGAGAGGGGGTGGGATAACAGGAGAGAGAGAGGAAAGGAAAGAGGGGGAGATGGGGAGGGAAAGGTGAAGATATGAGAGGAGAGGAAAGAGGGAGAGATGGGGGAGAGGAGAATATATGAGAGGAGAGGAAAGAGAGGGATGGGGAGGGAGAGAAGACGAGAGGAGAGGGAGAAAGAAAGAAGAGAAGAAAAGATAAGAGAAATGGGGAGAGGAAAGAGAAAGGGAGAGAAGATAGGAGATGAGGAAACCAAAGGAGACAAAGGAAAAACCATTAACCATTAAATCCCAAAATGTTTGCTGCTTTGTTTCTGTAGAACCCCTGGTAAACAAAGCGGTCCCTTATCATTTGGTACGTTCCACTGAGACGTGTTATGTTCCAAGAGGATGACTAATTCCTCTACTGTCTCCACGGAAACCAAGTGACAGACAGCAGGCCGTGCTGGTCACCCATCCGGTGTCCACGTTTTTTTCATATGAACACACACATACAAACATGCACAAACCACATATACATTTGCATACATACACACATAAACATATATAAACACACACACACCAACATCCACTGACACACAAACACATTCACACAGACACAGACACACACAGACAGTGTGGGGTCAGAGTGCAGTAGATCCGGTGGGCCCCAGCAGGAAGTTGTGCAGGAGACGACAGGAAACAGGAAGTGAAAGAGGAAAGTGAGGGGTGGGGTACAGACCATCTCGGGACCCTACCTGTCCTCCTGATAGGCGGCCAGAGCTACTGTCAGAATGACCTACACTCAATATGACAATATATTTAAATGTATAATAGTAACATATGCCAATTGGTGGATGCTTTTATCCAAAGCGTCTTACAATACCGTGAGCGCATTATGTTAATAATATACTGCCAAGATCTAACCATTGAGCTAAACAGGGACATATATTTTATATAAATGTATGACCTTAATCCTATGTCACCCTAGAACCTAGAACACATTCGATACCCAACATGACCCGAGTTTGACCAATGAGTTGGGGAGACTTATGTATTCATTTCCTTGTTCTCTGTGGACATTGCCATCTCGCACTGCACAAAAAAACACTTGTGTAATACAACTAGCAGAATGTTGGATCCAGACATTTGACCCACATTTACTTTCACATCCGGCTGATAAAAAACAGTGATAGAATTATTTAAAAACTCCTTGTGGTGTGAGGGGGGCGTGGAATCGATACAAGTAATGAGTGATAAACTATATATGTACTCATGTTGTGTTGCTCTGCCCCTACAGTGAGGCCGGGTCCAGCGCCCCGTGATGGCCAGTGGCCCTGCCGGATTATTATGATCGAACGTGTGTTGCCATTTGTTGTCTGGTCAGATTATTGTGTACGGCAGTCGGAACCTTGGGGGTGGGCGGAGGAGCAATCGGCACCGTTTCTAGTCCCTGAGGCTGGAAGAGGGCGGGCGACCGCTCGCCGACGCCCACCAACTCCTCAATGCCACGGGTCGGTGGCGGAACATATCATGCTGGATCGGTTCCTCCGGGGGCTCCCACCAGCCACTGCGGATTGGGCCATCTGCCACCGGCCTGCCACCCTCGCTGCCACCATCGCCTTGGCAGAGGACTACCTCGTGCTGGCCCCCCGGATCAGGGGAGAGAGAGGAGGGTCCTGTTTCGCTGATCTAAACCGCCCTACACCGCACAACCGCACCTACACCCACCCACATGCACAATACACTCCCCCCATTCCCTTCCCGGACCTGGCCCTCGCCTCGGTCCCTGCGGACCATCAGAGTCCCTCAAAAGCTGGAACAGGAGCGCTGGCGCTGCGGCCGGCACGGCCACCGGCAACGGGAGTGCCCACTAATGGAGGTGGGGCAGGTTGTCCGTGTTGCCGCAGCGGCAGTCTCCTCTCCTGACCGGGAGGGTAGGTACAGCATACCGGTAAGGATGCAGGGGGGTACCTATCAGGCATTGTTGGATTCGGGGAGCTGTCAAACCCTGATCCACCAAGCCTGCAGCATCATGGGTAGAAATAAAGTGTGTTCATGGGGATGTGCACAAATATCCGGTCGTGACCATCGAAATTCACTTACACAAGGAAAAACCCTTAGGTAACCCCATTACCTAACCCTTTGTTAATATTTGTTAATTGTTACTAAAATGTCTATTTGGCACTAACTGTGCTTCTGCCTATCCCAATATGAACCACTCCTCATAGGACCCTTACAATAAAGTTGGTTAAGCTTAATTAATATATTAGTAATATATAGCTATCAGCGTGGGGCCCCTTATAATAAAGTTGGTTAAGCTTAATTAATATATTAGTAATAGAGCGTAACAGTGACCGCCCCTTTTTAACAGCTCCGGTGCCGGAAGTAAATTTCCCATGCATTTATCTCGTCCACTTTTCGTATAATCCTTATAAAAAGAGTATTAAGCCTTTAACCAAGCCAATCGTTCGTTATGGTAGTCGTGACCATATTATGTTTGATTCGGGCATAAAAAGAATTTGGAAAACGGAAGAAAAAAAAAAAACCCGGATTTTGTTGACCGAGTGAGGAACTACTCATCCCGAATCAAACATAATATGGTCACGACTACCACAACGAACGATTGGCTTGGTTCAAGTCTTAATACTCTTTTTATAAGGATTATACGAAAAGTGGACGAGATAAATGCATGGGAAATTTACTTCCGGCACCGGAGCTGTTAAAAAGGGGCGGTCACTGTTACGCTCTATAGCTATATATTACTAATATATTAACTAAGCTTAAAGGGGTAGTTTGGAATTTTGGACATAGGGCCTCATTTCCAAGTCAGCCAGTGTGTTATTTATCACTGGAGACGTTTTCAACAAATTTCATGCAGTCCTTCTAGTTGCACAGTTTGCTGGTGCTAAGCTAGCGCAAGTCAACGGTAACGACTAGCCTGCCAATAAAAACAGTCTTACCTACTCCACAGTACACCTAAGGCAAATCAATTATAACGCCAGACTATCGATGTAAATGTCTGTGTTGATAGAATAATGTTAGAAATAAAACCAACCTCGCATTACATGAATCATCGCAGTTTGAGGGACTAGTTTCTCAGCAGCAGCGGAATTTTACTTTGCTCAGGTTAGTTCTGCAATAACCACATCTCAACATCAGAAAGTAAAAAGAGAGGCGCATGACAGAAGCGCGGGACACCTAGCGGGATTGAATCATTGGATTGGAAACAAATGACTAGGCAACATGGTGATTCAGTGTGCATTTAAAAATTGTAACAATAAAGGCTTGCCCTTTGTGCATCCATCTCGATCAGTTCTTCATCCGTGTATTCCGGCCAGGGCTGGACTGGGAACAAAATTCGGCCCTGGCAATTTTCTCATGGACTGGCCCACCACAGGGCTGACAACCGACGGGGGGGGTGTGCACGCGATCATAACACACCCCGGACGTACGACCGCCGGGGGGGGGGGCACGATCGTAACACACCGCCTCCGGTTAGGACAAATTACTTTTTTTTTACAAAAAATTATTTTTATTATCACAGTCCTGGGCCGGCCCAAAGATGTGCATCGCCCCCCACCGATGGTATGCCCGATGGCCAGTCCAGCCCTGATTCCGGCTCATAGAGGTATGGTTCACTGGATACAACAAATTCCTCATCAACGTCTTCAAAAGCAGGCACATCGGTATCTCCTTCAAACGTGGCCATGTCTTGTTTATTGAATAGGCTAATTCGCTAATACAATTCCTTTGTGCACTGTAGGCTACTCTGAGTCTGCGGTTCTGAGCAATGACAGCGGCAGGTAAACAAACTATTATAGAGCCGGTAACCTAGGTAATATTACTCTGCCGCTGCTATAGCCTACTACCAGGAAGTATAACGCTGCTGCTGAGACACTCAAAAGTCCCTCAAAATGCAATGCCATGCAAGGTTGGTTTTATTTCTAACATTATTCTGTCAACAAACATTTACATCGATAGTCTGGCGTTATAATTGATTTGCATTGGGTGTACTGTGGAGTGGGTTATTGGCAGGCTAGTCGATACCGTTGACTTGCGCTAGCTTAGCACCAGCGAACTGTGCAACTAGAAGGACTGCATGAAATTTGTTGAAAACGTCTCCAATGATAAATAACACACTGGTTGACTTGGAAATGAGGCCCTATGTCCAAAATTCCGAACTACCCCTTTAACCAACTTTATTGTAAGGGTCCTATGAGGAGTGGTTCATATTGGGATAGGCAGAAGCACAGTTTAATAACAATTAGTTAAATTATAATGTCATTAACTTTTATATTAACATATAGTTTGTAAATAAACATTTAACATTTAAATGATGTAAGAAATAACTGTTAGTGCCAAAAAGACATTTAGTTAACTATTAACAAATATAATACAATATTAGTTAATAGATTGTTTTCTATTTGTTAAAACATTAACATACAGATTTTATGCAAACAACTAATATTTAATTAATGATGAAAAAACTATTAACTTGTGCCAAATAGACATTTTAGTAACAATTAACAAATATTAACAAAGGGTTAGGTAATGACTAGTTTGCTATTTATTATGACACCTTATTATAAAGTGTTACCGGAAAAACATAAAGTAAAGGCTGCTCCTGCCTGTCGCGGCTCCCGTTATTAGGCACTGATTGACGGGCTTTGGTAGGTTAGTTTCAGAGGAAAGCAGCGCGTGCACAGGACAGGTAGGGACATGCGTGATGTGCGCCGCGCTCAGCGGTGATGCAAGGTCGTCCGATGTGCTCAGGGGGGGAGTAGGTCGGACTCCATGGGAGTCTCCTCCAGTCCTGTTGCTCCCCCCAGTGGGGGATTTCCCCCTCGAGCAGTCTCATGACGACACTCAGCCTTCGACCAAGTGATAAAGATTGATGGACAGCCGGTACGCCCTGACGCAGTTGTCACCTTTCCCTACTTTATGATAGTTAGGAACAGGTTATATAGGGTGAGTCATGACACTCAGTCAGGGGATGGAGTGAGTCAGTTGCTCATCCCAAAAAGCCATCGGGAAATGGTTTTCCAGGTGGCTCACCACAGCCCGATGGCTGTTCATTTAGGCTGCGATAAAACACTAACTGGCTCATGGCCCCCTTCTATTAGCCAGGCATTCAACCGGACGTGCGTCGGTGGTGCATGTTGTGGCAACCCGGTCCCAACACCTCGGGCCAGGCGGCCCAGAGGAGACGTGGTGGATGGCATATACCGCCGATATCCACCACCCGGCGCCAGAGAGCGTCTATTGCAACCCTAATTAGCGTAATGGGGAACACCTGGCGAGGGAGACCAGGTACCATTAAAAGGCTGGATCAGGTTTCTCTCTCGAGGTAGAGAGAGCGGGAGGCACGTGTAGACCAGGGAACCTCCAGGACCTGATTTGGACGGGCGACCCTTGGATCCAGTGGCCAAGCTCCCAGCATTCCAGTAGGAGCATACAGCCGGCCAGCCACCATGCCGTTACACCCACTACCACTTATTGAGACCCCCTTTGAGGGGATTGGCATGGATCTCATCGGACCGTAGCGCACAGGGATACCGATTTGCATTAGTCATTGTAGATTACACAACCCGTTATCCCGAGGCAGTGCCACTACGCTCCATCTCGGCGAAGAGTGTAGTGCATGCGCTGTTTCAATTAATCTCCCGAATTGGGATCCCGAAAGAGATTCTAACTGATCAAGGCACTACGTTTATGTCACGCACACTACACAAACTTTATGGGTTACTTGGGGTTAAATCGATTACGACGAGCGTGTACCAGCACCGTCACAATTGGGATAAATGGCTCGACCCTCTATTATTTGCAGTACGGGAGGTTCCTCAGGCCTCCACGAGGTTTTCCTCTTTCTGAACTGTTGTTCGGCAGACGGCCCAGGGGCGTATTGAACCTCATTAAAGAAAACTGGGAGGAGGGTCCAAGCACCAGTAAAAATGAGATTCACGAACAAACCTTTGTTAAGGTTTGGAGGCCCTTTCTGGATTTCTTTGACTCACTACTAGAACCCCTTGATGCAGATTAAGTCACATCCCCCATAATATAACAGAGTGCAACCAGCCCCCCCACTTCCCCCCAAACACACACACCTTTTTGGTTGTTTTTGTGTAGTTTTGTTGTTTGTTTGTTTGTTTGTTTTGTATAGTTTTTATATGCTGTGTTTTTTTTTTTTTTCTACTTCGATGTCTTCTTTGTTTCCTGTAGTCCTGTGTAGGGCAATGGAGTGCGGTGGGAGGGCTCTGGGCCCTGGGGTTCAGAATTTGTTTCTGTATATGATGGTAATTATGATTTTTGTACCAGTGGGATATAATCCTGAAAGTTCAAATATGTCCTGTATTATTGTGGGATAAAAAACTTTGAAAATCAATAAACAAATTGTAAAAAAAAGAGATTTGTGTTTTCATGTTATGGACCTGAGGGAACTCCACTGGGACAGATTTCACGCGGGAATTTGCTTCACACCCAAGAACGTCAGCAGCGGCTGTATAATAGAGGTACTCGGCTGAGACAATTCACACTGGGAGATAAAGTACTTGTATTGCTTCCCACATCCAGCTCAAAATGACTCACCAAGTAGCAAGGACCATTTGTGGTCGCACGACGGGTCGGGGATGTTGACTACGAGGTTAGGTCAGGGGTGGGGCGGCACAGATTTATCAGCTTAATCTCCTAAAATTGTGGAAGGAGGTGCACCCGGTCTCGCTGGTGACAGCGGGTATCTAGGAGGGTGAGCTGGGACCGGAGGTTATAAAATTGAAACAATCTGCCCCAGTCTCCTGTGATAGACACCTTTCTCCACATCAGAGAACCGAGGTCGCCAAGTTGCAGCAGCGGTTTGCTGACATCTTCTCTCCCCTACCGGGATGCACATCGCTCATCCCCAGGTGTGACAGTTAGGTCACGGCCGTACAGGTTACCTGAACATAAACTGAAAAGTGTTCAGGAGGAATTAAAGGCGATGCTGGAAATGGCGGTAATAAAAGAGTCATACAGTGGCTGTTCTAGCCCCATTGTGCTTGTTCACAAGTCTGATGCATGATGATTCGGTTCTGTGTTGACTACCACAAGGTGACTGAGGTGTCCAAGTTTGATGCGTATCCGATGCCTTGGGTAGACAAACTCCTAGATCGGTTAGGCACGGCTCGTTTTTTTTTCGACACTGGATTTAACCAAGGGCTACTGGTAGATTCTAGCCTAGAACTCTAGACACCCCCTAGCGGCAGCAAATTTATTTGGCAGCTAGTGTAGGTCTAGCAAAGCTCCGTCCGCTTTTTGGTGCTGGAAACACCAAGTGTGTCTTGTATGTCTGACCAATCACAGCGTGAGGGGCGGAGTCGAAAGCCGGGCTACCTAATGACGACAGAGTTGCGACGGTTCCGTGTTAGGTAAACAATGGCTGCTGCTGCTGGCGAACGGCTGTCTTTCGACTCGGCTTTGGCCGCGACTCTTCAAGACTTTAAGTTAACATTTTATTTGAGAAAAGAACAAAGAACGGCACTGAAGTCTTTCCTCGAAAATAAATATGTATTCGGAGTTTTGATTAATTACGTAGTCAGAGCCGTCGCTCTGACTACGTCACCTTCTTCGTTGCTCTGATTGGTTGTAGCGCTATCCTATTGCGTGCAGAGGGAACTTGAAAGACAACCGTTTATCCCGCCCACACTGCCAATGGAGCTGCGCCAGACCTTACATCTTTCTGATGTAGGTCTGGCTTGCCAGGCTAGGTAGATTCCCTTAGTCCAAGGAAAATTAATCTTTCTCCACTCCGTACGTGTTGTACCAGTTCAATACACTTCCTTTTGGGTTGTTCGGGGCTCCAGCCACTTTCCAGCATCTCATAGACCGGTTGCTGCGTCCGCACGCTGAGTATGCTGCTGCCTACCTTGATGATGTCATTATTCATAGTGACACCTGGCAGCAGCATATTATGCAGGTGGCGGCGGTCCTCGAGTCACTAAGCCAGCGAGGCTCACGGCCAACCCAAAGAAGTGTGCAATTGGATGGAGAGAGTTACGATATTTGGGTTACCACTTAGGCAGCGGGCAGGTGCACCCGCAGGTAGAAAAGACTGCTTTCGCAGCCTGTCTGTGGCCTGAGAACAAAAAACAGGTGAGGGCATTCCTGGGACTGGCTGGCTACTATAGGCAGTTCATCCCCACCTTCTCTGAGCTGACCAGTTCTTTGACCAACCTCACCAGAAAGGGCTGGCCATCAAGTGGGCGCTCATTCACCCTCTGTTCGGACCACGCCCCGCTTCAGTGGCTCCACCGCATGAAGGACACAAATGTGCGGATCACCCGGTGGTATCTAGCTTTACAGCCATTTAAATTTAAGGTGATCCATAGGCCAGGGGTGCAGATGGTGGTGGCAGAGATTTCCTCTCTCGCTTGTCGGGGCGCGGGGGGGGGGGGGGGGGGGGTTGGGGGGGGAGTTGGCTGTCGGCCGGCCTAAGTCCGGCAGTGGGGATATGTGTGAGGGGGGCGTGGTTTAGCGTCGGCTGCGAGCAAGGGGGGGGGTGAGGCGGCTCAATAGCGGAATCAATGCAGCTGTGAGGGGTTAGAGTAATATACTAGTGATAGACTATATACTGTATGTACAAGTTGTGTTGCTCTGCCCCTACAGTGAGGCCAGGTCCAGCGCCCCATGTTCGCCAGTGGGCCTACCGGATTATTATGATCGAACGTGTATTGCCATTTGTTGTCTGGTCAGATTATTGTGCGCGGCAGTCGGAACCGTGGGGTTGCGACACAAGGTGTCGGCCCGATCGGAATACAAAGACAATAAAAAGACTATTACCGTGACCTGCCTGGTTTATTCCCCCTCTGAACCCTGAGTGGCAGCATCTGTTGCTACACTCCCACAAAATCCCATTAGCACACATGCACGCACACACATTCTTGGAAATGTACATACAAACACCCACACACACACACACATACAGACAAATACACACACACATCCACATCCACACACACTCATACACGCACGCACACAGACACGCATAAAGACACTCTTGTACATGCATATACAGACAACTACACACACAATACTGTGTTATCTAGATCCACAAACATTCCTCACATGCACTTTTCTCCCGAAGTGTCAGTTATTGATTGTGACAGGACAAGCCTGGTTCAGTCCGGGGGGTTCATTTCCACTCTAGTTATCACCGTGACCCCCTTGACCCCTGTGTGTGCGCTGATGAAATCATCAAGCCGAGACAGGACATCTGCTTTGGCATAGTGCTGGGCGATATGGCCTAAATTTGATATCACAATATTTTTTTGCATAATGTCGATATTTGATATGACTCAATTGTTATTGTATTAAAGTTTATAAATAATATTCCTGTATAAAACTGAACCAGACTGTGAAGGGTTTATGTGGAGTGTGTGTTGTTGATGGCTGGTTTACAGCCTCACCTGGCCTGAGTCAGACTGATTGGACTCTGGCTGGGTGGGGCTGCACACCTGTGGTGCATGAGCAATCATGGCACCCAGGATAAACCATCCATCAACACACACACTCAAGGAGGAGCACCGTCATGACATGAAGTACCATCAGCTCGGCGTATAACATCCAGCCTTAATCTCCGAATAAACACCTTGAACAACATCTACCCGTGTCCTGTGTCGGAGGGCCCCGAAAGAAAGCCACTTAGGTGGCGTGTGGCCGGACAACCCTGCCACACAGACCAAATTGATTTATACTATAAACCAATCTGGTTTATAATATAAATCAACTTGGTTAGAATTAGGCAATGCTTCCTCAGCGGAATATTTCCTACTGGGTAACTCGTATCTGGGTTCTAATGTTTTCATTAGCTTTCTGAATCCATCTTTTTCCACTGTATAAATGGGAATCATGTCCATTGCTATATAGAACAAGATTGATGATGTTATCTCTCTCCATTTGGTGCTCGTGATTTCATAACAGGAGGAGCTGAACATAGATTCTGTTAGTGAAGTTGGTTTGGTTGAGGTTACAGGAGCGGCAAAGGGAGTCGCGGTAGTAGGTTGATACATTCATCGTACTCGCGAATGTGCTTTATCTTCAGGTGATTGAACAGATTTTTAGTGTTGCCTGTCTTTGTCGCAACATCTTTCATACAAGTCTTACATACTACAGTTGTTTTTTCAGTATCTTGTTTGCCTGTAACCAAACCATTTCCAAATGACATTACGTGTCCTTTTTTTGGAACTAATTCGTTCCGCTTGCATCATCTGCTTGCACAGAAAATCTTTCTGTGCACATTTTTCGGGATGGGTCATTATTTTCGAATTTTCAAATAGTCGTAAATTATTAAAAAAATAAAATAAAATAGTTAATGCGACTATCATCTTGTCCTAAAAATACAAACGTTTTTTTAAAGTTAGAAACATATTGGATATTCAACAGATATTCATGCCCCGAATTACAGCAATATGATGCAGGGAACTAAAGACGCGATCAACAGTATGAGTCCCGTGTGTCTAGCAGTGTATACCTGCCCAGGTGTATACCTGCTGAGGAGACGGGGCTTCCAAGTGAAGCCATCGGGCATCAGCACTCCTCTCTATAGAGCCATCGCATTTGGTCAATATTTCTACACAATAGGCGAATTACAAACAATAGCCAAACTAAAGTGCAATTAAACCGGATACGTCTCACATTTCAAAATGTTCCCAATAGATATAACATTAAAATTGCTGTTCAGTGGAGTATCCCGCTAGCTGTTTTTTTGCTATTACTTGCATCACTTAAAACAAAGATTCTGTTGTGGATTCCATTTCCAGTTCATCAAGACAAGCATTGCATCACTAAAGAGCATGACATCAAAATAAAAAGACAATTTAAAAAAAGAATGGGTCTCGCTCTATTATGTGCAGCGTGAGTGCGTGGGGTGGGGGGTTATCTTCGAATAATGGTTGAATAGTTCCAGCGAATATCGAATAGTATTTTTGCTTGAAATGCCCATCCCTAGTATGTTCATCTTTTAACATAGTTATTCTGTGTTTCAGATAAAGCAGTTTTGATTGCACTGTCGATTGCTACATTTTCCCCAGACTTGCCCAGTGTTTTGAAATTCTGCAGACTGCGGCGCTCATTGGTCTGATCACTGATTGGTCTGATAATTTTAAAATTTTTGGGAGAGGCTTTCAACAGGCTAGAAGCTAGACTGATCTGCAGAGAGAAACAGAATGTGAACTTCGAGATCAGGATGGTCTCACGAGGCTAGTAAGCCAACCTGAGTCAAGGAGCAGCCGGACCACGTCCATCTTCCCGAAGAGAGCCGCTTCATGGAGGGCGCTGCCATTCTCCGTCTGAAACCACAGAGAGAGCGAGGGGTCACAATTTTGAAAATATATATATTTGTATGGGCTTTTGTGCATTGTTTATGGACCGTACAGTGAAGGCATACAAATAAAAAATACTAAATGGGTTGAAAGAGAGAGGGAACATCCTGGAGCATAGGATCACAAGTGGGAATCAAACCTAGGTCGCTATAAGTTGTATTGCTGCCTATGTAGGTATCACACTAGCGGGTTGAGCCAACGAGCCAATGTAGTCAGTGTCATAAACATAGCTCTAGCAGTGTTTGTGTGTGTGTGTGTGTGTGTGTGTGTGTGTGTGTGTGTGTGTGTGTGTGTGTGTGTGTGTGTGTGTGTGTGTGTGTAGCAAATATCCAGATTGACAGGGTGACTCAGGTATTTGTTTTACTTTAACTATTTTTTCAAACATAATTTAGAATTTGTGAATTTCATATAGACTGACTGGGAACCAAACTAGCTAGAATTTCTCTGGTGTTGCACAAGCATATTTCAGCCTTCTTCTATGGTCCTGTCTGCAATACTTGACATCTTGGTTTATAAAATAAAGTTATCTTTTGTAGTTATAGTAGTTATCTTTTGTAACTTTCTACACGGTGGATGCTAGCTAGCTAGATGGTGATGTTGAGGGAATCATCTGGAAATATGATGCAAGGCGTAGAAAAAGAGGAGAGAAGTTGATGCTAGGTGTGTGTCTGTCTGCCTCGGCAAAATACAAAAAAATCAATAAAAAAAAAAAAAAAACACTTCACATTCTCTTGTTACGTTCTCATTTCTGGCATGATGGAAATGTTCATCTGTTGTACTATGAAGCAGCTTACGTGTAGATGTGCTTCAACACACACACACACACACACACACACACACACACACACCCTCACACATACACACTCACACATCTACACAGACACACACACAAACGGTATGGCATTTGTAGTCAAAACCAACAAACACAGTGTCCGAAATATTACCTCTCAGCCAGTCACAGAAATAACGAATGTCGAACCTGCAGCCAAATGGCCAGCAGATCCTGTACCTCTCAGATCAAAGGTTCAAAGGTGTTTGTGTGTGTGTGTTGGGGAGGGAAAAAGAGAGAGACAGATACAGAGTTTGTGTGTGTGTGTGTGTGTGTGTGGATTTCCGGCCTCTACTTCCTTGTACCACACAAACACACACATCGTTTCGCTACCACTTCCTGTCTAGTTTCCCATGGAAGTCCAGGAGTCAAGACCCAAACTAAAAACTAAGAAGAACCTTCCAACAACCCCCCCTGTGGCCAGAGGATGGGAGGATCAGGTCAGGTGATGTTACATATACTGACTCACAATATTCAATAACTTAACCCAGCAATACACTGCAAAAATGCAGCCCATAGTACCCCCTAGAAACCGTACAGATGAGAGGAGTCCCCTTTCAACGATGACCTTGGCTGCAATGGGTGATGTAAACATTGGAGTGTGTTGGAGGGCTGCTCTAACGGTAGCAGGTAGTGAGTTCAGAGAGGGGGGTTGATGCAAGACAGTTCTAGAGCCTGCAGTGTTCTTTTGACCTCTCGGGGTGACCAAGAGGGTGACATTGTGTCTGGGTCCAAAGGGGTAAATACAGTATGGCGTTGATAGGACCTCCTCATCCCCGGAATACATCTCCCTCTACAGCCAGCAATATGCACTGCTGCTGGCTATTCCAGCCAGCACAGCCAGTTATGGTCACCAGGTGTGTGTGTGTGTGTGTGTGTGTGTGCGCGTGTGTGTGCGTGCCTGCCTGAGAAAGATAGAGTTAGGGTCACCAGGTGTGTGTGTGTATTAGTGTCTGTGATGTTTTCATGTAACCATGGTAACAGTAAAGTTTCGGCCTGTGTGATGGCTTGATCAGCAGCAGGTCCCTCCAGGGGGGGAATTTCCCCCATTATCAGGATGTGTGTGTGATAGAGAGAGAGAGAGAGAGAGAGGATGAATGGCCACCCTATACTTGAGGCTCGATGTGCTGCGGTGATATGCAAATTCCTTGTTGCATAGCTTGCACACAACCATGTGTAACATGGGTAATAATGCTTCCACTTGCCATTGCGCCAGAACTGTATATGTGTATTGGAAAATTGTGTTCTGTCACTTTAAGTGACCAAGCTGGTTCTATAAGGGGATTGACGTGCTTTTGCGCTTCTCAGTTACTTTGCCTGCGCAAGAGGTAGGTCACTAGTAGATGCACACGGTAAATTAGTTCCAT
The DNA here is from genome assembly GCA_030340625.1 of Merluccius polli. Lineage (NCBI taxonomy): Eukaryota > Metazoa > Chordata > Actinopteri > Gadiformes > Merlucciidae > Merluccius > Merluccius polli. Next base: position 93,058 of record JAOPHQ010003136.1, on the reverse strand, counting down.
AATAATGGTTGTATTGGGTTCAAAAATATTCTTATGAATGTATATGTACCTAGGGATACTAATAGACTGTTGTACAACATTTGTTGTAGTTGTTGGGATAATGATATGTAGGCAGCGTAGTAAGCTGGGTTAGCTAACCACTATGTAAGATGTACTGTACATTTGCTAACATAAGTGTTTCTATATTTCTAGCTGCAACATTGTCGATCATTATTCCAGGCAGTTGAATGAATGATTGCATTGTGTCTATTACCAGGTATGTATATTTGTTATTGGGTCAGTTACTTTGCCTGCGCAAGAGCTGCAACATTGTCGATCATTATTCCAGGCAGTTGAATGAATGATTGCATTGTGTCTATTACCAGAATAAAAAAAACAACTGACTGGGAATTCCCGTGTATGGTGCTTGACTACACAACGCAAGATCACTCCCGTTACACTGGTGCCGTGACGGTCTTCTTGTGCATGCTGGACGTCGGTGAGAAGAACTACCGACATTGCTCAAGCTGACAAGAATCACCGGGGCTGCTTCCACGTGGTGCTGCTAGCTAGGCTAGTCGCACATTCGTGAGTCTGTGAACGTGCGTTCTAGGCTACACAGATAAATTGTGCATTGTTAATTGTTGGGTATAATAGCAACTTCATAGTTTTGTGTGCTGGTTTCAACCGCTTCCTGAGAGCTGTGTTTTATTTAGAACGTTCGCAGTTATATTCCTCCTTTACTGCGTATCGTTACTGTAGTTCCCGTTTTGGCCACACAGTGGCAGTGGTGTGCTACAAATGATGTGATCTTGTACTATTTTCTGACCTGGCGATATACTTTTGCTGTTGCGATATCCCTGTCTTCCTGAATGTAATTGTTTTGTTGTAATGAGCTTACATTCATTCTATACTTGACTGTGGCATACATCTTATTTTCTGTGTTTTCTGGGGTAAGTACGTTATATTTGGGGTATTGTAATTTATATATATTTATTTTTTTTCTTCTCTCCCTGCATACAGTGATTACACACGTACTTCGTAATGGATAGTTTTACTGGGTTGGGTGGTATTGGTAGGGGCAGGGGGACCCTTATGTTTACTTCTCCTGGGCTGACGGATATGGCTACTGCAATCCAGCCTCTTACCTCTACTCCGATGCAAAGCTCCACGTCACAACAGGCACGCGCCGCTAATGAACATACACACCATGCTGTTGGTTCTGAGCCGGTTTCGCCTTCAGTGAACAGGGAGGTGTCAATTGAGTTGCTGGCAGATATTGTTGAGCGGGTGGGGCATTCTATTGGTGAAAGCATTGCATCGTGTCTAGGAGCAACCAGAGTGGTGGGTGATACTGCTGGTCCCCAGAATAACAGTAGGGCTGGTGACATTTCGGGCATGGGCTTGGTGCTGAAATCCGATGTGAAAGCACCAGGATTTTTTCGGGGAGATGGCTCTGAGAAGTGTACAGTGCAGGAGTGGGAGGAGCTAATGCTGGTTTACATGCGTAGGAAAGGTTTTGACACACAGGAGCAGTCTGATGAAGTGTTGAGTAAGCTTATGGGACGGGCACGAGATGTTGTTAGAGTGGGTTTGCGTAGTGACCCTAGAATTGACTTAAGCCAGGGCCCAGGCCCCATTTTTGATATTTTGAAGCAACATTTCAGTGACATAGTCTACTCTGACATGCCATTAGCAGACTTTTACACAACTCTCCCACTGACTGGTGAAAAGCCATTTGACTATTGGATTAGACTGAATAGGGCAATTGACGTAGCAGGGGACTGCATTAGGAGACAGGGTAAGAAGCTAGAAGATCCCGCTCGGGAGGTGGTTGCTATGTTTATTCGACACTGCCCTGACCCTGGACTGTGTCTGATTTTCAAGTGCAAACCCCTGCTTCAGTGGACTGCTGGGGAAGTGCATGAAAGGCTGGAGGAACATCAGAGAGAAAACAAAGCCAAACATGCTACATGCCTGCCAGTGACGGTTTCTCTAAAGCAGGAAGTGTCTTCTCCAGTGGTTTTGCCAAAAGACAATCCTGTTGCGGCAGCTGCTCCTAGACCTGCGCCAGTGGCAGCGTCCTCTCACAATCCAGCTGAACCTTTTGCTCAAGTCATTGCTTTGCTGGAACGTGTGCTAGAACAGCGGCCGCAACAGACGGAGACCAATGGATCTCGTCCGCAGCAACGGTTTCGGAGGAGGTTGAACCCGTCTCTGCCATGTGTAATATGTGGAGGGGATGACCACAGTACAGTGCAACACTGTCGAAATGATCATTTGTGCTACCTCTGTCATGCTCCTGGCCACACACGCATGACGTGCTCACGTGCCTCAGCCCAAGAAACTGTTCCCCAGACAGCAGGGCTCACACAGCGGGGCCCAACCAACCCGCAGGGAAACTAGATGGCCCACGCCACGGGACAAGTGATGGGCCAAATATAGTCCCTGTAAATAACTGCGATGATGTGGAGTCTTTGTATTCAAGTGCGTGTGCCTCTGCAGGGCCCGGTGTGAGTGTAATCTATCAAAACATACAAGCTGTAGCTCCTAATGATGATCTGTTTTATACGTGTGTTGTTGTAAATGACATCATTGAGGTGAAGGGGATGATTGATAGTGGATCGATGGCCTGTACATTGAGCTCGGCGATGGTGCCACGCCTACAGGGAGCTGGGGTGTTGACAAGTGAGGCGCTCTTCCCAGTTGATGTGGTGTTGGTTGGGTGTGGTGGGATGAAGACCAGGGCGGTGGGTGCATGTGAGTTGGTGCTAACGGTATATGGCCATAAAGCCTCTGTTCCTGTCTTGGTGGTAGATGGTCAGATTGACGAATTGATTATTGGCAGTAATTTTATCAAACATCTCATACAGGTCATGAAGGGTAGCTCCTTTGGGACACAGCCAGTGGGGTGTACTGATGAGGAGGTGAAGCTCTTCTTGCTCCTGGCCAATGTGGAGAGGTGGCGGGGAAGCGAGGTGCCAGACAAAGTGGGAACACTGAGGCTGAAGCAGGCAGTTACTTTGGAGCCGATGGAAGAACACTTAGTCTGGGCACGGTTGAAGGGTGTTCAGAACATTTCAGCTGGTAGTGCTGTTGTCATTGAACCCACACAGGCCCGTTCGAGACCTAGGAACATTCTGGTTGGGAGAACTGTAGCAATCTTGAGAAATGATGGGTGGCTCCCAGTGAAGATTGTCAATCCATTGCCCCGACCAGTAGTATTGAGACGCAACACTAAGGTGGCTGATGCATTCCCTTGTATGGCCCTGGAGGACTTTGATTCTGGTGGACTGGTCGCATCAGCATCCCAGGCTCACGCATTGCAGCAGCAACTGCTGAAGATAAGTGACGATTTAGGGGGTGATAATAACAGTGCCGACAGTTTGACCTTGGACGGTGCACCTGAAGGTGATGGAACAGGTTCTGAAGTTCTGCGCAGATTGGGGCTTACAGACATAAATGTTGACTCCCCTCACCTAACACCTGACGGTAGAGCGAAGCTGGTCCAACTGATAGCCCGTTATGAATCCATCTTCTCAAGACACAAGCTGGATTGTGGGAAAGCTACAGGGGTTGTGCATAGGATCAGGCTGAGTGACGACAGACCTTTCAGGTTGCCTTATCGAAGGTTGTCCCCCAATCAGTACGACAAACTCAAACAGGCTTTGAACGAGATGGAAGAGTGTGAATTAATAAGGAAGAGTAGTAGCGAGTTCGCCTCTCCACTCGTTCTTGTCTGGAAAAAGTCAGGTGATTTACGTCTGTGCACCGACTTCAGGTGGCTCAATGCCCGCACAATAAAGGATGCTCACCCTTTACCGCACCAGGCTGATGCTCTTGCAGCCTTAGGTGGGAATGCTTATTTCTCAACGATGGACTTGACATCGGGCTATTACAATGTGGAGGTCCATGAGGAGGACCGAAAGTTTACAGCTTTTACCTCACCCTTTGGACTCTATGAGTACAATCGTCTTCCTCAGGGTCTATGTAATAGCCCAGCCACGTTTATGAGAATGATGCTGAGCATTTTTGGAGACCAGAATTTTTTAAGTCTCCTCTGCTACCTTGACGATGTGCTGGTCTTTGCACCTAATGAAACGGTGGGGTTGCAGCGTTTGGAGATGGTCTTTAGTCGCTTACAGCAACACAATCTTAAACTGGCACAAAAGAAATGTCACTTTATGGAGAAGTCTGTGAGATTTTTGGGCCATGTCATTAGTGAAGCTGGTATTGCCACAGACCTTGAAAAGGTACAAGTTATCACTGGAATGACTGAAAAGGATCTCATGGAGGGCGACTCGAACGTACCCTCTCAGTCCAAGATAAGGTCATTTCTTGGCATGGTTGTTTATTATCAACAGTTTATAGAGGGCTGTTCGGCCATTGCTAAGCCACTGTTTGGATTGACCACCGGGCCCAAGACTCCACGTTGTGGAAAAGGGAAAATGAAAAGAAAGGCCATGAGAAAGCTTGGGGTGGCAGATTGGACAGATGAATGCAGACAGGCATTCATCCAGTTGAAACAAGCTCTTCTTGATCAGGTTCTCTTGGCCCATCCAGACTTTAGTAGGCCATTTCTGTTGTCTGTAGATGCGTCAAGTAACGGTTTAGGTGCTGTGCTCTCCCAGGTTCCTGAAGGTGGGGATAAGGCCAGACCTGTGGCTTTTGCAAGCAAGTCACTGACCTATGCACAATCAAAGTATCCTGCTCATCGACTAGAATTTTTTGCTTTACGTTGGGCGGTCTGTGATAAGTTTGGGCATTGGCTAAGAGGGCGGCCATTTACTGTTTGGACGGATAACAATCCTCTAACTTACATCCTGTCTAAACCCAAACTCGATGCCTGTGAACACAGATGGGTTGCCAAGCTGGCACCATTTGAATTTGACATAATGTATATTCCGGGACCCAGGAATGTGGTGGCGGATGCACTAAGCAGGCAGCCTTTTGTGAAGCCTAGTGCACTCCACAGGCTCACAAGAATCCCGTACAAGGAGCTGTTGGATGAGGCAGCTGGTGTGCGAGCTCAGATTGTGCAGGATGCTTTCCGCTGGTCCAACCATCCATGTGAGGGGGATCTGGAGAGTCAGTTTCAGATGTCGGGGACTGAGAAGGCTGACTTAGCAGTGAATGGCCAATCTACTGTTCCTTTACTTGCTCGGCCTTTGTCAAGTGATGAGGTGTCAGCCATCTTGACCTCTCACATTTGTAGGGAATCAGGACGTCAAAGCCGCGCGCTCTTGTTGCCACAATTCCCTCAGTCCTTGGTGCCAGCTGAAGTGGCTGCTGTGTGTGCTTTGTCACAGGAGGACCTTGTGTCAAAACAACGGCAAGATGGTGTATTGGCCAGGGTGATTTTCTACATGGAAAGGGGTAGGAGACCCTCCAGAAGAGAGCGTGGCCATGAACCATTGGGGACTGTAAGGCTGCTTAAGGCATGGGAGAAGCTGTCTCTGCGTATGGGGGTGTTGTATCGTGTGACTAGAGACCCTGTATCCAAGAAAAAGACGTACCAATTTGTTGTACCAACCTCACTGAAGCAAACAGTCCTGGGAGGTGTTCATGATGAGGCTGGGCATCAAGGCCAACAACGGACACTGTGGTTGACGCGGCAGAGGTTCTTCTGGCAAGGGCTGGAGACTGATGTTAAAGAGTATGTGAGGCGTTGTCACAGATGTGTATTCAGCAAAGCTCCAGAACCCGAGGCTAGAGCACCACTGGAAAGCATCATCACCACTGAACCTCTTGAGATGGTCTGTGTGGATTTCTGGTGTGCTGAAGATGCTTCTAACAGGTCGCTGGACGTCCTCGTTGTCACTGATCATTTTACCAAATTGGCTCACGCCTTTTTGTGCCCAAATCAATCAGCAAAATCTGTTGCCTGTCAATTGTGGAACAACATCTTTTGTGTCTATGGGTTCCCACGCCGCATCCACTCAGACCAAGGGGCCAACTTTGAGAGCAATCTCATCGCTGAGCTCCTCAGTGTGGCTGGGGTACATAAGTCCCATACAACGCCGTACCACCCGATGGGTAACGGGGGCGTTGAGAGATTTAATCGGACTTTGGGCAATATGATCCGGGCACTACCGGCCAGGGCGAAACACAGATGGCCTCAAATGCTTAAATCTCTGACTTTTGCATATAATTGCACAATCCATGAAACCACTGGACATGCCCCATTCCATCTGATGTTTGGGAGAACACCTCGCTTACCTGTGGACATGCTGTTTGGGGAGGTGCTGCAAGACTCAGAGGTTGTGGACTATGATGTATATGTCCAGTCTCTCAGGATGGACCTGCAAGAGGCTATAAAGGCTGCTCAGGCATCCGCTACCAAACACTTAAGGAGGCATGCGGACCTGTACAACAGGAAAGTCAGAGGGGCCCCTGTGGAGGTTGGAGATTGTGTCCTGTTGGCAAATAAAGGGGAACGTGGCAAGAGAAAATTAGCAGATAGGTGGGAGAATACACTGTATGTTGTCACAGAAAAGAATAGTGACATTCATGTGTATAAGATCCGCAACTCTTCCACTGGCCAAGAGAAGACTGTGCACCGCAATCTTATTATGCCGGTCAACTTCCTACCGCTGCCTGATTCTCCTGAGCAAGTGATTGATGAAGTCAGATGCTCTTCTGATGAGAGTGATGCACCAGTTGATATGATGAATGCTGAAGAGAGAACAAGTGTGTGGGTGTCGGGGCTGTCAAGTGAGGTACCGGATGACGAACGAACAGACCACATGGAAGAAGAATGCAGGTCAAGTGTAGAACATGGTTTGATACCGGATTCTAACCTGTTATCTGATCTTCCTGTGGCTGTGGATGGCACATCCAAGTCTCTCTCTGACTCTGGATTGATGGATTCTGACTTCAGACTCTGTGTACCAAATTCCGGTTGCCAGCCGACCTCTATCCGTGAATCAGCACATCCTAATGACGATGGCTTTGGAATGACTGACTCTCCGGCTTCTTTTTCTGACTTTCAGTCAATGCAGACTGATAGACGAAACGTTTCAAGGGCGGGGCGTTTTATAAAACCTGCTAGGAGACTTATTGAAACAATGCAGACTCAGAGGGTTTGGGAAAAAGGGTTGAAGAGAATAGCTGTATGGGTGTAAAATGGTTTGAGTTTGCATTTGAGGGGGATGAGTTGTCATCTCACAAAAAAAAAAAAAAAAAAAAAAAAAAAAAAATTTGGTTTTTGATGTTTTTGTTTTCTTTGGGGCTTCCTTTTGCTTTGTCGCCAAGTGTACTTCACATGTAATAGGCATGTTTACCTGGGGATCTGTATGTACTCCCTCGTTCTGGTGTGGAACGGTCTTATGGACGGGAATGTTTGGTGGCATTTGATTGCAAGGCTTTGCATGCCTCGTGGTTTATTTTATTAGGGCAAGTGGAATTCAGAAGGGGAGAATGTAACATGGGTAATAATGCTTCCACTTGCCATTGCGCCAGAACTGTATATGTGTATTGGAAAATTGTGTTCTGTCACTTTAAGTGACCAAGCTGGTTCTATAAGGGGATTGACGTGCTTTTGCGCTTCTCAGTTACTTTGCCTGCGCAAGAGGTAGGTCACTAGTAGATGCACACGGTAAATTAGTTCCATAATAATGGTTGTATTGGGTTCAAAAATATTCTTATGAATGTATATGTACCTAGGGATACTAATAGACTGTTGTACAACATTTGTTGTAGTTGTTGGGATAATGATATGTAGGCAGCGTAGTAAGCTGGGTTAGCTAACCACTATGTAAGATGTACTGTACATTTGCTAACATAAGTGTTTCTATATTTCTAGCTGCAACATTGTCGATCATTATTCCAGGCAGTTGAATGAATGATTGCATTGTGTCTATTACCAGGTATGTATATTTGTTATTGGGTCAGTTACTTTGCCTGCGCAAGAGCTGCAACATTGTCGATCATTATTCCAGGCAGTTGAATGAATGATTGCATTGTGTCTATTACCAGAATAAAAAAAACAACTGACTGGGAATTCCCGTGTATGGTGCTTGACTACACAACGCAAGATCACTCCCGTTACACATGCTCTTATCGACGCTTCCATCCGTTCGTTTTTTGTAACAAAATGTCCCATCCACGGAGCCAACCAAAGCGGTCTCATCAGCTACTTCGTTCATGTTCATTGTGGTTTGTTGTTGTTTGAACTCATGAACGCTAGTTGGTGCTCCAGTATAATCGGTCCGCCTGAAACTCATCCAGTGAGAAGCTTTCCGCGGTGCAAAAATAAGTGCGATTAAAATGCGTCAATTTTAACGCGTTAATTATTGTGTAATTAATTAATCTTGATTAACGCGTTAAAGTCCCGGCCCTAATATATATATATATATATATATATATATATATATATTATTTTTTGTATTTATATATTTATAAAACAGGTCTAATTCCTTTGCACAATTCAGTATCACTCCACATCTGAGAAAAAAACGTTAGTCTAACAAACTACGATAATTAGCTAGTGACCAGAGAAAGTGGAGCAACATCCTCGCCATGCCAAGCAACACACCTCCACCTAACAAAAAATGCAAGCTTAGTAAAAACAGTATTCAAAGTCATCCTCATCGTGGTACAATAAATGGCAACATACAAATTAATTTAAAGCCAAATAATGCCAAATCAACATATGCTAGCAGCTGCTAGTGTGTATGTTGCATAGCAACCGCCTCGCACTAGGAGGGCCTATTTTATTTTGAACATTATAATTTATTAATAAAAACTTTAAATTGGAGTGTCTATTACTTTCATATTGCCATACTTGGTGACCGTTTTATAAAAGCAAAATATATCTATCTATATCTATAATGCCATAAGGGGCTGTCGGCCCAACGCAAACCCTTAGATATAACCATATACCACGGCCTGTCATGAGATAATGGTTAGAGAGAGCAACAGCGAGAGCGAGAGCGAGAGCGAGAGAGAAAGCTACAGTGGTTAGTTGAGGGTGGGTAAGATAAAAGTGTGTAAGGTAAAAGACAGTGTGTAAGAAAAAAGACACACAATCCAATCCCTGCAGAGAATACCAGCCCTCCTCTCCACATCACAATGCATGTGTGGTATGCACACACCTTAGACACAATATAACATGACACACACACACACACAACATAACATGCACACACATGCATACACAATATAACCTAATACACTCAGCAACCTGTCATATTGCATATTTAGAGCAGGAGATTAAACTCTTTGTCAGGCCTCTGCTCAATCAATTATTCTAAAAGGGAGGAATGAACAGAGTTTACAGTGGTCCTGGTGCTTCTCCTTTGACCCACAGACACCACCCTAGACCCCCCACCCTAGGGACCTCCAGCCTACCAGGCAGTTGACATCCATGCCGGCCTCCAGCAGTGTCAGCACGGTGGTGTGGTGACCGTTCCTGGCCGCCAGGTGCAGTGGGGTGTGGCGCCGTGTGTGACACACCATGAGGTTGGGGTGGGCGCTCACCAGCATGCACACCACCTGGAGGTAGAGAGAGGTAGGTACACAGATGGAGAGGGAGAGAAAGATAGGGATGCAGAGAATGAGAGGGAGAGAGAGGTAGGAAGGCAGAGAACAAGAGGGAGGGAGGTAAGAGAGATAGGGACACAGACAACGAGAGGGAGGGAAGTAGATAGAGATAGGGACACAGACAACGAGAGGGAGGGAGGTAGATAGAGATAGGGACACAGACAATGAGATGGAGAGGGAGAGAAAGGGATGCAGAAAACGAGAAAGGACAGGAAGAGGTAGGAATACAGAGAACAAGAGGAAGGGAGGTAGAGAGAGATAGGGATTGAGAGAACAAGAGTACGGTAGAGAGACAAATAGGGATAAAGAGAAGAAGTGAGCAGAGAATTAGGAGTGTGTGTGTGTGTGTGTGTGTGTGTGTGTGTGCACTAAACTTCCCTTTCCTTTTTGATCAGTGAGGGATTCCCCTTATGATAATGATATGATAGAGAGAGAGAGAGAGAGAGAGAGAGAGAGAGAGAGAGAGCTGCATTCATACATTATTCATTCCTAAACTAGTATGACGCAGTGAATTTGACTGCACTAGCAGTTTTTGCGTGCGTGTGTGTGTGTTTGTGTGTGTGAATGGACCCATACATAATACATAACATTCACCATAACACAACACTCTTCAGGTCACACACAATCAAACTCCTATATTAGCATCATTACTCCCAAGTGAATCCCCAACTGTTGACGAACCAAGCTCAGAATCTCAGACCCAGAGGTGTAGAGACCCATGCCCGGCCTACGCTGGCTGTTGGGCTGGTTCTACCTGTAGCCACCATTATACTATCCTCGACTTCCTCTAAAAGCATCCAGAACAATAAGATATACAATAATGTAGCATGTACAGCCAATAATGTTGAGTTCATTATTTTTGACTGTTTACTTAATTATGTCATTAAATAATGAATAACATAACTTCATTTATGTTAACTTTTTGCATTGACATTTGTACCATTCATTTTGTGTAATAGCTAATAATTTCTTGTATTATTGTTTTATTATTATTATTTTTATTTGTATATTAATATTACACAGAAATTATTATTATATTATATTACGTTTTTTTAAAATAGTTTTTGTTCTTATTTATTCTTTTTAATTCCTCTACTTTCTGCTGTGAGACCTGTGGAATTTCCAGTCTCGGTTTAACAAAATGCATCTTAATGTTCATCTTAACATCGACTAGAAGCATCTACGGGGGGGGGGTTCCTGACCTGCAGGCGACCGTAGAGGGCGGCCAGATCCAGGGGGGTCTCGTGCTGGCTGTTCCTCATGGTGGGGTCGGTCAGCTCCTGCAGCAGCACCGACACCACCTCCGAGTGGCCGTACTGTGCCGCACAGTGCAGCGCCGTCTCCCGCTTGTGGTTCTGTGGAGGGTGGAGAAAACAGATGGGGGAGGCGGTGAGGACAGATTTAAAAAAATATAAATGCCAAGAACATGTCAACATCAATACATTTGAAAACACGTCTTTTTTTCTCTGCGTTTTGGTTGCTAAAATGTTGCATTTTATAAAGACGTATGGTAGCCACTGTGGCAGTTTCAAGCACGTCTTGGGTCACAGTTAACACAGTGGGGATATCAACTGTGTTTCAAAATTGAAAAACTCTTGGTTGGACCATGGGCCTTTAAGCAGCAAAGCCAGAGTTGTAAAGTTGTAAAGTTTAAATCCAGTACATTCTGGGTTATTAAATAAACTGTAAATATAATTTATCCAGGTAGAAGATTTAAAATCTCTTTTGCAAGGGGGATCTGGCCAAGAGGGCAGCGCAGGGTAAAATGCAACAAAACAATGTACAAACATTTAGTGATACACAGAACAACAAGAAAATGGTTCAAATGCAAAGACAACATACAGCCATACAGTCGTATTCTGTTCTCAATCTTTAAGGAGCTTCTTGAAGTCAGTAAACGAGATGTCACTTTTTTTTTAAACGTAGGCGTCAGGTGGGAGTCAGAAAGAGGATAGAGGAGAAAGAAGAGGATTGGGCCCAGAAGAGAGTGAGGAGGAGGAGCAGCAGCAGCAGCAGAAGGACAAGGTAATGTCAACCAGTTTTATTCTTCTCTTCGATTGGCTGACAGCCGGTCAAGTGATATGTGATTGTCTTGGTCAGTAAATCAAGCAAAATGAGGACATTCCTTAACCCTGTCCAGAGCTGTGAGTGTTGTCAGGGGAAATATATTGTGTGTGTATGTGTGTGTGTGTGTGTGTAAAGCCATAACACAGACATGTGGGACCCTATGATTTCCCATTAAAGGAGCATTTCTGCACACGTGTGGACCATGGAGCTGTCAAGCAGCCATTTGACAGTCTGTTCACATTCACATGAAAAAGAGCTGTGAAGAAGTGTCAAGAAAATGTAATCTTACACCCACCTAGCAAAGCGTTTTCAGAAGAGCGGCAAATTTGAGATATTTGGCGTGGCTAGATAAGTGGCATGGCTAGAATATATTTAGAATATGTGCTACTATATAGTAGTATACCACATTTTATTTGGTAATAATATACTGACAACTTTTCTTTTTTTGTCTGTGTCCTGTTTCCATCAGCACATCAAATCGGTTGGAACAACCTTAATTTCCCCTTCACATTCATAGACTATAGTTCAGACTTTATTAAACTAATGGTCTCCGATGTATCATTACAGTCACCTGCTGGGCCAACCGATTATCCTGCTACAGTTCTCTGTCTCCCCCTTCTGGTGGGAAACTGCAATGCTTATGAACATGTCCCCATGTGATAAAAATAAAAGATGTAAGAAATCGACACATGGTACACAAGCCTGGCTACATATATGCACTGAGTTCGTATGGATAATGTGATAAATGAGTTTGTATGGATAATGTGTTAAAGGGGTAGTTCGGAATTTTGGACATAGGACCTCATTTCCAAGTCAGCCAGTGTGTTATTTATCATTGGAGACGTTTTCAACAAATTTCATGCAGTCCTTCTAGTTGCACAGTTCACTGGTGCTAAGCTAGCGCAAGTCAACGGTAATGACTAGCCTGCCAATAAAAACCCACTCCACAGTACACCAAAGGCAAATCAATTATAACGCCAGACTATCGATGTAAATGTCTGTGTTGATAAAATAATGTTAGAAATAAAACCAACCTCGCATGGCATGAATCATCGCAGTTTGAGGGACTAGTTTCTCAGCAGCAGCAGAATTTTACTTTGCTCAGGTTAGTTGTGCAATAACCAAATCTCAACATCAGAAAGTAAACAGAGAGGCACGTGACAGAAGCGCGGGACACCTAGTAGTAGCGGGATTGAATCATTGGATTGGAAACGAACGAGTAGGCAACATGGTGATTCAGTGTGCATTTAAAAATTGTAACAATAAAAGCTACAGATGGGCATTACAAAGTTTCTTCTTTCTTCATCCGTGTATTCCGGCTCCTAGAGGTACGGTTTGCTGGATACAACAAATTCCTCATCAACGTCTTCAAAAGCAGGCACATCGGTATCTCCTTCAAACGTGGCCATGTCTTGTTTATTGAATAGGCTAATTCGCTAATACAATTCCTTTGTGCACTGTAGGCTACTCTGAGTCTGCGGTTCTGAGCAATGACAGCGGCAGGTAAACAAACTATTATAGAGCCGGTAACCTAGGGTAATATTACTCCGCCGCTGCTACTACCAGGAAGTATAACGCTGCTGCTGAGACACTCAAAAGTCCCTCAAAATGCAATGCCATGCAAGGTTGGTTTTATTTCTAACAGTATTCTATCAATACACATTTACATCGATAGTCTGGTGTTATAATTGATTTGCCTTGGGTGTACTGTGGAGTGGGTTAGACTGTTTTTATTGGCAGGCTAGTCAATACCGTTGACTTGCGCTAGCTTACCACCAGCGAACTGTGCAACTAGAAGGACTGCATGAAATTTGTTGAAAACGTCTCCAATGATAAATAACACACTGGCTGACTTGGAAATGAGGTCCTATGTCCAAAATTCCGAACTACCCCTTTAAGGGGGAGAGAAAGGGGGAGGGCAAGACAGAGGGATAGAGAGAGAGAGAGAGAGAGAGAGAGAGAGAGAGAGAGAGAGAGAATGATTATTTTCCCACTAAAGACCCTGAAATTAAAAAAGGGAAAATTAAAGGAGATATCCATCTCCTACTACTGTATCCCCTCCATCTCTTTCATCTTTTGTCACGGGTCTGCTCTCAATCGTATACACTACACCCCCTCCCCATCTCTCTCTTACACCCCCAGCCCTCCTTTAATACTCTTCTCTGCAGTGAAAAAGGGTAGAGAGAGAGAGAGAGAGAGAGAGAGAGAGAGAGAGAGAGAGAGAGAGAGAGAAAATAAGTAGGTACAGTATGACTCTTCCCCATTCCTGCACACACACACAAACACTCTCTCGGGGCTGTTGAAAGTAAATAGCGTCCGATAAAATATGTGAAATAACGCTGTTCATTTAATTTCAAAGCGCCTTCCATTCTCACATAAGCATGGGACTGTAAACAATGAGGCATCTATAGGAAGAGGGAGGATAGAGGAACTGCAGGAACTACAGCAGAACATCCGGTTACTACACGATTTCTTGCCTGGCCCCCCAGGCCAGGCCAAAGCAATTGGCGTGGTCTAGCCGACGGCAGAAAGTGTAACGTGTGAATGAACAACATCTGAAAAACTAGAGAAGGTGTATTTTTTAAAGAGTTCCTTCCCATGCTTTAAAACACCTGCAGAGACGGCCATCCCAGAGGGAAATGGGTTGGAATAACACACATACGTACAAAGTTACTGACACTCAGAGATACGTACATGCGCACACACAAATGTATGGTTAAATGCACTTGGACCTGGACAAAAAAAAGACAGACGAGAGAGGGGTGAGATAAATGAAGAAAGAAAGAAAGAAAGAAAGAAAGAAAGAAAGAAAGAAAGAAAGAAAGAAAGAAAGAAAGAAAGAAAGAAAGAAAGAAAGAGAGAGAGATGAAAAATAGACAAAGCCACAGAGAGGATGGACAGAAGAAAACAAAGGACGATGTTAAGGATGGAGAGAGAGGGAGAAAGAGAGGCAGGGTCAAAGACAGGGAGACAGAGATAGGGAAAGGGAGACGGAGAAAGACAGAGAGATAGAGGGGGAGAGAGAAAGAGAGGTTTGATAAACATGACTGTGGAGTGTGTGGTTGATAGCTAGTTTAAGCAGCTTACTGGGCCCTGGCCCAAGTTATTAAGACCTATTAGACTCTGGGGCTGGGTGATGCTGCACACCTGTGGTGCATCAGTAACCAAGGCCCACAGGATAAACCAGCTATCAACACACACTTAGGGACAGCCTCTGTCATGTCAGTGTGTAACATCTGCTCCGGCTGTACCATATTTCCAACTCTCCAATAAACTGACTATATACAACATCTACCTGTCTTGTGTCGGAGGAGCCCTGCAAAACCACTTAATAAGATTTTTTATTTTATTTTTACCTTTTTATAGAGTGAGAGAAACAGATAGATAGATAGAGAGAGAGAGAGAGAGAGAGAGAGAGAGAGAGAGAGAGAGAGGCCTTGCTCCATATTCTAGAAGGGAAGGTTATATATTTCCATTAAGCCCGCCATGACAGCTCGCCGATATCCTCTTGCCGATATCCTCTTGTCTCGTCGTTCATTGGACGACAAACATCCCCTAATGTCACATCAATAGTCACCACCTCATCGCCATCGTGTCCGCCCTGCAGTGCAAACATAGCCCATGGCCGCCGTTAATGTTAAGTGAATTGGTGTACACTTTGATCATGATGAGTACCAATAGTAATATAGAAACAAAAAGGACAAGGAGAAGTCAGTCAGACAGACAGTCATACAGACAGACAGCCAGACAGTCAGAAAGTCAGGCAGTCCCACAACAACAAATAGATCCAACTGCAATTTAATAGAAAGACAGCAGAATACCAATTATTTGCAGCGTGAAACTCGTGAAACCATTTTCACAGATCGATTCATTCTGTCATACGGTGTTGAATACAAAAGCACAATTGTGAAGGAGTCTGTGTTCACCCAAACACTCCCTTCTGCAGAGCTCTGTGTTTGGAGTGGCCTTGCAGCATCGACTGCACTGCATTCACAGCACTGTGTTGTGTGGGTGGGTGGACACCACCACATCACGGCTGTGAGCCCCACCTTCCCATCGCTGCACATGCAGACCTGGGGAGAGAGACACACTCGTCTCACACAGAACTCATCACCAGGAGAGATCCATATTGTTTCCAGCAAAGTGTGATTAACGCGTCCAGACGCACACAAGCGGTATTAACATGGTACTCTCAAGGCCATGCACAGATTCATACACTGAGCAGGGAGTGTGTGTGTGTGTGTGTGTGTATGTTGAGATGGAGGAAGCATATGGTTCCATTTAGAAGCGCAGTAGCAATATGTGTGTGGAAGATGAGGAATCCAAACACACACACACACACACACACACACTGTAACATGACCTCATTGCCTTTTTTCACCTCAGTTCTGAGTTCACATGGTCTCTACAGGCACCCAGGGGCAGCTAGGGGCCAGCTAGGGCCCCCAACTGTGGGAAAGGCCTGTGGGGGGCAGATAGCGTAATATCAGGCCCTCCTGGTAGTGGGAAAGAAAATATTGCAAGGATGCATGTATGCAGTGCAGGGACACACACATACATGGTCGCACACAAAAATGGTGTATCGATAGCATATAGATGCATGTGTGTAACTGTGTGTGCACACACACTGTGCACACACACAAAAACACACACGTCGATACTCTATTTAGCAACCATAATAACTAAAATGGCTGCCTGCAGTGGGAGAATTAGATAGGTCAACCACCGTGGTACAATAACAATCAACAGTGGATGATATGCTACAGGTGTACTGCAGTGAAGGAGATGGATGGTGGATGTTAGCAAGTGTGGTCAACTATATAGTATTGTTTCTGTTGTTGCACTCTGACTATTAAATGAACAGAATATTAACAGAATAACATAAAGAAGCTATGCAGGCATGAGCAACATTCCCTAACCCCTACCTGCTCTTTAATGACCTGTCCTGAGTTCACTGAGTCAAAAGCACTTGGATACAAAAGCAACTGCTAAATGATTAAAGAGTAAAATAGTTATTGTGAATATGTAGTGTGATATGTACTGTATTCTCAGTTATCTTACGGATTCATCCCATTAAACATTAGATTAATTAGCTACAGATGGATGTGGATAATGTTGGTTCCCATACAGTCCAGAATATTGATGTAATATATATATATATATATATATATATATATATATATACAGTATATATATATATATATATATATATATATATATATATATATATATATATATATATATATTAGTGGTGGGCATAGATTCATTTGTTTAATCTAGATTAATCTCACTGTAATCTTGAAATTAATCTAGATTAATCTAATCTAGATTAATTCCAAGATTTCGCCGGGCAGAGGACGCAGCCGTTCCGCAGCGCAGCCGTTCCGCGGCGCTTACCTTCCTTGGTGGAAATCCGGTATAGACCCAGCTCCCAACCCAACTTTGAGAATAGATTAACGGCGATAATTTTTCTATCGCGCGATAAGAGTCTCGCGTTATCGCAGCGCGTTAACGCCGAAAACGGCCCACCATATATATATATATATATATATATATATATATATATATATTAGTGGTGGGCCGTTACTGGGCCGTTACTGCCCCCCCCCGTCAACAATCGCGCACCTCTCCCCCTCCGGTTAACAATCGCGCACCTCCCCCCCGTCGGTCGTAGGTCTGGGCAGTGGGCAGTGGCGCCCACTCCCCCCGGTCAACAATCGCGCCCCCCCCCCCTGTCAACAATCGCGCACCTCTCCCCCTCCGGTCAACAATCGCGCCCCCCGTGCAGACTTATTTTTAGTCATTATTTAGGTAGCACACGCATATTATGAATGCCTTCGACAGAATTCAAATGAGCCATTTTAATCTAGATTAATTCCAAGATTACAGTTAGATTAATCTAGATTAAAGAAATGAATCTATGCCCAACACTAATATATATATATATATATATAATAAGGCGATGGAGCTTGATTTATTTCTAAACACCTTGTAAACAAATGTAATTGCACCTATATTTGCAATTCAATATTACTATATCATATACAATAAATATACAATAAATATCTGGATCAAAAAACCTGCTTCTGTACGATAGCTGCTTCATATCCATCACATTCCCTCTCTCTCTTTTATTTAACTCTCCAATACTTTCTCTCCCTTGCCACTTCTACACCCCCCCACCCCCCCACCTCTGCACACACACACACACACACACACACACACCCAACCCCACTCACACACACACACACACACACACACACACACACACACAGCAGGAGAAAAAAGAGGTTAGTGCAGCTGGTCTGACAAGCACAGAGTAAACAAGCAGTCCTTCTCTATCCATCACTGTCGTACACACACACACACACAAATTCTTGCTTATACAAATGAATATACACACACAAAACACACGGTGTCACACACAGACACACACACACTAAACATCAACAGCTGTGGCGCTCCAGGGACTAATTAAGCAGCCCTTAACGGCCACTCGCCTTCAATAACAGCCAATAGGACGGAGCGCACAATAACAGCCAATAGGACAGTGTTTAATAACAGCGAGAACTGCTCCCAGTTAGTGTTTCTCCTCTTTCTTTTCTGCTCTTTTCATGATGATGCGTCTTCTCCATTTGTCCTCTTCGCTCTGACCTCCGTCTGACCTCTCTCTGACCTCCGTCTGACCTCTCTCTGACCTCAGCCTGACCTCTCTCTGACCTCCTGTTCTCTACTGGTAGACTGAAAACGCTGTGGTAATGTTCTGCTTCAGCTGCACTGTTTGACTTTACACAACTGGTTGTTTGTCTGGTTTTGTCCTTTTCAGTGCTTTGGGATCTCTCTCTCTCTCTCTCTCTCTCATATTCCTTCCTGCTCTCATTTCTTCCGTCTCTGTCACTCCTTCTCTCACCCCCACCCCCACCCCCAGCCCCCGCTCACCCCCTACCTCTCTCTGAATGGGGGCACACATTAAGATAAAGTGTAAGCCCCCTTTATATTTGGCCTATAAAACACCACCATAAACAGCTGCGTGACGAGCTGAAAAGACACACACACACACACACACACACACACACACAAACATGAACACGCACACACACACACACACACCACCTCTGACAGGAAGAATAGTGTGTGGGGGCAAATATCGTACAGTAATAGGTAATGTGCTGCCAATGACCCACCACTGTAAGTCTAAATGACTGTGTGTGTGTGTGTGTGTGTGTGTGTGTGTGTGTGTGCACTGACAAACACACCCGCGTGTGCACAGCATACATACACAGAAAATATGAAGCCGGCAGGTGTCGGAAACACAGATGCTGTCTATAAGTTATGCTTGTGGTCATACATACTCACTAATGGGACGGTGGTAGAGGAACCTGGGCTATTGGTCCTTTTGGAAAACACCAACACACTGGCAAATGTGTGTGTGTGTGTGTGTGTGTGTGTGTGTGTGTGTGTGTGTGTGTGTGTGTGTGTGTGTGTGTGTGTGTATGTATGTGTGTGTGTGAATAGTCAAACATGGTCGTTGTTGACGGGAAGCAAGCACTCGGTAAGCAGGCCAAACTTAAAATAAATGTTAAAAATTTAAATATGAACCAAATACAAAGCAGTAGTGACAAATATAATGTAATGTTAGTTAAACTGCCAAATATATTGATGATTAGCAAAGTGCCAACAACACTCTGAGGTAAATAGTTGAGGCTATCAGCCAGGCGCGTAATTTGCGGGGGGGTTAGGGGGGTCATGACCCCCCCAAAAATCAGATCCAGCTAATATAACCCCCCCAATATCATCACACATAATTCAGAAAAATATGAAATATTCTGTTTGTTTTCTTTATTAATTTAATTTGGCAGCAAGATAGTATCATGTTTTAATCATCTGTAATGTACCCCCCCCCTCCCCGCCCGCCCACCGACTACTTGGTATGACCCAACCCGTTTTCTTTACCAAACCGAACTATTTCGCGCAGTCGCTGGGATGAATAGTTGAGAAAGTTCATGCTTAATGAATGTGGCGATGAAAAGGACACGGAAAGGCAGCCAGACAACTCTTTTTCATTGTTGGTCGAAAAAGAGTAAAAATCCTGACGAAAAGGAGGTAAATACCCCTATTGTTATACCATGAGCTGTGTTCGAAATCGTTCCCTATCACGGATATAGTGCACAATATAGGGTGCTCGCCATTTTGTAGTGGTGTTCGAATTCTCAGTGGTTCATTTCATGCACTATGAATGAATATTATTGTTCAGATGCGTTCCGCGGTCCATGCTATAGCATGGACCGCGGAACGCATCTGAACAAGGGGGCCATAATATCCAACACGTTCTCATCCCAACTCGTAATATACCGACAATTTGTCATCACGCCCCTAGACATCTGATACTGATGCAAAAGGTCCCCTCCCGCGTCTGTGTGAAACGATCTGGGTTCTCATAAACCCGTTCGCGGTGGTAAGAGACAAGCAGAGTCTACAGCGTCCGCTCGCAGAGCAGAGTCTACAGCGTCCGCAGTCTACTGTGAAACAATTCACTCCAAAAAGGGTTATGGTTAGGGTTATAGTTAGGGTTATGGTTAGGTTAGGGTTAGCGTAATCTATCACCGTGACCGGGTTATTATAGTGAACGGACGCTGTAGACTCTGCTCTGCAAGCGGACGCTGTAGACTCTGCTCGTCTCTTACCACCGCGAACGGGTTTATGAGAACCCAGATCGTTTCACACAGACGCGGGACGATCCATCAGGACAAATTGGACCTCTTAACTAAGAAGTCAGTGTGTACACAGTTCATTTCTTTTACACAGAGACGCAAACAGGTGTTTGGTGCTTTTATCTGAATTGCCCAACAATATCTATAGTCTGCTAGTAGTACTATAGTTGCTGGCAGAATAGACGTCAGTATAGCATCCTGTTTCTTTTAGTCAATTCTTATTTTAGCCTAATATGTTGTAAAATACCTTCAAATGTGATTGACAGATAGGCCTTCTTTTGTATTTACATGCTTTTGTTTAGATTGTGTTAGTTTGAACTGGTGATGCCCACCAATATGTGAAATCAGTTTGCCATGTTCAGAATAGAGGTGCAAGCTGCACTCCAGTGTGCCACCCTGTATTGTGTGATGTGTTTGAGAGTTGAATTGTGCATAATACATGTGCTGCATGTAGGTGCCAATACAGTGATGCAATTGATTAATCTTTAAGTTCTTGTGTTTTTTTTCATAAGATAGTGAACACACAAAATCAATTAGGTGGAAGCTGCCACTGTTGGCTAGTGCTTAAACACTGAATTTAACTACTGTGTCATTATGGCATAAATAGTCAAAAAGTAGCCAAAATCAGTAAAAGTATCGCAATGTATTTCTAATACAAGAACGGCAAATTGGCATGTCACCTTTTACACAAGAAAATGATTCAATAAACAAATAAATAAATAAATATGCCGCGAGTTTAACCCCCCCAATGGCAGACCCAAAGTTACGCCCTTGCTATCAGCTATGGAAGAATATATGCTAATGAGGCAGCAGGGAAAATAAATCGTCCAATAAGCTACAGGGAGCCATTAGGAGGGACACTGGGAGAAAACAAGCCCGGAGAAAAGGGCAAACAAGACATCTAGGAAATCGTAAAACAGTGAGAAAATAAATGCTTTTGATCGGTACAGAACCGAAAACACCAGTGAAACAAACATCCATAAGGGATAACATTATTCACAGGCTGCCAGTCATGGGGAGAGCGAGGGAGAAAGAGAGAGAGAGAGAGAGAGAGAGAGAGAGAGTGAGGAAGAGAGAAAAGAAGAAGAGAGGAGAGCGAGAGCGAGAGCGAGCTGATGGAGGACGAGAGAGAGAAATAGCTTGAGATAGAGCAAGAGAGAGATGATTGAGGAAGGGGAAGAGAAAGAGTGGTGATTGAGGTGCAGGGGAAACCAAGAGGAGAGACAGGAGGTTGGGGTTTGTTTGTTGTCTTCCCTTGAAGGGTGGATGATGGATGAAAGGATCAGGCGGCGGGACCAAACCCACTCACCCTGCCTGTCAAGAGACTGCTAGCTGATAGCCAGCTAGCCCGTTAACGGCTGCGGGGCTACGCTCAGATGCGTGCGGCGGGGCATAACGACACAACCCGTAGCAGAGTGTCAAGTGCCCAGAGGTATTAACGTGCCCCGAGGAAACAACAACATATGGAAATCTTTTGCGCTGTTTATGGAAATCAATGCAGCATTGAAAGAAAAAAGACACAGAATGGGGGACATTCCAAGTGCATCAATGTTTTCTTGCTGGTGGTGGCGGTCATCATGGTAATGCCAGTCATCATGGAAGTGGCGGTAATTATAAAAGCAATTAGTGACAAAATGGCAGTGACAAAATGGCGGATAATGGCTTTACATGGGGGGTTACGACACCTCATCCACTACCAGTGTACCAGTGTAATGACGTTATAATAGCAGTAACGTAATTACAGTTAGAATGGTGGTGACATAATTATGCTAAAATAGTGTTAATGGTAATGACAGTCATAATAGCGGTAGCAGTAGTGGTAATGATGTCTGTCATGGAGATTAATGATGTTGGAATGGTGATAATGTAATGGAGTTAAAACAAAAGTTCACGTGGGTGATCGCCGCGGCCAGCAGGTGCATCAAATACAATTGCAATAACTCCAACAAAATGCTTTTCAGATCAAGAGGCAGTTCCAACTTTTCTATTTACTTGGCCCGTTTGGTTCAGACGGTGACCAGGGAAGAACGATTGATGTTCGTCCTTTCTGTTCCACATTAGGCCAGTGGCATAAATTAACTCTTCAGGACTTCCTCCTTTTACTGCAACTGTCATCCCACCAAGCTTATAAGGGAGTTGTATTCAAGCGATATCACAGACTGTTTAATAATGGGCCAATTCACCCGTCCCAGGTCGCATCTGTTTGGGATCAAATAAGACTCGAGCCTAATTGGTCGTTGTTTTAAAAAAAATGTTTTTTCTCTCTTCTTTCGTAAGTTTAACTTCTGGTATAGGAGCAGTCTTGATCTTTAACTTGGCGTCAGAGATGCTGGCTGGATTCTGCTAAATACATTAGAATATCATCTGCCCGACGACTTTTCCTAGATTCACGCCACTCAGGATAACTGGCAACCAGATAAAACCAGTTTTCCATCCACTACATTTCATTAATAGGAGTCATGAAGCTTTCCTCCCACAGATTAACTCGAGCGCATCGGTGATATCATCTCCGTAAGCAACAAGGATCACTAAACAGCAATTCGCAACGAGAGCTTCCCCCGGTGGCCAGAGCCAAAACCAAACTTTTGGGATGATTGGTTTAAAGGGACACTAAGTAGTTTTTTAAGTAATTTATTACCTCAAATCAACGTCTTCATTCATAAATAAGTCCCCATTGGTGTACAATGATCAATGTCAACAATCTCACTTATCCTCCTGAGCGAAGAATCACTTATCAGAATATACATAGGGCGGGCAAGCTCTATGGAGGCCGCCATGTCTTTCCGGTCTATGGACTCCCGAGAGGGACAAAAAGCTAAAAGGCTAAACGCGTTTTCACTCAGAGCCAGCGTGACTGGAACAGAGGAGGAGCTTAGCGAGACGCGCTTGTCACTTAAAAAACGATATAAACATGAGAACATAATTCACTATCTGGAGGAGTAATTACTCATACATGCTCACACTAATGATTCAATGCAGTTTGAAGTTTGTTTGAAATAACGTACCCAGTGCTCGAAGTGGGCCGCTACGCACCGGTACGCAGCACCGGCACTTCTACATTTTACCCTTTAGCGTACCGGCACTTTTTCTTGCGTACCGGCACTTGTCACAGGCTGCGGTCATAGGTCCGCGGTGGGTTACGATCCCCCGTTGGTCGTAGCGCGGTGGGTTAATATCCCCCCCCCCCGTTGGTCGTAGCGCGGTGGGTTAATATCCCCCCCCCCCCCCCCCCCCCCCCCCCCGTCGGTCGTAGCGCGGTGGGTTAATATCCCCCCCCCCCCCCCCCCCCCCCGTCGGTCGTAGCGCGGTGGGTTAATATCCCCCCCCCCCCCCCCACGTTGCTTATATTTTTCCACTTCGAGCACTGAACGTACCTCATCATCAGAAACAAAACGTGATGAAGTGGTGTTTGAAGACATGTTATCATGTCATAGCTTCTTGAATCTTGACTAATACCGCTTGCCGTAGTTCAAAAACGCGAGGCGCTGGAGAGAATAAATTCGTTTGAATGCAAAATACAATTTGACCACTAGATGGGGGAAAAAATTACTTAGTGTCCCTTTAAGGATTTGGTGGCGTAGGCTACGTGCAGTATTGTTTGCAATATTGTAACGGTTGATGTGAAATGATGGTGCATTTATCACCTTTGTTGCTGTACATTGTGAAATAGCCCTAGTTCTTGAAGCATTCAGGGTTTTCTACTTCCCAGCATGCAGAGTGGGCATACTTTCTATCATTGTCCTGCATACTCATACTTAATTTACTGTCAAACATGTTTGTTTTATTACTAGTTTAGGTCATATTATTGTGTTTAGGATTGTGGTGTAGATCGATCAATAGCCTACTAAGCATGGGGGGAGGCATTTCCCAGCTTTTGGACAGGTCTGTTCTAGTGGCATTTTTCCAAACAAGTGCTGGCTTGGTTTGACTCGGCGCATCAGGATTTACATCTCCATTACAACAGGGCTTCCCGCTTGAAGGCATGTCTTTAACTAATGACGTGCTCAACGAGTCGTCTGGTCCAATCTGTCCTCCATACCCATCTGCCGGACCCACCATAACCCGCTTGGAGGTGGGTTGGGTGCGCTTTGGCCCAACTCCAGAGATGGTCCATCTTGGGCCATTCATGGGATCGGCTGTCCCCATGAATTATAATTTGATGGTGTCTAATCACCAAATGTGTTGTCAATAAATGTCGTGTTCATTTTCAATACTAGTCTCTACTGACTGAAATGGGGGTCACATGGTGTTTGCGGAATGGAGATGGTGGCAACGGTGAGGACAGTAATGGTAATGATGGGTAGTTTACCTGCTGGTTGACACGGCAGTGGGAGGGGCCATGGTGGATGAGAATGCGTACGATGTCCACATCGCCACGCCAGGCAGCCAGGTGTAGCGGGAAGCAGCCCTTACTGTCAGCCATGTTGGAGGAGGCCTCGAACTGCAGCAGCTTCAGCACCACCTCCCTGCAGGGAGGAGAGAGAGAGAGAGAGACAGAGAGAGAGACAGAGACAGAGACAGAGAGAGACAGAGACAGAGATAGAGACAGAGACAAAGACAGACAGAGACAGAGAGAACCCTATCACATTAAGAAGTCCCTGGTGGAGTTTTCACCCCATGCTCTTCCAGGTGGTGCTAAAGGTGATGTGTGCCGTTAGCATGCTAATGCTCACCGTGGTGGCAAGGCCTCTCAGAGGAGCACAGTGAGGAGTTTTTGCTAATGAATTGCTTTGTTAGCATCGTTAATTCAAGACTTCTCCTTCCGACCGCTCACCATTAGAAAAATAACTATTGTAATTCCACCAGGACCGACACAGGGCAACGGAGAGAAAACGTTTTAAAAGATTGAAATTGACACCAAGCGGTTGATATCAATCAATAACGCTGGATATACCTGTATATGCTATGTTATATGTTACATAACGCGAGTGCAGCTTTAGTTGAGTTGAATAAGTATACAAATATATGATGTGACAAGCACAAAAATAAACAAATAATCTTTACTCATTTTTCGGTATTCCAAACATGACATATCTCTTCCTCTCCATGGTATCCTATCTGTGGCCTCATTTTAGACTCTTTCTCTCCATCTTTGCTTATACCCCCCATTTAACTAGGAATAAAATCCAAATAATTGCCCCCCAAAGCACAGCGCTAATCCTTCAGTTCCGCTAAACTGGGCCAGCGGTCAAGCTAGAACTAATCCACAGAACGCGTGGATTTATCAACAGGCACAGGTGAAGAAATGAACAAAATTGGCACTGGGGGTTTAAAGGTACTGTTTTAGTGTTGGAATTGGATGTAGGGCTTTACCGATATTATTGGGTGGGTGCGTCAGCCTTTTAAGATTTAGATCCTGGACCTATAAGATTGTTTAAAAAAAATATGTATCTTGCATATTCTGCACCTTTCTATATGTGACATTGTTTGTTGGTATTTGTATCTTATTGTTTCCCCAATGTGTGCTCTGCATTGGTTTATTTTTACGTGGTTCCCAATGTGTGTGTGGTTCCCACCGTGTGTGTGTTTTTAATAATATTGAAATTGGAAAAGGTGTATTTCAGATAGTGGTGGGCCGTTATCGGCGTTAACGCGCTGCGATAACGCGAGACTCTTATCACGCGATAAAAAGATTATCGCCGTTAATCT
Organism: Merluccius polli; assembly: GCA_030340625.1. NCBI lineage: Eukaryota > Metazoa > Chordata > Actinopteri > Gadiformes > Merlucciidae > Merluccius > Merluccius polli. Next base: position 67,109 of record JAOPHQ010003136.1, on the reverse strand, counting down.
ATTCTCAAAGTTGGGTTGGGAGCTGGGTCTATACCGGATTTCCACCAAGGAAGGTAAGCGCCGCGGAACGGCTGCGTCCTCCGCCCGGCGACCCCCCCCGTCGGTCGTAGGTCTGGGCAGTGGCGCCTTAATGCACAACACGTTCTCATCCCAACTCGTAATATACTGATGATTTGTCACACCCCTAGACGTCTGATACTGACGCAAAAGGTACCCTCCCGCGTCTGTGTGAAACGATCTGGGGGTTCTCATAAACCTGTTCGCGTTGGTAAGAGACGAGCAGAGTCTACAGCGTCCGCTCGCAGAGCAGAGTCTACAGCGTCCGCTCGCAGAGCAGAGTCTACAGCGTCCGCAGTCTACTGTGAAACAATTCACTCCAAAAAGGGTTAGGGTTATGGTTAGGGTTAGGGTAATCTATCACCGTGACCGGGTTATTATTGGAGTGAATGGACACTGTAGACCAGGTGTCTCCAACCTTTTTTCCTCTGAGAGCTACTTTTACAAAATAAAAATGGCAGAGAGCTACCCATGTTTTGTAACATTTATTCTCATCGCGCTTCGTTAAAATATGCGCCACTGTAAACAAAGCCTCTGTAGCTGAATTGGCTTTCTTCGCCGGTTTGGTGAACAGAGACTGTTGCCGTTGAAGCGTCGTCTTCAGCTCCGTTATCTTGTCTCTTCGTAGACTGCTACCAGCAGGAAAGTCCCGCGAAAAGTTGCCGTGGACTTTGGTGAAATGACGCTCCACATTACACCTTTTACCGACCGACATGCTGGCACCGCAGATCAGACACACACACTTGTCGTTAACGTTTGTAAAACAAAATTTTGTCTCCCACTCTCGGTGAAAATGGTACGTTTTAACCCGCTTGTTGTTTTGGACACTGGTCGCCATCGTAAACTCTCGCTCATCTCACGTCACTACTGACTCATCAAGTTTGACAGCAGCGCAACTTTTTGATTGACAGCTAATTGGCTAATAATCATTTTGTGTTGGAAGGGGGCGGGACAACTGTGAATTTTGATTGGACAGAAATTGAAGTAGATGTGCCGAGGGACCAATTAAGTTTTCAAATGTATGTATGATTCACTGGCCCTTTGGCGAGCTACTTCAAACGGGGCAGCTCGCGAGCTACGCGTTGGAGACCCCTGCTGTAGACTCTGCTCGTCTCTTACCACCGCGAATGGGTTTATGAGAACCCAGATCGTTTCACACAGCCCCGCCCCCCCCCCCCCCGTCAACAATCGCGCCCCCCCCCCCCCCAGATTAATCTAGATTAATTCCAAGATTATAGTTAGATTAATCTAGATTAAAGAAATTAATCTATGCCCAACACTAATTTCAGAATACTTGGACAATATATTTTGTATACACAGAATAATTAATTTGTGCATATGCACACTATAACTGACTTAATAAACAATTATTTGTCATTTAGCAGACACCTTTATTCGCATTTTGCTCAAGGACACCTACAGGTATAGGTGTAGTTTCGGGGGGATACGTGCTTCTCAATATTTGGATGCATGTGTCCTCTCCAATAACACATAAAAAACCTAACACGGTCTCATTCTCTAACAGATTTGATCAATGTTTTAATCGGTTATGGCCAAAATGTGTTGTATGGTGCCACATGCACATTTAAAGAGGTTACTCCCCCAAACAAAAGACACAAAAGAGGACAGAAGAATAAATCATGTGTGTTGACTGAGCAGGGATATTATTAAATGAGATGAGAATAGTTGATCTACAGGAGAATAAATATTTGAAAGCAATACAGAATGCCTCAGAGCCTTACGGCATTATATTCCATTATATTTAGAATTGTCACCTGTGTTTTCCTTTACATAAATAACGACATTTCCAACATAAATTGGTGCAGAAAAGGCACAATTTGGAGCATAAAATTCCCCAGAATGCAGGAAATTAAGTGTTTGATGCTCAAAATGTCCTGGGGGAGGACCCCCGGAACCACGCTTAATGTGTCCCCCCCAATGCTCAAACCAGACCTATGCCACCGAAGGTTAGACTGTCAGCGGACATTGGGGTTTAAACCCAGAACCTTTCAGCTTACCTGTGTCCATTGAGCGAGGCGTGGTGTAGAGGCGTGTACCCTGAACTATCCGTACAGTTGACATTCAGACCCTTCCACATGCTGTAGAGGAAACACAGATTATAGATTAGGCTTTCGTTCCATCAAAACCAACTAAAAATAAAAGAAATCCCTGAGCAAATGTTTAGCGTTAAAGGCTTGCATCATTGGTGGTAAAAACAACCTATTGTTCCTCATGAAAGAGCTTGGTAGAGGACACATGTTCAAATAAATTAAATAGAACCAAACAAACTTTCAATTAAAAAACGTTTGAATAACAGTATACCACAGAAGAACACAAACACAATACCACAAAAAAACACAAATAGGCCTACCATACAAACACTGTATAGGCCAGACTCATTGTACCACAAAAACACAGGCATACCACAAAAACACACTACAGAATAGACCTACTGTACCACAATGGGGTACAGTATTCCCTAATTTCCCATCTGGGATACATGAAGTAGGCCTACATATTATGGCTGGGCGATATGGCCAAAATCTTCTATCCCGATATATAGTCATTCAATATCTATAACGATATATATCACGATATAGCATGTTTTCTGGTAATTCAATAAATATGTCTTTACATATGTCTATGTTCAAAAAGACGACGTTTGAGGGTATCTGTGTTTGACCAACACTAAACTTGTTCTATTTTGCAAATATGTCTCCACTTTTATTTATCATAAATTCACCAAGGTTACCAGGAATTACTGACAAATATAAATAGAAGTTAACCCTAAGTTAACCATAACTATCACATCCTGTAAAGGATCTCTCCTTGTTGCTTGCTCTCTCCTTGCTCCAGAACATTACCATCATTATAAAACAAGCTCTATATAAAATCTAGATGGTAATTAAATCTTGTTGCATGTTTACTGACAAATGAAATAGAGTCATGATACAATCACACAAATGGTTTATTAAATGATTAAAGCAAAAAAAAAAAAATACAAACACAGCAAAAGTGCAAAGCCATATGTGCATGTTATGCACAGTACATGTCTCCGACAGAGACAGAGGGGGGGCCCAGTACTTTTTAGGGTGAGGGGAATGTTCTATGCGCGCCGGTCACTCATTGCCTGCACAAGCTGGCCCGGTAATCACTTTTCATTTTCTTCAGCTTATCCCTGCATTGCTGGAGGGTACGGTGGTACCCATGTGTGGCCATCAGCTGATTTGGTTATCCTTGATTGGGTGAAGAAGGTTCATAATTACTGGCTGCGAAAATCAGGAGGAGGAGCTCATTTGACTTACCAACACGCCGTATTTAACAGCTATTTAATGCATTATGTTGGCACTATGAGAGACTATTTTGGCACTTAAAGCCTAGTCCACACGTACAAGGGGATTTCTGAAAACATTTTTTAAAAATCCTGCAAAACGGTGAATACTTCGTATTCAGTGTTGACGTGTAGACACTATGAAAGCTTAAACGCCGGATTGTGATTTCTACTCTGAAGTTACTTGCTTTATCTGACAAGCAAAAGAAAAACAAATGTATTCATTTTATAATGATCCATGAACCAAATATTTGAATTTCTGAAGCATTAGGCAGCAAATGTTAGTGACTTAAACGATTAATCGATAATCAAAATTGGACGTGACTAATTTTCTGTTGATCAACTAATTGATTAAATAACTAGTCGTTGCAACCCTAAACCAGAGCAATGGGATGAGGGCAGGGTAGTCGTGGTTAGGTTGTTCGACTCCTGGAAACGTACTGGGTTCGATCCACAATGTCTGCAGCCTAACCTGTAGGAATCCTTGAGCAAGATGCTCCTAACTCCTACCTGCTCCTTAATGATATCTAAATTCAGGGTAAGTCAATTTGGATAAATGCATCTGCTAAATAACTAAATAATAAAAGCAAATAGAGTGCATCCGCTCATTAAAAATTGCCCCCAAACCAAACATACATAATTACTGATTTAAGCTTGTTAAGCAAATAACATCTGGAGGAGTGTGATAGGAAATGTATTTAGTGTAGTGTAAGCCATGAGGTGTTAAACAAACAGTGATTAAGTTCAAATAAATAACTAGATCACAGGTGCCCTTGTGTCCAAATGGCCTGAAGCAGAATCAAGCATGTGTGTATTCATGCAGTTCAAACACAGAAGCCCAGAGAAAAACAAAACTGAGAGTTAGCACTGTTTTTTTTTAGATGTTAAATTCTAGCTTTTCTTTCAATTGTCAATGGAGATGGTTGTAAGCATGCTACAGTCCACACACACACACACACACACACACACACACACACACACACACACACACACACACACACACACACACACACACACACACACACAAACCTTACAAGACACACTGTTGCATCCATGAAGCATTTTGTGTGCACCATGTACACATTTCAATTGCAAATACCCCTTCATGTGAGCAAACACAATTCATCTCTTATCTTTCTGTGTGTGTCACACACACACACACAGACACACACACACACACACACACACACACACAAACAAATGGGCGTATTAAAGCACAAGTGAGCCAGTCAAATCCACTGCTAAACGTCCCCCTTAAAACAAACATGGCCAGGTTGCTTGTTAGTGGTGAACGTATAAACCTTGTTGAGCTCACATGCAGTGTTCAGAGCTCAACAAGGTCCTAACACCACACCTAAACAAGCGGCCATTTTGTTAGTTTCCCCTCCCCCCACCTCCGACAATTAAGTCACCGACAGCTTCACCAACATTCATCACCCGTCCATACAAGACATTACAGGGATGGAGTGTGTGAACAGATCAGTTGTTTGGCTCATTACCATGGCGATTATTAGTGTGACCGTGTGTTTCTGTAGTCCAACAACAAAACTGAATAGACTCCACAAAAGTGCACACAAATACTGACATGTGTTTGTGTGCATGTGTGTGTGTGTGTGTGTGTGTGTGGGTGTGTGTGTGTGTGTGCGTGTGCTCACGTCTTCAACCCAATTCTCTATTGTCCTTTACTGTATTTCCCCAGAGAAAGTGACAAGTATTCAAAATCACATTACTGCCTACTGAAGGGGGGGTGGAGAGGGAGAGAGGGGGACGGACAACGAAAGTGGGGGAGGGAGAGGGGAAGGGGAAGACTAAACCATGAGGTGGAGAGCACTGTCACCACAAGATTAGCCACATATGCGGTCACAGGCACACACACACACACACACACACACACACACACACATTAAACTACTGCTGGTGTTCCTCTGGATCAGACTGTCAACACATTCCAGCCCTCTCTTCTCATCCTTCACCCCTCCTCGTGGTTTTCTCTCTCTATTCATGACATCACTCTCTCTCTCTCTCTACTATTTCTTCGTGTCTGTGGCAAATAACAATTACCGCCTCTACCTCCTCCACCTCTCTCCGGGGGGGTCCAACCGGGGGGGGGGGGGGTCTGACCAGAGCCGTACCGTTAAGCAGAATGTATAGTCGCCATGATGCAGGTTTGTGAAGTACACGGACAGTCCCCGCACAGCCATGGCAGGGGACTGTCCGTAAATAGTTGCCGTTTTGCTGTAACATTGCTGCTGACACGCACTTTTGCACACTGTGCTTGCGGAGCATCAACATTTCAGAGGTGCGCAACACTCGCAAATCGCCATATGAATCCGCGCATCTACGCAAGGGCTGTGATGATGTCATTTTTGGCTCACGCAGTTCACACATGGCGACTATAAATGAGGTTTTACTCTCCACCGTGGTCATGTTACATTTGGCCTTTATTACGCCTGTAATATTAAAGCAAAGCGGTGGGTTGCAGGCTACAGGGCGCAGCTCAGCTACATCAAAGCTACAGAGTGTTGTCTCCGGAACATCAAAATAGAAAGAAAGAAGAAAGGTTTGTTTGTCATCCTTCGACAAAGCTGTTTGGTATTTTTTGGCTGAGGGCGAAACATTGTCAAAGGACGATGTTCCAACAGCCTGTTGAATATTTATTGATTGAGCAGACGCTTTTATCCAAAGCATCTTACAGTGAATATCAAACACAGGTCATTAATGAGGAGGTAGGGGTATAAGGGCATCTTGCTCAAGGATGCCTGGTACAGAGTAGACTGCAGACATCAGGGTTTGATCCCAGAACCTTTCGGCTGGGATTCCAACACCCTAATCACTAGACTATCCTGGTCTTCCACAATAATACCACAACCTAAGCAAGCACACTGCAGCCTCAAGAGCAGTAATAGATTATCCGGAAATCAAAAAACAGAAGAGGAAGTGACCAGAGTAGAGGTAGCTTTATGAACAGATAAGAGACAAGAGGAAGTGCTCTTGCTTCATTTCCTGTTTTGGGTTAGAGATGAGAACAGTTATCGAATCATCGATAAGTACGTCACTGGCTTTGTATGAAGAAAAATATGTAGTAGAGGCAATCTCTAAAATAAGGAAATACAGCTGCTCCTGTGTACAGAAGGAGACACACACACACACACACACACACACACATTAAGAGTAATCACGACCCCAGTTCTCTCTCTCTCTCGCTGTCTCTCTCTCTCACTCTCTCTCTCTCTCACCCCACACTCTCCGCCTCTCTCTCCCCTTCTTACACCCCCTCTCACTTTCTCTTGCCGCCTCTCTCACTTTTTTACGTGCCCATCTCTCTCTCTCAAAAGCAGGGAAGCCCTTCCTGAGTAATAATTGCTGTTGTACTGCAGATGGTAGGCCTACTCTTTTTTCAAGAATGCAGCAGAATATTCAGCAGAGAAAGAGAGAGAGAGAGAGAGAGAGATAACAATTGACTGGAGGTAGTGTCAAGGGAGAGAGCTGCTTCTGAAAACCAAAAGGACCAACAATACAGAGAAAACACATACTGTACATCAAGGTAACAATTGAAAACTCTAGACTAGCAGGAAAAAACACATTCACACATTTCACTGTAGGGGGTCCTGTCACACACACACACACACACACTCTCTCTCTCTCTCTCTCTCTCTCCCTTTCTTCAAACCAGGGAGTTGATATATGGAGTATTGTTGTCATACAAATTTGAGGAAAAAACTGCTTCTTCTGTGATAAGCAATGCTAAAAATCAATTTCGCCCAATTCCTCATATGTCCTCAGAGTGGAGACTTGAGCCATACAGAGGTGATATTTATGTATTTGTACTGAATTGCAGACGATCTATTCAACCGCCATTTGTCTCAAGTTGAGAAACAGCCAGTCAGTATTTCCACCAACAGGGATTCAATATCCTTTTAATGTCTTATTGCTCTGTAATTCCTACATCAAAACTATAACAACATCACTTCATGTTATGTTTCCGGTTAGGTTTCCTGTTCTTTAAAGTCACATGACCAAAACCAAAAATAGTCGGGAGGCCTCCATAAATCAACTACAGATTGTAAACCTAGGCTTCAACGCATGCATGCATCTGCACATGTAAGTATGGAATCTTTCAGCCTCCTAAGTGAAAATATACATTGATCCAGGGCAGAAAAGCTATTGTCAGTCGCTGGTGTCCGTTTCCAAATTAGCTCTTTGCAAAACAATCCACTAATTTACTAAACTAATTGTTGGCTGGGTGCGTTTCTGGTCGTGAAGCATATCCTTGTTAGTGGATAATACCTTTTAGTGGAAGCCTTCGTTAGCTGATGAGTCAGCACACAGAGAGGCTGGACCTCGTCATCGGAGTCCTAGTCTGACTCACCGGATGTAGGTTGTTGGTATAAGCCTGCCATTGCGCGACTACAGTATATCAGTGGGCATTCTCCTCCACTTCCGCTATCTGTGTATTACTATTTTCAAAGTCTCTGTCGCTAAGTGAAACAACAACAACAACAACAACCTCCAAGCTAGCAACCTACACGCTGAAAATGGCATACGTCAACGTACGTCTTTTACTGTTTAATGTGGCATTTTCTTTTGCAGAGATTTAGCCATTTTATACCATGGTCGGCGTGAATACTCGATTCTGATTGGCTGGCAGGTGTAGGTTAAAAAGTGATAATGTACACCTAGGAAAGACGTTCGGGTCAAATTGCCTGATTACAGTTAGATTACTGCGCTGGCTCAAACGCTAGATGGTAACCATGGCAACGGAGAGGGAATACTCGATTCTGATTGGCTGCTGTAGGTTGGCCATTAATCCCTGCTATATGCAGAGCTAGCTCTGGCTATATGGACTCCTACTAAGTACTTCCAGTCAAATTGTCTGTTCAGCCTTCAAAACGAGAGCTGGTAAATTGTGAAAAATGCATTAAACTGTAATCAGAAAACGCGGTTATATGCTATAGACCCTATAGTATCTGTGGTATAACGGCTGGGACACATTTCAAATTATAAATATTGTAGCGACTGGGGAGGTAACTCTAAAATAAGGAATGGTCCCTTTAAGGGCACGACCCGGAAGTCTGTGTTCAGGAGTTGTTTTGGTTGTGTGTGTTCGCGCGTTTTAGGCACGCGGGTTGTTTTTCAGTGTGCTTTTATCTGCCGGGGTGTAAGGAATACGGTAGAGATTTTTGTGTTGTAGACAGCTTCAGTTTGGATGCAGTATGCCATGCTCTGTCGAGGTTGAGAACCAGCAATAAAAAGGAGCTGTGAGTTATCAGAAATCCGGAGTTATTAGTTATTTCTGCCTCGCGCCACAATATGTACACTTTATGTTGAAATTATAGACCGTCGGATTCCCATTGAAACGAATGGCGCGGTGATTAGTCGTCAAAACGACAGCTGGTAAATTGTGAAAAATGCATTAAACTGTAATCAGCAAACGCGGTTATATGCTATAGACCCTATAGTATCTGTGGTGTAAAGGCTGGGACACATTTCAAATTATAAATATGTACACTTTATTGAAAGTATAGACCGTCGCGATTCCCATTGAAACGAATGGCGCGGTGATTAGTCGTCAAAACGACAGCTGGTAAATTGTGAAAAATGCATTAAACTGTAATCAGAAAACACGGTTATATGCTATAGACCTTATAGTATCTGTGGTGTAAAGGCTGGGACATATTTCAAATTATAAATATGTACACTTTATGTTGAAATTAGGCCGTCGCGATTCCCGATGTACAATGCATTACGTCAGCTCTCTGCTGGCTCATAGCTGAGCGGACTAGAATCCCTCCCGTTGCCGAGTCGTATCTAAGGTCCGTCCTATTTACTGGAGGAGTGAACAACGTTTCCGTTGCATAAGAACCTTACGGGAGGGTAATGATTGTTCCAGGTATTAGTCAGACCCTCAGGCGTTACTAGGGAAGCCAAATTATGGCTTGTGAACAACTTTATATTTTGATTGTAAAACGCATGCAAATATTAATTAATGGTCTTAATTTATTTTCTTTGGCAAGTGACCATGGTATAAGCGGGTGTTATGACCTTAGGGATCATAATGATCGTTCAGTACTGTCTGTGTTGTTACTCCTCCCTGTCAGGGGGGGAGCTGTGTCATTGTGTGTCAGTGCTGTCTGTGTTGTTACTCCTCCCTGTCAGGGGGGGAGCTGTGTCGTTGTGTCTCTATGTGTGTCCCATCCAGGTGGAGGCTGCTGATTGGTGGGAGGCCCAAATGGCACGACCTTTAAAAGTGGGGCTGCAGCACTCTCGCCCTCTCGTCCACTCTCTCTCCCGCCGTCTCTATCCGTCAACCTTTTGCTCTGTGAATGAGATTGTGTATCTCATATTTTGTAAACCTTGTAAATATCTTGTTCAGTCCATTTTTGGTAGGGGTGAGTAGCCTTTTGCTTTGTGACACATTTTCTCCTGTTTTTGGTTAGGGAGTTGGGTTAGAACCCTGTTCTTCTGTTGACTTTTGTTTGATTAGGAAAGTGAGATTTAAAACCCAGCTTGTTTTGTTTATTATTTTAGGCGATGCTCACCCTGAAGTATTTAATTTCGTTTGGGTAAATAAATCCCCTTTATATTGGACTGTGATCATGTGTTTTGGTGATTTGTTCATTAGTGAGGAGACGCAAGAGAGATCCTTATGTTATAATCCGGTATCCCCTAGGCCGGGGCATAACATAAATTGGGGGCTCGTCCAGGATACTTTTCCCTGAGTTGCGCCGGATTAATTCGGTTTGTTTTCGTTGTTCGTTTGTTTTGTACCTTTCTAGCAGACACTGTTTCATTTAGTGGCACGATGGAATTTGATTTGGATGGTTTTGTTAGACAGCCTACGCTTGAGCAGCTTAACAAATGCAGGAAGGTGGATTTGATGCTCATTGCAAGTGGTTACGATGTGCAAGTGCCTCCCGGCATTAGAAAGGAGGAGCTGAGGCTGCTCCTGCTGGAGAAGTTGTGGGAGAAGGGAGTGTTATCTGTTTCGGCTAGTGCCGAATCTGAGGGAAAAGAGGACGCGGAGATTCGGGAGCCTGTGCCGCCTGTCACGCCCGTTCGCTCAGATCCTCCCTTTATGCCAGGTTCGTCAGCGGAAGAGCTCCGTCTGACGCTCCGCATTAGGGAAATGGAGATGAGGAATAGGCAGTTGGAGGTGGAGGCTATGCACCTGAGGGTGAGAGCGTTAGAGCTGGAACGCCAGCCTAATGTCGATTCCCGTTCCCCTGTTACCCCCGCAAGACCCGCACTCCCTCCGACAGAGTCTAGATGTGAGTAGGCTCATTGCACTGGTGCCTCCGTTCAGAGAGTCCGAGGTGGACTCCTACTTTAATGCATTCGAGCGCATCGCAGCCACCTTAAACTGGCCAAAGGATGTTTGGACTCTGTTGCTCCAGTGTAAGCTGGTAGGTAAAGCTCAGGATGTGTGTGCCGCCCTCACTATTGAACAGAGCTTAAATTACGACATTGTAAAAGCTAGTGTATTACGTGCCTATGAGTTAGTACCCGAAGCCTACAGACAAAAATTTAGAAACTGTGTGAAAAGTGTCAGCCAGACGTATGTTGAGTTTGCGCGTGAAAAAGGCGTGCTCTTTGATAAGTGGTGTCATGCCAGCAAGACGAAGGATTTTGTGCAGCTGAGAGAGCTTGTGCTTCTGGAGGACTTCAAAAAGTGCCTGCCAGAGCGCATCGTTGTGTACTTAAATGAGCAAAAAGCTGTGTCTCTCTCTCAAGCTGCTGTTTTCGCGGATGAGTTTGCTCTGACTCACAAGAGTGCTTTTCTGTCACCTGTTCGGGAAACGCAGAGGTCTGCGGTGAATAATAAGTCTCGCTCTCCTAAAAGCTCCCGGCGTAATGTCTTTACGGGTGAAAATCGAGCGTGTTATTATTGTCATGAAGCTGGCCACCTCATTTCTGTCTGTCCTGTGCTTAAGTCAAAAGAACAATCAAAGAGTAAAAGTCCCTCTGCGGTGGGTCTGATACATTCAGAGCCTACTATAAGCCAGCAGGGAAATCTGACAGAGGTTGATGACTCTTTTAAGCCATTTACAACTCAAGGGTTTGCTTCTCTGACTGGAAACGAGGCGGTCAGGATTCCGATCACTATCCTGAGGGATACTGGTGCCAAGCATTCTGTGGCTCGTCGTGGCATGTTGCCTTTCTCAGATCAATCGTACTGTGGCTCTGATTTGTTGTTGTGGGGAATTAAATTGAGCGTGATTCGTGCGCCGCGTCACACCGTTTATCTTTCCTCCACTTTGGTGTCTGGGACAGTACAGGTGGCGGTGCGTGATCAGCTGCCGGTGGCGGGAGTTGATCTTATTCTGGGAAATGATTTGGCGGGTAACAAAGTGTTTCCGTCTGCTCCAGAGGTGACTGAGAATCCTACCGCCGACTCGTGTGTCACCTCCACTGCCCCTGACGCGCAGTCAGTTTTTCCGGCGTGCGTCGTAACCCGTGCCCAGGCTCGTAAACTTGGTGAAATAGTCGATCTTTCTGACTCGTTTTTGAATATGTCTGAGGTCTCGGTCAGCCCCTCTTCTGAACCGGAAAACGAGTCTCTTTCCGTTGAGGGGGAAACGGACGACAAAGAGTTGTGTTTGGCAGTGAATAAGGGTCAATTAATTAAAGCGCAGCAATCTGATAGTACGCTGGCTGCCTGTCTGTCTGCTGCTCAGGGGCACAAAAACGAAAAACTGCCTATGACTTACCTCTTTGATGAAGGTGTGTTAATGCGTAAATGGTCCCCGATGTCTGGTTTGGAGTGTGATGTGGTTACTCAGGTTGTTGTGCCTAAAGAGTTCCGTCCTCAGGTGCTGAGTTTGGCCCACGATCACAACTTGTCCGGTCATCTTGGCATTAAAAAAACATATCACCGTGTGCTCCGGTATTTTTTTTGGCCAGGGTTAAAATCTGATGTTGCCCGATTTTGTCGATCCTGCCATACCTGCCAGACTACCGGCAAACCGAACCAGGTTATTCGTCCGGCTCCTTTACGCCCAATTCCAGCGATCGGTGAGCCCTTTGAGCATGTCATTATTGACTGTGTCGGTCCCTTGCCAAAAACAAAGACTGGACATCAGTACATGCTGACCATGATGTGTGCAGCCACGCGTTTTCCTGAGGCCGTCCCGTTGCGCTCGCTGAGAGTTAAAGCAGTAGTAAAAGCTCTGGTCAAGTTCTTTTCCACCTTTGGTTTGCCTAAACGCATTCAAACTGATCAGGGATCTAACTTCATGTCGAAGGTTTTTGCACAGGTGATGGCGGAGCTGTCCATTAAGCATCAGGTGTCCAGTGCGTATCATCCACAGAGTCAGGGCGCACTGGAGAGATTCCACCAAACCTTAAAGTCCATGCTCCGAAAATACTGTGCTGAGTCGAACAGGGAGTGGGATGAGGGTCTGCCACTGCTCCTGTTCGCCATTCGGGAAACCATGCAGGAGTCTCTTGGTTTCAGTCCAGCCGAATTAGTTTTTGGGCACACTGTGCGTGGTCCGCTACGGCTTCTGCGAGAGAGGTGGCTTGCAGACCGGCCCGGTCCCACGCACAATATCCTGGACTTCGTGAGTTCATTCAGGGAGAGGTTACACACTGCATGTGAGCTGGCACGTAGTTCCCTCTCCGCTGCACAGTCTAAAATGAAAAAACATTTTGATAAAAACTCACTCAGTCGCAATTTTCATCCCGGTGACTATGTGTTAGTTTTGCTACCTGTTGTTGGCTCTTGTCTACAAGCCAAGTTTTGTGGTCCTTATGAGGTGGAGCGGAAGATGAGTGATACAGACTATGTGATCAAGACGCCAGATCGAAAGAAAAAGTCCAGAGTGTGTCATGTTAACATGATAAAAAAATATGTTGGCCGCGGAAGCTCTGACGCACCCGTGCCGCCTGAACCATGTTCCTCACCGGTAGCCTCTGTGGTTTCACCGCCTTACAGTCCGAACGAGGACGGGCTGTGCGAGCGGTCCATTTCAGTCCCTGGTGCACGTTTGGAGAATTCCAAAATCTTGGAAAACTTGGAGGAGCATTTGTCATATTTGTGTAATCCGGCTAGAATTGACATTTGCCGCCTCATTCGTGGTCATGCTGCGCTGTTCGGGGATAAGCCCACCCAGACAACAGTCCTCATGCATGACATAGATGTGGGGAACAACAGGCCAATTAAGCAGCACGCATACCGCGTAAATCCTGTGAAGCGAGCGGTGATGCAGAAGGAGGTTGCATACCTATTAGAAAATGGTTTTGCTGTGCCGAGTTCCAGTCCGTGGAGCGCACCTTCGCTCCTAGTGCCAAAATCCGATCAGACTCCTCGTTTCTGTAACGATTACCGCAAGGTGAACGCCATCACTAAGCCCGACTCTTTTCCTCTGCCCCGCATGGATGATTGTGTTGATAGAGTAGGATCTGCCAAATATGTCACTAAACTGGACCTATTGAAGGGTTACTGGCAGGTGCCTCTTTCACCGCGTGCATCTGAAATTTCAGCGTTTGTCACTCCAGATCACTTCCTCCAGTACACCGTTATGCCTTTCGGGTTGAGAAACGCACCTGCCACTTTCCAAAGGCTGATGAACACTGTCCTGTCAGGCGTGAACAACTGTGATGCCTATCTGGATGACATCGTAGCCTATTCTTCCACCTGGTCTGAGCATTTAGACACACTGCAGGAAATATTCAGCCACTTAGAGGGTGTTTCTCTGACGCTGAATCTAGCAAAGTGTGAATTTGGTAAAGCGGTGGTTACATATCTGGGAAAGCAGGTAGGGCAGGGACAAGTGCGCCCACTGTCGGCCAAAGTTCAGGCCATTTTGGAGTTCCCTGTACCAGAGACACGGCGACAGCTACGCCGGTTTCTGGGAATGTGCGGATACTATCGCGGTTTCTGTAAGAACTTTGCTAGTGTTGTGACGCCCCTGACCAGTTTAGTGAGTCCTTCTCACCCGTTTGTGTGGACCGGTGAATGCCAGGACTCCTTTGACTCCGCCAAAGCCCTCCTGTGTAGTGCGCCAGTACTGGCTGCACCTGACTTTGTGCGTCCCTTTAAGGTAGAGGTAGACGCGAGCGCTCATGGTGCAGGTGCTGTGCTGCTGCAGGAGGATGCTCACGGGATTGAGCATCCAGTATGTTTCTTCTCAAAAAAGTTCAATAAGCACCAGGTGAACTACAGCACTATTGAGAAGGAATGTCTGGCCCTGCTATTAGCCCTACAGCATTTCGAGGTCTATGTAGGCTCGAGTTCTTTACCAGTTAGGGTATATACAGACCACAATCCCCTGGTGTTCCTGTCCCGCATGCGTAACAACAATCAGCGCCTTATGCGCTGGTCACTCTTGCTACAAGATTTCAATGTGGAGATTAAACATATAAAAGGTAGCAACAATGTGGTGGCTGATGCTCTGTCACGTGCAGGGTTTTAGGTCAAACATATGAAGAGGGGAGATATGTTTGATCTTAGGTGGGGGGGTGTTATGACCTTAGGGATCATAATGATCGTTCAGTACTGTCTGTGTTGTTACTCCTCCCTGTCAGGGGGGGAGCTGTGTCATTGTGTGTCAGTGCTGTCTGTGTTGTTACTCCTCCCTGTCAGGGGGGGAGCTGTGTCGTTGTGTCTCTATGTGTGTCCCATCCAGGTGGAGGCTGCTGATTGGTGGGAGGCCCAAATGGCACGACCTTTAAAAGTGGGGCTGCAGCACTCTCGCCCTCTCGTCCACTCTCTCTCCCGCCGTCTCTATCCGTCAACCTTTTGCTCTGTGAATGAGATTGTGTATCTCATATTTTGTAAACCTTGTAAATATCTTGTTCAGTCCATTTTTGGTAGGGGTGAGTAGCCTTTTGCTTTGTGACACATTTTCTCCTGTTTTTGGTTAGGGAGTTGGGTTAGAACCCTGTTCTTCTGTTGACTTTTGTTTGATTAGGAAAGTGAGATTTAAAACCCAGCTTGTTTTGTTTATTATTTTAGGCGATGCTCACCCTGAAGTATTTAATTTCGTTTGGGTAAATAAATCCCCTTTATATTGGACTGTGATCATGTGTTTTGGTGATTTGTTCATTAGTGAGGAGACGCAAGAGAGATCCTTATGTTATAATCCGGTATCCCCTAGGCCGGGGCATAACAGCGGGATAATGCCCTTCGAGGTGTCCATTATCAGAAGTTAATGGACTTCGCGGAAGCAACCGTCCTCCGCGTAACTTCTGATAATGGACACCTCGTCGGGCATTATCCCTTACATAATGCCAGGGCTCGCCTCCCCACGTGCAAATGTTCCACCAGAACAAGTTCCCCCCTGACAATATTTTTGCAAGGGCACCATCGCTACATCCTGGGCTTAGCGCTGCCCAACATGATTGTGATTGGTTTAAAGAAATTTAAACAAGACAGAGCGTTTTTTCCCCTATACCAGAATGAATGATACCAGAGTTTTTTCCCCTGGCTATGCAAGACTATCGGAGTCCAGACAGATATCTTGCAAATATTTGCTTGTTCTTGGTTAATTCTATCTGAAAATCGAGTTTTTGTTTGAATTCCTCCAATAACCATACAAAGTATCCTGTTTATCGCTCTCTGCCAACTCTCAAATACGGTCTATGGTTGCTGTCTAAAACACAATCACATACATCCTTGGGCCAGAACACAATTCACTAAACAAGAACATTCCCAATACTTAAACTGCATTTAATTTAATTTCTCAGTCATAAAGGTTAGGTTCTAGGCTTTTAAAACAGTACTTAAAGGTGCAGTGTGTAAAATTTTGTGCCATCTACTAGTGCGGTTGCAGATTACAACCAACTGAACCCTTCACTTCTCCCTTTCCAACGATGTAGGAGAAGCTACAGTGGCCTGTAAGGTGCCAGTAGGTGCAAGGGGTGCAATAAATACCCCAAAACTGGAATTGAATACACGGTCCAAACAAAATGAGTACTCGTTTACTCGTTTTGTTTTTTTGTTTAAGTCTGCGATAGTTTCCACCAATGTACACATATCAAAATTCACCTGTATTATACAGTCTATGTGCATTACATTCACACTGGAGCTCTATTGGCCACAAAGTTTTTTACCTGCTTTTTACTTTTTGTTGTTTTTTACTTACTTTTTGTTGTAGAGCTAGCGGGATACACTTCTAAACAGTGATTTTAAGGTTATATCGGAATATTCTGTAACGTGAGACGTATCTGGTTTAATTGCACTTTAGTTAGGCTATTGTTTAGGGCAGGATACTTTGTAATTTGCCTATTGTGTAGAAATATCTAAAAAATGGCGATATAGATAGGAGTGCTGCTGCATGACGATTACGCTTAGAAGCCCTGTCTCCTCGGCAGGTATAAACCTGGGCAGTTATACACCACTAGACACACGGGGCTCATACAGGTGATCACGTAGTTCACCATGTCACATCGCTAATTCAGAGCGTGAATATCTGTTGATATTCTAACTTGAAAAAAAAACACTACATACTAACTACATAAACTGCTATTGAGATTATTTTAATACATCACCACAATAGCACCATGCTGCTATAAATGTCATTTTCAGTTTTGATGTCGTGACGTCCCCGGTGGGTGGACACCCGGGACGGTGTCCGCCCACTGGGGGCGGGGGCGGAACGTATCGAACACAGGGGAACTCTGCCATTATACACTAACATACTTATTAATATTAAATTCAAATTCTGCCAAGTTTGTTCCACTAGATGCCACGAAATTCTACACACTGGACCTTTAAGACTCTGGACTCGTTGGTCTCGACCTGAATGGTCAGACAGCAGGAAGTGATGGTTGATGTCCACACTGTTATGGACATCATCCATCACTTGTTAGTTGAGTGCTCAGGGAAGGGATTCATATTGACAGGGGGCGGGGCCACCAGCCGGTGCGCTCTGATAGGTCAGGAGGCCCCGCCTCCTCATCAAAGGAAGTTATTTAACTTGAGGTCAAACTGACCTCTAATCCTGTACGCAAACTATCTGTGTGTGTGCGTTTGTGTGTGTGTGTCACAGGAAGTTTATCAGTTTAACTGAGCACTGATTGTGTACATAATGTGTGTGTGTGTGTGTGTGTGTGTGTGTCAACTTCTGACAGCCAGGCTGACCCACTGCCACACTACTGACCAATAGTTCAAACCAAACACAATCAATCAATCAATCAATCAGTTACATGGCACCCAGCCCAGTGACAGGAAGTAGAAGAAGAGACAGGAAACCAGGAAATGAGAATCTCTATGACAGGCGGCTCTAGGTCCCTCCCACTACCATCCTGTCAAATAGCAATGATAAGCCAATGAGGCTTCGCAATGTGATTGCGATTTCAATCATAGGTGTGTGGACAGCACACACACACACACACCCCATCACAACTCATGCTGCATTCACGTGCTCCTCAGATGTTCTTCTAACTTTGGCGTGTTCATGAGCTTTTAAGTCATAATGTGGAAACAACATGGACGCTACAAAGAAGATGTGTGGATTTTATCGGGATTTTGTCCCAGACTTGTTGCTGCACCAGTACATTCTCTAAAATCACTAAAATATTGCATTACCTGACTTGTTATCAGGGTTAATGCTAAATCTAGGTCACTCTACCTGGACAGCTGGTTTCACCATATGGTGAATTACCTTACAAATTACAGCAAAAAAGGGATATATACGTGATGGGGGATACAATATGTGAATTAATAAAAAGTTTCTTACAATCAACCAAACATTTACTTTTGTCCACCATGTTTCAGGGTATATGATGTCGCAAGTCGGCAAGTCATGTACCAACATTTTTTCCGACTTGAGGGGGTGTTCACGTGAATTTTCCCATTTTTTAAAATTATTCTGACACCACATGAACGCACGAATACCATGTATACACTCCCAGTACACACTCCTAGAGAAGCATGTAGGTGTTGGGCCACTTGCTCAAGGATGCCTACAGCAGGCACGTGCAGAGGGGGGGGGGCTATGGGTGCCCGAGCCCCTGCCCTTTTCCCTCTGAAGGACCAAAGTGCCCTTTTGAGTGGTCATTTAAATTTTCAATGCTTTGTAAAATTACACATGAACAATTAAACATTAACATGTGAATCAATTATTCTAAAATAAAAATGTCTAAAAGTAATAATTAGTGATGGGCCGTTATCGGCGTTACCGCGCTGCGATAACGCGAGACTCTTATCGGCGATAAAAAAATGATCGCCGTTAATCTATTGCCCCCCCCCCCCCCCCCCCCCCCGTCAACAATCGCGCAACTATATACCTCCGGTAGCACCTCCTCCCCCCGCTCAACAGAAATTGAATTTGAGCCCCTGCCCCTCAAAGGGTCTCTGCACGGCCCTGGCCTACAGGTAGACTGTACGTTGGGAGTATGAGGGACCGAAAGCCAGAAAACCAGGAACGCAGGTAGAATTAAGAAAAAAGGGGTTTATTTCACCCAAATTATACAAAACAGGTAGTGAATAACCAATAACCAAAAACATAAGAGGTCAAAATAACACAAAGAGGAATAAAAAGCTGAACATAAAACACACTGAAACTCAAACGTGATGTTCCACAATGGAGACATGAGGGAGACTATATAAATGGATGAATCTAAATGACACATGAGGGGAGGAACACAAACAATAATCTATCAAATCAAATTTAGAATTTATACAAGTTCTAATTATATATAATTATTAAGATGATATGTATCTATAATTAATATTAGTATAATATGCATTATTAACTGATAATTAGTTAAAGATATTGTTCTTAAACATAAGTCTTTCCAATTCCCCCTATGAGTAACATGAAATAGACGTTCAAATATTAAAATTAATCAGCCACACCTGTATTTAAACCCAGCTTCTGGTTTGACCCAAGGCAGCCAGCATGCCTCCCCAGAGCAGGTAAACTCAAATATGTGTTATCATTATATATACTGATTTGTGTAATGTGCATTGTGTATGTTAAAATGAATCAAAGTAAAACATGTGTGGCTGGAACCCCAGCCCTCACAGGGAGCGAACCCAGACCTTTCGGCTAGGAGGTGAACACTCCCTTTAGCCACTATACTATCCCCCACAACCTGTGTCTGTGTGTCACATGTACGCGTGTATTAATGTGTATGTAAGTAAGTGACTCTCCCAGATAATTATCTCTTCATCCAAACCGGTGAGTGATGGAACGCCTCAGATCTCTACTTAACAACTGTAAAAACCACAGCATCCATTTATCCATCCATCCATCCATCCATCCATCCATGTATTGATCGAGCCCCAGGTCTGTAGCATTAGGCAAGGGAAGCCACAGCCCAGCTCGGGGTGTAAATGGAGCTGATCTATAGAGAAGAGTGAGGCCATCAATGCGGCTATAGATCGCATGGGAAAGGGCGACAACAGCCATGGTTGTGTTTAGAAGCACAGAGTTAAACACTGTGCGTGTATGTATGTAATTCAGATCTGTAGAAGCCATGTAAGTCTATTTGTCAGCACAGGGCTTTTATAAATAAACTTTCCTTATCGTGACTTGGAGGAGCGCTCTGACTAAACCCAAACATGGAAGCAGAGAGGAAGAGCATCCTTCTTCCCCTGTGTGGGGGAAATGGTCTTTCCATAGATCCCGAACACCTTATGGAATGCTCTCTGACACATTAAGGTTTTTTTTGTAACCGATTCATCTTGGTAAATATGGCCAGTTTTCTCTCTTTGGTAACACAATTAATACTGAATACTGAAACAAGGCCCACACAAGGCCTTGTTTGGCTAACGGTTAACATTGCATTAGCTTACAGCAGCGGCCAGTCCGTCTTGGCTACATGCCCCGGGGGGGGGGGGGGGGGGGGGGGGACATTTCTGAAAATAAGAAAGTTATGAGTGTCATACTTGTATCAACACAGCCACCCACCATACAATTTTGAATCACATTGGGTTCATACGAGTTTAGTAGTCAAACATCGTGTTTGTGCGTTAGGCAAATTAACGACGCAGTAGGCGAGAGTCAACCAAACATTTACATTGCTAAACATCATGCTCAACACAAACATTATGAAATGTAGCCACATTACACAGGGCTCTTTCTAGCCACAAAGTTGTGTGTGTGTGTGTGTGTGTGTGTGTGTGTGGCAAGAAGCCATGACTATATATGGTGTGCTGGTGGGCTTTGGTTTACAGAAACTTTTCCATCCGTCTCCCACTTGCTTGCAATGTTCCAAACAAATTGCCAAAAACACCTCCGACAAAGCGCTCCAGTGAAAAAAATAAGCCCAAATATAAACATATCACACTCAAAATACATAACGCCAAAGATGGACACAAGCTCATAAACAGAAGCAGGGATATATTCATCAACAATACACTCATAATTATAAAATATGTTTTTTAAATTACAAAAAAATGATGCTCTTCAAAGTTATACCAGATGTTCACCAAGGAAGTAACAGCATTTTGTATGCGTAAACATAGCAACCATTTCACCGTGCATCTGTTCCGGGGCTGCACGTCTCAACTTGTGTATATTTGTGTATGTGCACTAGCATCTGTGTGTGTTCAGAAAACTCCAAATAATGTGAGGAATTCTGACCCTCAAGTTCACCTGGGGAGAGAGAGCGAGGGAGAGAGGGAGAGAGGGAGAGAGATGAAAAAAAAAGCGAGACAAAGATAGAGCAAGAGATAAAGATGGAGATAGAAAAGAAAGAGAGAGTGTGAGAGAGATAAAGACAGGTAAAGAGAGCGAGAGAGATAAAGAGAGACATAAGGAATGTGGAGTGTGTTTGTGTGTGTGTGTGTGGGGGGGGGGGACATATGACATATGAATCCCCCAATCCCACATGCACTTTCAACGTTCATGCATGCCCCCACCCCACCCCCGACACATCTGCTGTTACACCAGCGCCAGGTAACAAGGTCTCAAATTCAATCATCTTTCAGATAGAGGGCTGATGATTATAAGGCATCACATATTTTAGTTTTCTCTTTCTCAGTTGCGCTAATATATGCTTACTAAGAACATGATTTGTTTATAAGGTTACAAGGGTCAAAGTAGGTAAGTTATTAACATGGTGAAAACGTTGTTGTGCATCCATACAAAACAATGCTAGCTTCGGCTTGTAGCTGCTCGGGGGAAAAACCATCACCACCTTCTGTTCTGTTGTGTAAGTATTGATTGTTAGGTTATTGAGGGCAGCACACTGCAAACAAACGAAGAAACAACGAGTGAACATGTCCCTATTTAGTCATTTAGTAGACACTTTTATCCAAACCCACTTACAGTGAATTGGGGGGTTGAATTGGGGATTGAACCAATAACCTTTTGGCTGTGCATCCAACACCCTCCCCATTACAATATCCTCAACATATGTTGAGAATGAGTTTGAGGCAGACAAAAACCAGAGCTAACAAAAAAACACCATTGTGGGGTGGGACGTGCGACGTTTGGCCTGCGGGGGGAGGCAGAGGACGGTTGGGAGCACACCGGATCAGCTGGGGGGGAGTGGACCTGATTGCGGGCAGGTGCCCGCAATCGGGTCCAATCAGGGAATGTGCATTTATGTGTCTGCTTTGTGTTTCAGTAGGGAGGAAAAAGAAAAGGAACGAGAGGAGCGAGATCGGAGAGCGGAAGACAGCCGATCCTCGAAGGGAATGTTATTGCGGCATACATTTTCAGTTTGGTTTTTATACCCCAAGTGGGTTGTGTTACGTTGGACAATTTGAAAGAGTCAATAAAGACCTTCCAAGAACACTGTCGCTCGTTGTCGCTCGGGAATCCCTACAGTGGCGCCCAACGTGGGGCGAGCGGCGACAATGGACCAGTCCCCGTTGGGAAATATACTGGGACACCTGGCCCAGATGGCGGAAAGGCAAAGCCAGCTGCACCTCGCCCAAAACGAGGTGCTCACAGAGCTGGCCCAGTCTCTGGCCGAGGATCGGACCATGCTCCGGGAGCTCCTCAAACCCGGGGGAGGCGGCGAGGGACCCCGACCGGCCCACCCCCAGATCCACATCCCGAAGATGGGGGAGGCGGACGACGCCGAAGCCTTTCTGGAGACCTTCCAGGGGGTGGCCGAGGCCTCGGGGTGGCCTCGCCAGGAGTGGGCACACCATCTCCTACCTCTCCTGACCGGAGAGGCGCAGCGGGCCGCCCACAGTCTGCCGGGTGGGGCCCAGCGGGACTATGAGGCCATCACCAGAGCCATCCGGGACCGCCTGGGCCTGTACCCGGAGGAACACCGGCGGCGGTTCCGGGCGCTGGCATTCGGCGAGGGGGACCGGCCCTTCGCCTACGCGCAGCAGATACGGGACCAGGCCAGGAGGTGGCTGGTCCCCAACCAAAACACAGTGGAGGAAGTGGTGGACCAGGTGGTCCTCGAACGCTTCGTCGAAGGGCTGCCGGCGAGGACATCCACCTGCCGCCACCAGGATCAAGCCAGCGACCGCCGGTAGCAGGCCCACGGACCGGGGGGGCGGCCCCAAGGCGGGACCGACCGACACCGGCACCAAGGGCGAGATGGGGGGGAATTGGTCCAGAGCGGGCACATGAGTCACTTCCCCCCCCCCACTCCACAGACGGGCGCTCAGACGGCAGGGGAAGGCTGCTGGCGGTGCGGGCGGCCTGGCCACTTCCGGCGGGAGTGCCCCATGATGGAGGTGGGCCAGGTCGTCCGCGTCACCGGTGCCCTGTCTCCTCCCCACGGTCCCGGTGAGGCGTACCGTATCCCGTGAGGATACAGCGGGGTGCGCACCAGGCGCTGTTGGACTCAGGCTGCATGCAGACCATGATCCACCAGCGTCTGGTGCGATCCGAGGCATTGGTGGAGGCGTCAAGCGTTTTGGTGAGATGTATACACGGGGATGTGCACGAGTATCCTTTGGTCCCTATCGAAATTTGTTGGGGGGGGAAAAAGCATAGTGTTAAGGCGGCGGTTAGTTCGAGCCTCGCGCATCCCCTGATTCTTGGGTTGGATTGGGGAGGGTTTCCGCAGGCGGTTAGGGGGACGGTGGGGGTGCGGACACGACCGGTAGGGACATGTAAGTCGTGTGCAGTATTCTGCGCCGAGGCGGGGGCGACCGACGCTGTTCAGGGATCGGGGGAGGCGGGGGAACCCCAACCCGAGGTCCCAGCGCCGACGTTCCCACCGGTGGAGGATTTCCCCCTCGAACAGTCTCGGGACGCCACACTAAGCTCAGCCTACGACCAGGTGATAGCTATTGATGGGAGTAAGGTCCGGCCAGATGCAGCACTGACTTACCCACACTTTATAGTGGTTAGGGACAGACTTTATCGGGTGAGTCGTGACACCCAGAGTGAAGAGGTGATCACCCAGTTGCTGGTACCCAGGAGCCGTCGGGAAATGGTTTTCCAGGCGGCGCATTATAATCCAATGGCGGGCCATTTAGGATACGAGAAAACACTTAACCGGATAATGGCCCGGTTCTATTGGCCGGGGATTCGGGCGGAGGTGCGCAGGTGGTGTGCGTCCTGCCCCGAGTGCCAATTGGTGAATCCCCCGGCCATCCCCAGGGCTCCCTTACGGCCCCTTCGCCTGGTGGAAGCCCCTTTTGATCGGGTCGGCATGGACATTATCGGGCCATTAGAACGTTCCGCACACGGGTATCGATTTGTGTTAGTCCTGATCGACTACGCAACCCGATACCCGGAAGCAATTCCGTTGCGCAACATCTCCGCGAAGAGTGTTGCGCAGGCGTTGTTTCATGTCATATCGCGGGTGGGAATCCCAAAGGAGATTCTCACTGACCAGGGCACCAATTTCATGTCACGCACGATTAGGGAACTTTACCGATTGTTGAAGGTCAAGGCCATTCGCACAAGCGTCTATCACCCAGCCACGGACGGCTTGTGTGAAAGGTTTAACCGGACGTTAAAGTCCATGATCCGTAAATTTGTACACGAGGATGATCGGAATTGGCATCAATGGCTAGACCCTCTGTTGTTTGCAGTGCGGGAAGTGCCCCAGGCTTCCACGGGGTTTTCCCCATTCGAGTTGCTCTATGGGCGGAAGCCCAGGGGTGTCCTGGACCTCATTAAAGAAAACTGGGAGGAGGGGTCCAGTGACAGCAAAAACGAAATCCAGTACGTCATGGACTTGCGTGCAAAGCTTCACTCACTAGGGGTATTGTCACGTGAGCACTTGCACCGAGCCCAGGAGTGTCAGAGACGCCTGTACGACAGAGGGACTAGATTGCGCGATCTCACCCCTGGGGATAAGGTCCTTGTGCTGTTGCCCACCTCTAGCACCAAATTACTCGCAAAGTGGCAAGGGCCCTTTGTGGTCACACGGCGGGTCGGGGACGTGGATTACGAGGTAGAGCGTTCGGACAGGGGCGAAAGCAAACAGGTCTACCACATCAACCTCCTAAAGAGGTGGAACGATGTGGCCCCTGTCGCCTTTGCGTCGACGGTACCGGAGAGAGAGGTGCTCGGGCCGGACGTCCCCAGCCCAGGCCCCACCCCTCCGGTCGGTCAGGGCGAGGGTCTTTCAGGGGGTCAGGCGCGGGACGTGGCCGACCTCCAACTCCGGTTCGCCGACGTCTTTTCGCCCCTGCCCGGTCGCACCTCGCTAATTACTCACAACATCGAGACGCAGCCCGGGTTAACGGTGCGGACCCGCCCCTACAGGCTGCCCGTCCACAAACAAGATGTGGTGCGGCGCGAATTAGGAACCATGTTGGAGTTGGGCGTGGTTGAGGAGTCGCACAGTGACTGGTGCAGCCCCGTCGTGCTGGTGGGGAAGCCGGACGGGTCTGTCCGGTTCTGTGTAGACTACCGGAGGGTGAATGCGGTTTCAAAGTTTGACGCCTACCCAATGCCTCGGATCGACAAGCTCGTGGACCGGCTTGGCATGGCCACCTTTTATACGAGGCTGGACTGCACGAAGGGCTACTGGCAGATTCCGCTATCTCCAGCAGCCCGGGAAAAAACAGCCTTCTCCACTCCGCTCGGTCTTTATCAGTTTAAGGTGCTTCCGTTCGGGTTGTTCGGGGCCCCGGCCACGTTTCAGCGGCTGATGGACCGGGTGTTGCGGCCCCACGCCGCGTATGCTGCTGCCTACATTGATGACATCGTCATCTATAGTGGAACGTGGGAGCAGCATATGCGGCAGGTGGCGGCCGTTCTTCAGTCGCTGAGACGGGCGGGGCTCACGGCCAACCCGGCGAAGTGCGTGATCGGGCGGAGGGAGATCCAATATCTGGGGTTCCACCTGGGGGAGGGGAAGGTCCGACCACAGGTCGCGAAGACCGCAGCGGTCGACGCCTCCCCTCGGCCCAGGACCAAAAAAGAGGTGAGACGGTTCTTGGGGCTGGCGGGTTACTACAGGCAGTTTGTACCACACTTCTCAGACCTGGCCAGTCCCTTAACCGACCTCACCCGTAAGAGGGCCCCAGATACAGTTCAGTGGTCGGAGCCATGTCAGGTGTCATTTGAGGCTATTACAGTTTTTTTGGATTGCTTACACACTAAAATTAAAAGTAGTACACTATTAGCAAAACCTTACACTCAAGAAGCAAAACATCAGCCCATATTTGCACAACTATAAGCACATTGTCAACCTCACACTTGTTGCAAAACTCTACACACAGTGATTTGCAAAACACTAAACACACTAAACGTACATTACACACAAAAATCTATCATGAAGTCACTTCCTTGCAATACCAAAGCACTCACTGTCAAATTAGCACACCATCCAACCAATTGGTTCAACAGTCATCAGGTGTGCAAACACTTGTTTGCTTAATTGTAGACACACCAATCAGGTGTGTCTTCACTATCAAAAGCAGCAGTTGAGTTCATTGGTCTTCAAGCACAATGGAAAGAGTCAGAGAAAGACAAAGACGAGGAGAACAAGGAGGAGGAGGACGGGGAGGACGGGGAGGAAGAGGAATCAACAGAGGAGGAGGCCATGCTGGAGGTAGAGGTAGAGGTAGAGGAAGAGGAAGAGGAAGACAAGAAGGTGCTCAAAGAGGACCGAATCTGACAAATGAGATCCGCGCAACACTGGTTGACCACGTTGTCAACCACGGCCTGACGCTGAGGGAGGCTGGACTGCGAGTACAACCAAATCGATATACAGTGGCAAGTGTGATAAGAACATTTCGACTGGAAAATAGGTATTGTAAAAATATCATCATATCAAAAACATCTGCACGGTTTCAGTAACTGCTTACAGTACTGTATTCTATGCACTATCAGCACTTCTGTTACCTTTTACTATACTATTGTATACTGTTTTTTTTCTACATAGGATTGAGGGTCAGGAACGACAAGGGGGAAGGCCTCCTATGTTCACAGAACAGCAAGAGAGGGAGATAGTAAACATGGTTTTGGCCAACAATGCTATAACACTCAATCAGCTCCAAGCTAACATTGTCAATAACCACGCCATTTTCAACGATATCCATCAGGTCTCAACATCAACACTGGCACGCATCCTAAAAAAAAAACATATTCAAATGAAGCAACTTTATCGAGTGCCTTTCGAGCGCAATTCCGAAAGGGTGAAACAACTGCGGCATGATTATGCAGAGGTATGTATTCACTTTACTGTAGCAGTGTGATCTTGCATACTGTCTCATAATCTTTTACTGTACTGTAATATGTATACTAGATCTACACTGAACTACACAATTTTGCCACTGACACTGTTTTTCAGAGAGTTTTACAAATGGATGGAGAGGAGATCCAGCATGAGTTCATTTACGTAGATGAGGCTGGGTTCAACCTGACGAGAACACGAAGGAGGGGAAGAAACATCATTGGCCACAGGGCTATAGTCAATGTCCCAGGGCAACGTGGGGGTAATATAACACTCTGTGCAGCCATTACACAGAATGGGGTCCTCCACCGCCATGCCCATATAGGCCCTTACAACACAGCACTCATACTTACATTCTTGGACCCATTGCACAACATAACAGCAGCAAATCAAATCGATCACATGCAATACATTGTTGTCTGGGACAATGTGTCTTTCCACCGCTCTGCTCTGGTTCAGAACTGGTTTCAGCAACATCCACATTTCACCGTCCTATATCTTCCACCATACTCTCCATTCCTCAACCCTATAGAAGAGTTTTTCTCGGCATGGCGGTGGAAGGTATATGATCTCCGTCTCCAGGCTGAGGTACCCCTCATCCAAGCCATGGAGGAAGCCTGTGACCAGATGGAGGTACCAGCAATGCAAGGATGGATTCGTCATTCAAGACGTTTCTTTCCAAGGTGTCTTGCTAATGACAACATTGCCTGCGATGTTGATGAAATTCTCTGGCCAGATCCAGCTAGGAGAAGAGACAACGTCTAGTTTTTTTTTGTTAATTTTTTTTTAATTTTTTTTTTACAGTAACTTACAATACGTAAAGTGACGTTTTGTTACAGTATTATGAATCTCCATGTCAACATTTTGGGCGTGTTGAGAAATAAATAAGTTTCTTCAGTCTGCAACATTGGTCTTGTGTAGTGTTTGGTGAATTTTGTTTGGTGAATTTTATATTTGAGTGTAACTCGTGCAAACAGAGTATAGTAATGTGAAACGTGCATGTTTCATATGGTAAGAAAGTGTGGTTTCTAAAAAGAAGTGTATAGTTTTTACAAGAGTGTTTAATTTTGCAAAGGATCTGTAGTGTTTTGCTAATTGGGTGTGTGGTTGTGCTAATTGTGTGTAGTGTTTTGAAAACACGGGCCCTGTTTTGAAAATCATGCTTAAGCAATTGAAAAAAACTGTAAAACAGCCCTCTGTGGAAAGTCGGTCCTGTGTGCTCCTAACTTTGATCTCCCGTTTTCCCTGCAGACAGACGCGTCGGATAGGGGGTTGGGTGCAGTCCTGACCCAGCAGGTGGAGGGGGTCGACCAGCCGGTGCTGTACCTGAGCAGGAAGCTCTCGGACCGGGAGGGTCGGTACAGCACCGTGGAGAAGGAGTGCCTAGCAATCCGATGGGCGGTCAGCGCCCTTCGCTACTACCTGCTGGGGCGCGCGTTCACCCTCTACTCCGACCACGCCCCCCTCCAGTGGCTCCACCGCATGAAGGACGTCAACGCGAGGATCACCCGGTGGTATCTCGCGTTGCAGCCCTTCAACTTTCGGGTCGTACACAGGCCTGGGACGCAGATGGCCGTGGCGGACTTCCTCTCCCGTCCTGGGGGGGGGGAGTGAGTTGGCGGCCGGATGTAGCCCCGGCCTGTGTCGGGCGGTGGGGGTATGTGGGGTGGGACGTGCGACGTTTGGCCTGCGGGGGGAGGCAGAGGACGGTTGGGAGCACACCGGATCAGCTGGGGGGGAGTGGACCTGATTGCGGGCAGGTGCCCGCAATCGGGTCCAATCAGGGAATGTGCATTTATGTGTCTGCTTTGTGTTTCAGTAGGGAGGAAAAAGAAAAGGAACGAGAGGAGCGAGATCGGAGAGCGGAAGACAGCCGATCCTCGAAGGGAACGTTATTGCGGCATACATTTTCAGTTTGGTTTTTATACCCCAAGTGGGTTGTGTTACGTTGGACAATTTGAAAGAGTCAATAAAGACCTTCCAAGAACACTGTTGCTCCTTGTCGCTCGGGAATCCCTACAACCATTCAACTACAAAAATGGTGGTAGTGAGATGAATGTTGATGCGTCAGTGAAAAGGATTTTAAATGGGCTGTAGTCCAGTACAGTTACTTAACCTGATTACTATTAAAGTCTGCTTCCAAAAGTGTTTGAGTATTCAATAGTTAATTACTCTTCTCATCTTCTTGTTTTTCTCTAATATATAATGAACTGAAAAACCTATTTAAACTTCTCAACTGTCACAGATGAGGGAAACTAGAAAGCTATATGGCTAAAGGCCTAAGTTCTGTTAGAATGTTGAGTATACTTTTAAGGCTATCCTATCAATGTTGTTAACCCAACCACAACAGAGAGCTTCAATCCGTGAATATTTAGAAAGATGTAAAAAAAATTCAAATGCAACACGTTTGCATTGCTATCAAAACACAAAGAAACAACGATGTCGATACGGTCAGAAAAGCCCGGCTCACACGAAAGCTAATTTATTCAACTTGTACTGCATTCATGTTGTGAGACATTATGAGTCCCATTTCCTCACAGCTAGACTGTCTGAGTGCCTGTCTGTAGCAAAAACCAATTTGCTAAGCACACTAACCACGGACATCAACTTAAATAATGTAGGCCAACAAAAATAAGTCACCACCAAACTTCTCAGTGGTTTTGTGTTCCACCTAAACAGACAGGAAATCATACTCTGTGGAGGGGAAGGGGGGGGGGGGGGTGTAAAAACCATATGCTATTATTACACTTTAATTTGTAGAATTTTGTGTTGAAAGTAAGATGAAAAAAAACGTGTAAAATTGATGAGAGCCTGGGGATTTGCTTGTTGTCCGGCTGTTACCACTTTCTAACAGATTGTTGACAGTTATTTTGGCGATTAGTAGTAATTTATACTTTAGAGATTCTTTAATGACTAGTGTGAATACAGATACAGGTCGTTAAGGAGCAGGTAGGGTTGGGGCATCTTGCTCAAGGATGCCTACAGGTTAGGCTGCAGACATTACAATACAATACAATACAACTTTATTAATCCCACTAGGGGCAATTAGTTTGAGCAGCTTGTATACAGACACAGTAATATACAAACAACAAATACACATACACAACTACGGAGCATTTAGTAGTCGAATTGCAGAGGGGATGAACGACTTGGAATGGCGGTTTGTTCTGCAAGCAGGTAAAGCGTAGCGACGCCCTGATGGCAACACAGAGAATTCACTTTTAAGAACATGGCCAGAAGAAGCCAAACTACCTGCTGCTTTCTTAATGATTTGCCGATTGCAAAAAATTAGGGAATCGAACCCAGTGCCTTTTCGGCTCAAACACCCAAACCACAAGGCTATCATGACCCTATGTTGGGCCTTTATTCCAGTGAATAGCTCAGTGGCAGACGGACCTGACTGCTTTCACTCTCCCCCTAAAACTCTTGGACTTGGTCCAAATTACACATCGTTTCTCACAAGTCTTTTCAATGTAACCCACCCCCCTTCCCTTTCCATCACTTCCCCATCACACATGCATGAGCATACAGCCATGTGCTCACATTGACACACAAACAAATCAAGCTGGGCGATGGTCTTACACACACACACACACACACATACACACAGCTGCATGCAATTACGTGCCACAAGATGGTATTTAAAACACAAGGCTCTCTGGTATGCTATTTATCAAAATAGCTGTTCCACAAACACATGGAAACCTGTCACATAAGCCGCACAACAATTAAAAAGTCACCCCCCTCACCTTGTCTAAATTAGATTTTATTTACTATTTAATTTGTGTCGTAATTTTAGCTCTGTGTGTATGCATTTGTATGCATGTGTGTATGTGTGCATCTATGTTGCATGTGCCTGTGTGCATGTGTGCGTTTGCAGTCACGTGTGTTTGCATGCATGCTTTTGTTCATCTATGTATTTATGCATTTATGTATGCATGTGTAAGTGCGCGTGTGCACATGTGTGTGCGTGTACATACATGACCATTACATCTTAATTTCTTCATAATTCATTCTGGGCAGAGCACGGCTCTATACATACAGGCTAGGTGAAAACAATCCAGCAGTCTAACCGTGAGAAATAGCCAACCATAAAACTCTCCTAACAATGTAACATATGTATGAGTATTATGTCAAACTGGAAAAGCAAGCAATATTTTTTTCCTCCTTTTTTCTTCGTAAATAGCCATTTGAGAGGGCAAAATGAATCGCCAGCAGCTCATTTCATCTACATGGTTAACGGCTTGACAGCCAATTGATTTACTACCAACTATCCCCGCAGTGAACGGACTTCCAATGAATTTAGAAGCTCTTTAGTGTAGCACTGTGATGGATTATCACATGCTGTGGGTTAATGCCGTTTGCGCATAAAGTTTTATTTGAGAAAAGATTTAGCAATTACCAGACATTTGCATTTTGCTGGGCAGGTAAATTGTGGTAAAAGAAGTATTCACAGTTTATTTAGTTTTTTTGTGATTATTTAGCATTATTACCTTTACGTGTATTAATCATTTAACCTGGGAATATGGGACACAAATATTTCAGAAATGTTGTTCAAGGCCAATTCTGGTTCACAAGAGTCAGAATCTTGATGTGAAATCTTAATATCCTATTACACAGCTTGTGAGCGCCAGTAGCTACGCTACAGTAGCTAGGCTGCTACACTACAGTAGCTAGCCTACTCAGTGTGCTGAGAGCTATTTGCCAGTTGGCTAGGATTAGGCGTACATTGTCAGGTGGCAGAGCAAGAACCATTCAATACCTGGGGCTATCTTCTCAAACATATTTGACCTACATTAAGCTCTACATTTCCCGCTGTTCTTGAACAAACACACACACACAAACAGACACAGACTAACACAAACACAGCCACACACAATAAGTGTGCCTCACAGTTCCATGTGAGAATCTCCATTGTGCCTCTCTCTCTCACTCTCTCACTCTCTCACTATCTCTCTCTTTCCTTTTCTCTCTCTCATAAAAACACAACCAGCTGACTATAAGAACACAACTGATTACATTACAGGAACATTGCAGCTTAAAGTTGCCTTCCTTCAACTTACTCTGAAACAGATAGTGTGAAGTAGTACAGGGATATTAGACAAACACACTTAACCAATAAGAGTGGATGGACGGTTGTTTATACTCATGAGCCATATCACGATGTCTCCCAACAGAAAGGTACTGGGTTTGATCCCCATTGTTCGCAGCCTACCTGTAGGCATCTTGCTCAAGGAATCCTGCAGGTAAGCATTGGCAGGCATCCTTGAGCCTGCCTATCGGGATCAAACCTAGTACCTGTTCCTTAATATGATTTACCTGAATTCACTGTAAGTTGCTTTGACTTACAATCGCTTTGCCTTGCTAAATTAGTAAAATATCAAAAATATTGTGTAAACTATTCAGTCAGAGCTACTTCTCTCTGATTTATTCTCACTGTGACACAACAGAGGGACAGTGGTGTGTAGCGTACCGGAGGTTTAAAGAGTAAAAATACAGCCAAACTAGCCAAAATGATCACCTCTCATGCACGCACACACACACACGCACACGTACACACACACACACACACACACACACACACACACACACACACACACACACACACACACACACACACACACACACACACACACACACACACAACCACAAAGCCCTCCTCTTTAAGACAGAAAGTTTGCACTGGGAAGAGGTGTAGACAAACAAGAGCCAATTACACACCAACATATAAATCATCTCTATCTAACTCTATCTTATGAGGACCGACAAACTTGTGGGGACCGACACTTATCATATCCAACGCCCGAAATTGCAGTTTTTCAAATGCTTGTGTGTTAAAAAAAAGACGAGTGCTGCAACCACGGCAACACTATAAAAAGGCTGCTTTGGAACAAACAAGCCATGTACGTTCTTATAGTTGAAGAACGTGTATTGTGAAAATCTCAACACTGCTGTAGTTTATAGAACATTAACTGCCAGACTGGGTTGGTTTAAAGTGTGGTTGTTATGATTTCTACCTGAGGGACCATCACTAATGTGTGGTCGGCCATTACTGCTCCCCATCCTCCTCTTAAGAGCAGCTTCAAAGAAAATGCTTTAAACACAATGCTGAGAAAGTACTTCTAGCATAGCTTACTTTTGTGATTGAGAAAATAGGAGGAATCTGCTAGCTAGGGTTAGCATGCAGGCTTCGTATGAGAGTGAAAACATATCAACATGAACCACTTCTTCACATTTTTGTTGTAGAGGAAGTAGATTTGGATTGCTAAAGAGATATGTATCATTCAAAGACTGCTGGTGGGTAGGCCTACTATACAGACTATTTTTCTCACAAATAACTTTCAAATGCAGTCTGTAAACTCAAAAGTCATAACCGTTCAGTCATGAAAAAGAAGTCCTCATACTTCACACACTTAGCCTCTTCCACCCTTTTTAACTCTGTACACACATACACATGCGCGCGGACACACACACACACACACACACACACACAAAAATGCATACTTTGTGGGGCCTGAAGGCGTGGGAAAGAAGCATTCTGTCTGGGTGATTTGGGCATAGCTGGGAAGGATGAAGTGCAGCATGGGAAAGGTCCAATTGAGACTCGTCATCTGGGGACCTGGTGAGCCTTCACAGTGCTCTGGTCTCCTACTGATCAACTAACACCAGTCCAGTCTAAACCACCATATGTATGTTATATTTTACCATAATTTATTTTGAAATACAAACTGTGCATTATAATGTTAAAAGATATTTATACATGTGTTATAACATATCTGTGTCAATATAATGCCCTCACAAATAAATCTAATTATGATATGGAGTTATTGCCTATTACTTGCTGACATAATGTATGTCAAAAACGATGAGGCTAAAGTACATTGACATCTGTGTAACCCTGCAGATGTGCTGTCCATGCTGTCCGAGACCTGTATAGACTTGGAAACCACTACCCACCCCCAGTACGACCCCCCTTAAGCGGTGGTTATACTTCTACAACTGCGTAATGCGCTATCCAACTGCGTAATCATGGAGACCCCTCGAGCCCTCGTAGTTCTCTGTCGTGGTGCCGGATACACAATGCAATTTCCCGCCCGCAAAACAAACCAGGTGCAAAGTAAACAAGATTTCACACAAGATTCACACATTTCACACAAGTAAACAAGTACAAAAGGGATAAATAGTTAAGAGGGATAGTTAAAAGGGGATAAATTATAATACAAAATGAAATGCTTTAAAAGTAAAAAACGTAATTGCTAAAAACAAACTATTTACAACCATGTAGTGCAATTTGCCACCGTCTCTTTTAAGTTATAGGTTCAAGTAGGTCGGGTTGGCATTCTGGAGCTTTATGCGTCCATAGAGCATAGTGTATATGTCGTGCATCGCGCCAACCAGGAAAATTCCGGAAGTTATGTTTTTAGAGGACCAATCGCAGCCCTTGCCGTCTCCGTTGTCCCTTGACGGAGTGATGGACACTTAAAAAATATTTCATGCAGCCGGAGACGACGGAGAGGCTCTCCGACAGGCTCTCTGGCGACGTAGAGGGCTCTCCGTAACCGACGTAGAGCACTTAATTGCGCAGGAGTATAAATTAGGCTTTACCCATGATCACACACTCGCCCATAAAATGAACACATCGGGTTACCGAAAGAATGTGAGGAATTTGAAAGGGTGTAATGAAACCAGATATAAGGACTGTCTTATAAGGACATGGTCTGAAGAGATTGAGAAGATTGATGGATTAAAGATTGCTTGGGATACATTAAAGGAACAGTTATACCCAGATTCCGTAAAATAATCGAACAATTAAAAAGGGACCAGATACAATATGACGACCGTTTGAGTGAGATCTACTAAGGATCAGTTAACAGGAACTATTCTATTCACATAATTTCAAGGGAATTAGCATTACAAAACAAATTGTCCGTTGTGAGCCCTGATTAGGTTCGCCTGCCAATTATTTTCAGAGACAAATTGTTTTTCTCTCCAGTCACATAGGCGCGCTTATGCCTGCAGGAATGTGGCAAACTGCAAAAACAAGCTAATTTTAGCTAGGACATGCTAACAAATGGACAAAGGGCCATTTAAACTAATGTGACCCCTCTGAGCACTGCCACTCTCCATAAGGATTAGCTCGCTAGCATTTAAGCCCAAGGTGGCCAAATAGTAGACCATTGGTAATTCCTTTTGCATGACGGAAAAATATATTTTTTTGTGTCCTAATTAGCGCAAATGACCATTTCTTCACAGCTTGAGGTGAACGGATTAAACTTCAGATTAAAGCCACATTATCCAGTTCCTAACTAACTACCACTAGTGTCCATTGAGTATAATTTTGAACATGGCAGGTTGTGTCGTCGCTTGTGGTCACTGAATTAATTTATTAAAATCCACAAAAAACACATCAGTTAATTGAAGCTGCATTTTGTGTATTGGATCTCTCTCTCTCTCTCTGCTGTGTGCACGTGTGTCACTGCAAGTGATGCTCTTCCACATATATTCACTGGTAGCTCTCCTATCCCTCTCTCACACACACACACACATGCACACACACACGTCAATAGTGCTCATGAAAAATGTATGTGCATATGTAGACGGCAGTTACAGTACAGTTCCAGTGCCAAGTGTATATGGCCTACTTCGTATGGTCCTCAAAAGCAGAGAATGCACAGGAAGGTCCTCACACTGATAGGAAAACAGCTTGCAGTATGTGAATGTGGTCTAAGACATGTAGCTTATATCGATCAATATCTCATAGCAATATCTGTTGCTGTGAATTAGACCAGTTGTATGGCCACCTTGTTTCACTCCTACATTGCAGAAGCCGTTAATGCCAGAGCTGTTGACAAGGAAAGGTAAAATTATTTACATTATAATCACAGAATAAAACATAATATAGAGGCTTATTGTACAGGAATGTCATTACAGCAAGTGCCGCACCGGTGAAATAATCTCAACTGTTATTGTCAATAGATCTGGACGAGCTGTTAACTTAACTAAGTCTTGTTTTGAATGCAGTTGATTGGCGTGATTGTATGCAACACAAGGGAGTAATTCAACAGAAGTTTATGTCAAGAACTGGGGTCCGTTTCACAAAGCAGGTTTAGTGAAAACCCTGGGTTTATTAACCCTGAAATGAGGGAAACGCTGAGTTTTCCGTTTCACAAAGGGAGGTAACTCAAACCAGAGAAAGAGGGGTAACTCTAGCCTGTTTCACAGAGAGAGATAACTTACGCTCTCGGTCAGTTACCGTAGTAACAGACTCTATGAAACTAACCTGGTCGGGACCAGGTTTTTCTCAATGAACATCGAGTTTCAATCTGTCTCCGCCCTCTTTCAGCCACACACGCCATTTGATTTCCTCATTCATTCAGGCAGCAGGCGAGTTTTGGCGTAGCCGTCTGTCAAAAATCATTTAAAAAATCAGAGTCAGTAGGCTATTTCAGAAGTCCATTAGGCACAGTAGGAGGCGACTTTTTTCACGAACATGGCATGTCCTTTTGACCAGCGCTCGAAGTGGAAAAAAATAAGTGCCGGTACTCCCTTATTCACATATAAGCGACGGGGGGTGGGGGGGTGGTGCGCGCGATATTAACCCACCCCGGACCTACAACCGACGGGGGGGGGCGCCACTCTGGTAGATCCGCCCCTGGTTAGGGCAAAGTACAGTACCAGTGCCGGTACGCAAGTAAAAGTGCCGGTACGCTAAAGGGTAACATGTAGAAGTGCCGGTACTGCGTACCGGTGAGTACCGGCCCACTTCGAGCACTGCTTTTGACAACGATCCCGTGGATGACGGTGCAGCATTACTGCGCAGAGAATTAAATATTCGTCGGGAGAGGGTTATCAGACCGCGCATAGATGTAGCCTTTCCAGACAATTATCATTTCCAGACAATTATCTTTTTCAGCGGTACCGTTTCACGTCACAGTCCATCATTTACATACACAACCTAATCCGTCCTTACATTTGCAACATTACCAACCGTAGTCATGCTCTCACATCCCAGCAGATATTGTGTGTTGCACTGCGTTTCTTTGCAAATGGATGTTTTTTGTACAATGTCGGAGATGCAGAGCACTTGAGCAAGGCAACTGTATACAGTCAAATAGCCACTTACAGTTTTTTCTCAATTGTTAAAACACTAAACCCTATTGTCTGAACCAAATGCTCAGTTGCCTGAACCCACTGATTTGAATCAATCACTCTTTTGGCAAAACCATAAGCACTTTTCACCTGTTTAGACACACCTTGTCAACACATTTTCATTGTGATGCACCTGTGCTGCATAATGGTGAGCACAAGTGACAAAAGTCAAACACAATTGAAGCACAAGTGTCACCACTTGAACACAACAACACAAAATTGATCACACTTGTGGCTAATGATGTGAGGGAACATATAAGCCAGTTCAGAGAGCACTGGTTTGTGAGGCTCTACAATGGATAGAAATCTGAGAGGAAGAGTTTGTGTGAGAGGAGGTCGAGGTGGTCAGTGAAGACAAAGAACAGTAATATCTGATGAAATCAGAGCTTCTGTGATTGACCATGTTCTTGTCCATGGTATGAGCATGAGAGAGGGTACAACCAAACATCAGTAGATTCACTGTGTCCACCATAATCTGAAGATTTAAAATCTTCAAAATCTCCTGCAAGCCATGGAACTTACCTGTGGTCAGGCCCGGTTCCAGAACAGAATGCCTTGGGGTGCATCTGAGATTACAGGGGGTGCACCAGTAGGCTACTATAGAAGTGGTGGGGACTAGTGCGCGATTGTCGAGGGGGGGGGGGGGGGGGGGGGTGCGATTGTCGATGGGGGGGGGGGGGGGGGGGGGGAATTTTCTCCCTCCTTTTTTCAATTGAGGGTGCAAACAATTTTTTTGGGGGTGCAATGCATGCTTATGCACCCCCGTAGAACCGGGCCTGCCTGTGGTGACATAGGTGTGGAGGCATGCCAAGCCGATACGGCATGCCAGGGGTTTGTTCCCCCATTGCCTGGCCAGACAAAATGTGGCCTGTGACGTGAATGTAGTGCTGTGGCCTGACCCAGTACGGAGACATGATGCTGTGGCTGAGTAATGCACTTACGGTATTTGTATATTTTTGTACTTTATTTTTACATGGGCTTACTGTACACAAGTGGCAAATGCACAAGATTTCTGATTTTTGTCTTTTTGTACAAGTGCTAAATGCACAGGTTTTTTGTTTTGCAACATGCATTTAGCCTACAGTGAACAATAAACATTTATTTCTCCAGCTTCATGTCCTGAGCATTGTGTTTTCTATTTTTCTATGTAGTGTTTAGTGACTGCTCAGTAGTGTTTTTAATTTTGATTGACTCGGGGCACGATTTGACAACATAGTTCAGTTTTGAGCACAGATTGAACTGTTTTGAGGTGAAAGTTTGGTTTTGCAAGAAGAGTCTGAGGTTTTGTGAATGTAGCTTGAAAATTGGGTTTTGTGTTCACAGTTTAGAGAAAAGGAGAGCAGCTTTCAAGAAATGTGTCTTAGCAATCAAGAAAAACTGTAATATTTACTTTACAGTGTAAAACATGATCAAAATGATCATGCCGAGGTCTTATCTGTTTGAACAATGTTTTTATATATCATCTTAAGCTGCTGCCAAGTGCGCTTCTCCACCGAGGGATTGCACCTAAATGAAATAAATGAATAGTTACCATTCAAGCAGTTTTCCCCTGTAATATTATTGTGATTGCAAAGGACTACATTTAAACTTACGCAGCAGTGTTGCACTTCTTTCTAAAAACGTGTTGAAACTCGCCATATGAGCGCATTAGGATTTCCAATTCGAGGTTGGTGAAAAACGTAGACCTCCTCTTCCCCGTTGCCATGGTGACTCGTCGAATCGGGGCTCCATTGATGCTGGCTTTTTATAGTTGTGGTGCACGCGCTTAACCCTAGGTGGAACTCCTCTGAGTTGATCAAATTAACTCAAATCCGCTGTTCTGGAACCGAAAACCCAGAGTTTTCTATTTCAGAGTAGATCAACTCAGCGTTTAGGATTAGACTCAGAGGTTGTTGAACCTGCTTTGTGAAACGGACCCCTGTTGATTGATCCATCGTGTATGGATCTCGTCAAACCGAGTTAATATTATAAAGATATTGGATATTCATGCTCCGTAATCAGTGTTGGGCAAGTTACTTTAAATTAGTAACTTATTTACAGTTACTAGTTACTTCTTTCAAAAGTAACTCAGTTACTTTAAGTTACTCGTTACTTTCAAGGTAACTAGTTACTAGGGAAAGTAACCTTTTTTTTTTAACTCTAAATTATCTTATTAATGTGTTGCCTCCCTAACTGGATAGCTAGGGAGGCTGCCAGTTCTCTGGCTTGCTTCCATGTAAGTCCTATCCTACCACAAGCGCAATGCGCCACCTAGTGACCTGAACGTGCCATAGCATAGAAAAATAATGTGCATATTTCCACGAGAGAAATCCAACGTGACTGTCGTCGCCGCGTTATTATGGATCCCACTGCTTTTCTTGGCAAGCCACGCCCTCCGTAGCATTCGAGCGCTAGGATTGGCCAGGCGTCCATGCTCGCGCAAAATATCAGTTGGAGGCATATTGTTGAGATGGGATGATGGATGATGGCATAAAAAAGTTTTGCGGGCTGTCAACATCAACACTCTTGCATTGCCTCGCGCGAGCATGGACACCTGGCCAATCCTAGCACTCGAATGCTACGGAGGGTGTGGCTTGCCAAGAAAAGCAGTGGGATCCATAATAACGCGTCAACTGCCGCCATTGTTGTTTTCATTCATTTACTTGCACGTCGCTGCATCACATGACTCACGTCCGCTTCACGTCCACCAACTGTTGTCCTGGGTTATGCACGTGAAGTAACGAGTAAGGAGCCTGTTTAAATCGCAGTAACGATAATGCGTTACTGATTTTGACAAAGTAATTAGTTACAGTGCTCGTTACCGCAAAAGTAACGTAGTTACTGTAACGCGTTAGTCATTAGTACTCAGTAACGCGTTAGTCCCAACACTGTCCGTAAAGCAATCTTAAGTGGGGAACTAATGGGACAGTCCGCGGTGGTGTTATGGTTGGATTTAGCCTATGGATCTATCACACCCGTAACTTCAACTTGCTTGTGTAAACCGGTTACCGTAATGGCGTGTAACGCTGGAAAATGCTGAAAATTCCTGTGGGCACTGTGAACTGTGAATTTGATTTCTCCACCATGAACATGCATGTGTATGAAGATTTCAATAAATGGGCCTCATGTGGCAAAATCATGATCATGATGCCATGGTGACATTTTTCTCCAAGCCAAGGAAGATAAAGTGCAGCAATGAATCATGCACACTGTGTTCATGATGTGCTAATGTTTTGCAAAGGTCATTGGTTACACAACTTATTTTTATGCAATAAATACAGCTTATTAAGTCATCCTCTCCTTGTGATCACTTTGTTTTAAGTCTTGAATATACCAAGCAAACAAAAATTTGAATGCAAATATAAATTGCAGACCGCCTGCAGACTGCCTGCTCTGACTAAACCCAACCGCGCCAAAATGCCATCCCGCGCGCCTCGTCTGTTTAGGTTTTATTTTTATGCATACCACCAGGCCTGAAAATAGGTGAGGGGAAACACTGACCTTTATTAACTGGTATTCTTAAAGATGCTCTATTCACTGACAAGTGTGTTGAGAATAACTAACATCTCTTAGACATTAAACATTTTCTGTCTTGAAATCCTTTAAAAAAAAAAAGTATCTTACCAGGATTGTAAAGTTAGCTAGCTAAAAAGTCACTCGCCCCATCATATCTAATCAGGTTTCTATAGTTAGTTAGCTACGAAGTCACTAGCCCCATCAAATCTAACCAGGATTGTACAATTAGCTAGCTAATAAGTTCATTGGTAGCTCTTACTGATAGCCTATGTGATAGCCTATGTGGTAATTGGCAAAGTGACTTCGTCACTTTGCCAATTACCTTTACAAACAAGATGAAGGGCTCTTAGGAGATAGTCACATGTGCTTTACATCGATTATCTTCCCACTTCCTTTCACTTCCTTTCATTTTTATTAAGTGTCACCCGAGAATGGATCTTAAAGTTAAGTGCTAACTCTAAAGCGCTAACTGCACTCACAATTTAATGTCAAATGACTCAGCGATTTCCTTTGATTAAGAGCCGTGAGCCGTGTGTCTTCTGGGATTTGTTTTTTTCTTGTGATATGAAAAGCACAAAACACAAAAGCTCACACAACTAGGTGAAATGGCATGTCATGTGTTCTGGTTTAAAAACCACACTGTGAGTCAGGGCTGAGTTTTTGTTCTTTTCCCACAGCAAAAAGCAGTTCCGTAGTGCCAAAGATCACTCACTCATTAGCATCATGTTGCGAGGGGGCTAGCTAGCATCTGCGATGACCCTATTGGCAGAGGAGCTACAGACATTTGTGGGATTCCCATTGGCTTTGAAAGCAGAGGTTTGGATGAGGATAAGGAATGTTGTGTGCTGAGAGAATGAGAGAATGTGTGGGCGTAACCGTGTCTGTGGAAATGTCCTGCAGGGATCTGTCTGCATGGGTGAGAGTGCTATATTGGATGCATGGAGAGAGAGAGAGAGAGAGAGAGAGAGAGAGAGAGAGAGAGAGAGAGAGAGAGAGAGAGGGAGAGGAAAAGTAGAGAAAAAGAGATAAGGCAAAAAGTCTAAAGCTTATATTATATTAGTCATTAGAATACACAGACAGAGAGAGAGAGAGAGACCGAGACAGAGAGAGAGAGAGAGAGAGAGATTTAGTGGATAAGGCAAAAAGCCTAAAGCTTAAATATTAGTCACTAGCATACAGACAAAGAGTGAGAGAGAGAAGAAGAGGATGGATAAGGACTGCTGTACGGCATGGTCTCATAACCTCCATCTTACGTAATTCAACCCTTGTGGTTAAATCTTAAATCCTGTGGAAATACACACCGACTAAAGGTTATGACATGGCCATCTGACAAATCATCATTAGGACATCTGATGTCATATCTTATTACATATATCAGTAAATCACACACACACACACAAACACATTTTACTGGTACTGTTATTGTGGTAAATAATCAACATCCTGTAATGTTTGTCTCCTCTTCCTCTAAAATGTATTTAAAGCATAAAATAAAGTATTACATTTATTTTTTTTATTTATCTCGCTCTCTCACCACTCAACGCAATTTCTTTTAATGTGGGCCAGTTAGTGAAATGTTGAATCTTGAACACATACATGCACATATTCACAAAATACACACACGCATCACCCCCATCCCCTCCAAAAATGGCTGCTGATGATTAGCGTAGATATGGGACACAAACACACACACACTGACAATCAGACAGACAAATTAGATATAACACATGCGCTCAGGTAAAGTGTGACTCAGCAAACCCAAGCAGTCACCTTGTAGGGACCGATGTTATCTCCAGCTGAGACAAAGTGGGGACCTCGGTCTGTCAGTCTGTCTGCTGTGGATCTGCATCTAGAAATTACCATTCAGGGCAGCGGATGGGGTATTGGGGGGGACTGGGGGGGTTGGATGGGCAGGCTTAATGGTATCAAATGATCCATCTAGGATCTTCCTACAAAAACACAACACAGTGTCAATGTCTGTGTCAGAGGGAGCAAGGAAGAGAGAGAGAGTGAGAGAGAGAGACAGAGAGAGAGAGAGAGCAACAGACAGACAGACAGAGACAGAGTGACGGAGAGAGAGAGAGAAGCACAGGATGGTGTGTCTCTAATCCTGCACGCTAGCTTGCAC
Source organism: Merluccius polli (assembly GCA_030340625.1). Lineage (NCBI taxonomy): Eukaryota > Metazoa > Chordata > Actinopteri > Gadiformes > Merlucciidae > Merluccius > Merluccius polli. The sequence continues at coordinate 24,444 of JAOPHQ010003136.1, read as the reverse complement.
ACTCACCGATGGTTCACATGTGATGCTAACAGCGAGAACAAATTCATTGACAAGGGAAACATTTACTATCCAATCACAAAAAACGTCAGAAAAACTTTTTGGAATTTGTGAATGTGAATTTGTGTGTGTATCTATGTCTATGTGTGTGTGTGTGTGCATACGAGGACCCTGGCTGCCCTCTCCTTCTTCTTGCTGACAGGGTGGGGGCTATTAACACCACCAGGCAGACATGTGGGGTCCAAGAATGACAACGTGAGAGAGGGAGTGGACAAGGGGGGCTGTGATGTAGTTTAAAAGCAGAGGAAAAAGGGTACAGGAAGGAGGAAGAGAGAGATAAGGGATGGGAAAGAGGAAGAGGGGGACAGAAAAAACACCAAAACCCAAATGCAGACATTTGGTGTTTGAGAGAGCCCAGAACTCAGCACCTTTCGGCTGGGAGTCCCTGACCACTGACTAGACTAGTATACTGTCATGTGCACAATGCCACGTTCTCATGTGCACACTGATGCAAATGATTTGGGGGAATGAGGCTCAAAGGGAGAGATGCCGTCCTTCAACCATTCACCAGAAACCTAACAAATAAACCGAACAGCGGCATACAATACAAGTATTCCACGCGTGGCCTTATCACCATCTTTCTTTATTGCTGTGGCCACTATCTAATTAGTCCGCCGCTAATTCATTCAACAGCCGCCCATCGCTAAACATTTCCTTTTGCTTGCTCGATTCTACCGCAAAAGGAGAAATATTGCTGCTCTGAATTGGAAAATTAGTGCTGTAATCAATTATTTTGTCATTCAAATGATTGTGTTAACTTTTGTTTCTTTCCTGCCCGCCAGCTGCCAGCCAGCCGCAAATGTACTCTGCTCCATAAAGTTGTAATGGAACTAACAGAATTGTGGGGTTAGGGGGGGGCAAATGTGTTGGTGGTCAGAGAGAGCTAAAGAGCTAGAGGGTGAAGGGTTACATTTAGTCCTGCAGTCAGTTATTCAGTCATTAACGCTTTTGTCCAAAGTGACTTACAAGTGAGGCTGAGAACAATCAAAGCAAACAATCAAAATTGGTGTAGGTACAAAAAGTGCTACACGACCTAGTTACTTGAAAATAACTTGACAGTGAGTGTAGCTCAGTATCAGAGTAGAGTCGCTATAGGAGTCAGAACGTTAGAAGATTAGAAGCTGAATTCAAGCTGCTCCTGAAACAGAGCACCCTTCCTATTTACTATTGTCATTTAACACACACTTTTATTTAAAGCGTCTTACAGTGAATTAAGGTACAGGGGGATTAAGGAGGTGCAGAGGATTAAGGAGCAGGGTTAGGGTAACTTGCTCAAGGATAAATACAGGTTAGAACGCGGAAATTGGGGGAATAAACCCACTTATTAGTCTGCACTATTCTCGGCATGGGTGGTAATGTACGCCTAAACCTGGCAGTGTTAACCCTGCTCTACCAGTTGAGCTAGACAGGATGACACAATATATTTTAATTATTGTTTTGTTTTGACTACATCCCAGTCAGGGCCGGCCCGAGGCATAAGCAAACTAAGTGGCCGCTTGGGGCACCCTGGCCACCAGGGGGCCCCCAATTGTGTGTTGAATTTATTTTTTTTGCCAATCAAAAACATCATATTTATTTCAACATCAAAGTATGTACACAAAAAAAAAACGAAATATTTTTTATCAATATACCTGCCTACAACTGCTGTGTCTCTGGTGTCAGCGTTTGAGTCATGCGCATAGACACCTAGCGGCTTGCGCACGTAGGGTGCTATACACCGACCGAGACCGACTGCAGCAGCCAGCAAGTTAAATGGTAGTCATTTGGAAGAGACAGTAATGTCACAAAAAAGGACGTATCCCTCTGGTGCCGAAAAGAGAAAGAAGAAAAGGACAGATGATGAGAAAAAAGAGCAAGATAAAGGTATGTTTGCATTGCATTATTAATTACAGTATGCTATTGTCAGAAACCGTTTATAACCAAGCCTTCACTTCACTTGAGTTAGCTAACTGCGCTAGCTATGATAGCAGTTAGTTATCTAGCTGGCTAGTTATCGTCATGATCTATATAGAACTAAACCACCAAAAGATCTGCATCCCTGCCATCAACAGTAAAATGTCTCCCTTTATCTAGGTGGATTTAAGATGTCAAGGATATTGGAAGTGATTAGTCTAGGATTTTCAATCAGACATGAACCTCCCTATGTGCTAGGTTGATGTTGTAAACAGATGCTAGCTAGCTGACTAAGGTAAATATTGCTAGCACTACTTGATATTGATCGAAACTGTAGTGCTGGCTGAAGACAAATTTACCACATCTCTTCTTGCAGAGGGCTTGTTTCTCATTTCACACTTGAATGCTTTGATAGTTTATTACTGTTTTATAATGTGTGACATACTGGTAAGGCGCGTGATGGTAGCAGTGCTTTTTGCTGTGCTTTTCGCGAGTGTTCTAAGATTTAGTTGCTGTTGCTACGTCTGTCAAACATTGGGGAGATTCTTCGCGTCCCTTCATAGTGAACAGTGCAATGAACACGGACGTAATTTACGGGGGGGACACGGGGGACATGTCCCCCGCACTTTTTCAAAAGGCCGTTTTAGTCCCCCGCACTTTTTACCGTCCAAAAACAATGTTACGCTATAGTGAACGGGTCAAGCACTAGGACCAAGCGGAAAACTGCCGCTCAAGCTGATAGTTCGCTAGCAGAGCCCTGGAAGACTTGTCTTAAAGAGACAGGCGTCATTTTAATAGGCTCATACAATATTAATATCTGAACTTGCACCTATTATTTCAAGAATCATGAAAGGCTTTCAGCAAATATTAAGGTGCTATTAATTACATATTAATAAGACAAATCTACCACATAATAAGTTAAACTACACAAAATGAGACAGGCCTATAGACAATTCTAGTATTGGCTGTATCAGATTGTGATGCCAGCTGAACTAACACCCCTAATGAAACATAAAAATCAAATGTTTTACCCATTCAAAATATTAAATGACTTACTAATTAATTATCAGAATTAATCAGAATATGTGCTTCAACTAGCTCTCTCTATTTTGACCATACATGTGTTTGTATCCCTGTTAATATAGCCATAACACAACACTTGTACTTGTACTTTCAGTACTTGAGTAGTACATTTTAAAATACTTCTACTTGCAATACTTAAATACAAAACATTTTGAATACTTTAGTACTTCCACTTAAGTATGGTTTTTAAAGAACACTTCTACTTCTACTCAAGTCACTTTTTTGATATAGTACTTGTACTTCTACTCAAGTCTTGGTCTCCAGTACTTTATACATCTCTGTGTGTATTACACCAGAACATAATAGTAGTCAGTAATTGCAGACCATGCTCCAAGGAAAATCAATGAAAGAGGGAGATCATTTTGAATCTGAAAACATGGTAAAATGCACCAGAATGCGGGAAATTGCAACTACTTCTTTCAAATTTTTATGGGGGAGGACCCCCAGACCCCCCGTTTAAATATGTCCCCCCCACTCTCAAAACGCTAATTACGCCCTTGGCAATGAACACCAAAAAAGTGGGGCATTACCATAGAAAATGTAAGCTACACTGTGGATAATTTATTTTAAAACTGAACAATGCATGTCAGAGAGGTCAATGACAGGTACATTATCTTAAAACCGTGAAACTGATTGTGCTCCAGTGGGCTCACAGCTCCAAACTCACTTGCCACCCTGGGATCCAGCGGACTAAGGAGGTTGTGCAGCGTCGCTTCTGGTGGTCCACTCTGGCTGAGGACACCCGGAGCTTTGTCAATGCCTGCCCCAACTGCAACCAACATAAACCCACGCTCCAAGCTCCTGCTGGTCTTCTGTACCCCCTACCAGTACCTCATTGTCCATGGTCACACATCTCGTTGGATTTTGTCACCGGTCTACCACCGTCCAGCGGCAACACCACCATCCTGACAGTGGTGGACCAGTTTAGCAAGATGGCCCACTTCGTGCCCCTGCCCAAGCTCCCTTCAGCCAAGGGGACTGCTAAACTGTTGCTAAGGCATGTGGTCCGTCTCCATGGCATCCCAGTGGATGTGGTTTCGGATCGAGGCCCCCAGTTCACCTCTGTTTTCTGGAGTGAATTCTGCTCGCTCCTGGGGGCCACCGTCAGTCTCTCGTCAGGATACCATCCCGGATACGTCTAACGGTCAGACGGAGCGCAAGAATCAGGAGACGGCACTCCGCTGTATGACTTCACAAACCCCATCGTCTTGGTCCGAACAGCTCCTGTGGGTGGAATACTCCCACAACACCCTGACCAGTTCCGCCACAGGCCTCTCTCCCTTCCAGTGCGTCTACGGCTACCAGCCACCTCTGTTCCTGACCCTAGAGAGGGAGACTTCCTGCCCATCCGTCCAGGCCTTCATCCACTGCTGCCGCAGGACCTGGATCCGAGCTCGAGCTGCCCTTCTCAAAGCTGCGGGTCGCTATGCTTCTGCCTCCAACTGCCACCGCTCCCAGGCTCCAGAATACCAGCTAGGCCAAAGGGTTTGGCTCTCCACCCGTGACCTTCCCCTGAGGGTGGAGTCTAAGAAGCTGGCTCCTCGTTTCATTGGGCCCTTTGAGATTATCAAGATCATCAACCCAGCAGCAGTGAGACTCAAACTCCCCAGATCCATCCGCGTCCACCCTACATTCCACATCTCCAGAATCAAGCCGGTCTGAGAGAGTGCCCTGGTCCCCGCTATCCCACCTCCTCCACCTCCTCGTTTCATTGACGGAGGCCTCACTTACACAGTCCGCCGTCTCCCGCAGTCCCGCCGACGGGGGAGGGGTATCCAATACCTCGTGGACTGGGAAGGATACGGCCCGGAGGAGAGATCCTGGGTCCCTGCCAGAGACGTATTAGATCACCACCTCATAAGGGATTTTCATCAGCGTCACCCCGATCAACCCACCAGAACCGGCTATATCCCCAGACCACAGACTCCACCCCCCCGGCCATCCCATCGATCAGAATCATCGGATGATGGGAACGACAATAACCCCCTCTCTGACGCGGACGACACATTCCCTACAGTCGGGGATGAGGGGATGGAGGTGGACGTCTCGGACGAATATTATGTGAATGTATGTAATCAATTATGGACTTAACTTTGAATCCAAAATATAGGCCAGGCCTTTAAAGTAGGCTTATGGTTTGGGGGCAGCTAAACCCAGTGCTGTATCTGTTCGTCTGTGTAGGCCCTGCAAGTCAGGTTATGGGCTATGAATCGGAACAAATTAAGGTATTGCCCATCTCCAGCTGGTCATCCCTAAGATGAACCAGAATACAGGAAATCACATCTACTAAATTCACAATTTTCTGGTGGTGGGAGGGGGGCCCCAAAAGGTTTGAATCAAATTCTGTTTAGGGTCCCCAAAAGGCTTGGGCCGGCCCTGATCAAAGTAGACCATTTACACAGAGTTTGAATGGATTGAATGGGTCAGATTGAAGTAGTCATACCTTCGGTTACTATAGCAGATTTCTCTAGAACCAATAAGCAACGACAGAAGAAAAACACATGTTTATTCTCCAGGAAGCCTGACATAATATCAATACAATACAAGAGATGGAGAATGTATACAAATATTACCAGTGAGCAAGAATCGTAAAATTAGGACAAGGAGACCAAACAACTGACAAAGCAACTACAACATTAAGCCACGCATACATGTCCTTGTGTCATGTTTGGGTATACAAACGCCACACACACTTTTATAAACCAATCACAGCCTCTGGGGCATTTTGGCATTGACCAATTAAGATTCTCGTTAGAGAGGTCATGACCCCAGTGGCTAGTGATACACAGTCTCTGATACAGAGAGATAGAGAGAGAGAGAGAGAGAGAGAGAGAGAGAGAGAGAGAGAGAGAGAGAGAGAGAGAGAGAGAGGACATCCAAGGAGAAACTGGATTGTTAACTGAAGGCAACAAAGTGAGGACCAGAATGTGTCCCCAGATACACCGACGCGTCAATGGAACAGATGGATAGCGGAGAATGGTACAAACATACACACACACAAACACACACACACACACTGGCAAGTTTGAATTGCAACAAACAAATGTAAACATCACATTGAGACAAGTTGTTGAATCAAAAACCAAGGTATATTTTGTAAATGCCAAACAACATCACAAATACTAAACTGGGTTCCAGACAAACTTGCGTCACAAACCGCACAAAATATGGCGTGAAAGACCCTTGATTCCGGTCAACAGGAGGGGTGTCAATGTGCTATTGGTCGGTCGCTGTACCATGTGACCTGCCCCTGTAGGGCGTTCTATTGGCAGATACTAGAGGGACAGAGTGACACCAGCTGGGACCAGATGGAGGTGTGAGGTGGTGGTCAGACCACAGGTGCCGATGCATTCACCACACCAGACGGTGCAGAGGCCCACAGCCATGACAACCGGCTCATGGGGCGGAGCCATGGCACCAAGGCCACACTGTGTTTTAGTGGCAGAAGACCACTGTGTGTGTGTGTGTGTGTGTGTGTATTTAACCTGAATATGTGGATGTATATGGGTCCTTCTCACCCACAGTTGAGGACATGTTTGTGTCCTCATAATTCAGGCACTGTAGACGTGTTCTTTAGACTGCATACAACAGTTTCTACCCTCCATCCGTCTATCGCTCATCTCTTCTATTTCAAATCCTTCTCCCTCACTCCATTGCTTCTCTTCATTGTTTTACCTCTCCCTACATTTTCAATACGTAACGCTTTATGTTCTGGCTTGGTTAAGAATAGAGCAACACCAACACCTTGGGCTGTTTTGTGTCCTGTGTCCTGATTGGCTAAGAACAGTGGTTATGGTCATGTGACTCGCATCTTAAAGAAAGATGAAAGGATGGTCGACTGAACTGAAGAACCGTGACAGGTGAGTTGCACATATGTGCATGTGCACACACACAATCACCTGCCCTGCAACCTGGAAAAGTAAACAGACACACACACAGGCATTCTCGATCGATAATGCTATTTCACACCTTTCTAAATGTCATATCTGTCCAATTCCTCCACACATGCTGACCCAAAGAAAGCAATCTGACAGAACACATGCTCAGTCTTGCATTAAACACACACGCACAGGCAAATATAGTACATAGTGACAAACAGACACACAAGCAGAGAGAAACTTAAATGAAACTGAGAGAATGGAAGACGCTGTGAGGTTCTTGGAGAATCAAAAGATGAGCAAACAGCAAAGGTTTACTGAAAAACAGAAATACACACACAGACAGATAGACATACACACACACACGCGCACGCACACACACACACACACACACACACACACACACACACACAGGTAGGCAGGCAGACAGAGTGAGTGAAAGTCACTTTCTGTGAGATAAAAGGAAATAATAAAGTAACCACACCCTCTAAATACCTTAATATTTTGAGACTAGGAAGTGATGCCCACACTGGGATGTGGATCAGAGTGTGTTCTCTGGTTCTCCCACTGCTATTCTCAGCCCAGTCAACACAAGGGACTGGACAGGGGGAAATGGGTAGCACACACACACACACACACACACACTGGTAGAAAATTGTTTCCTCAATCACTGTCATGCACCAGCATGCAGATGCAGACAATCTCACACACACTTACATAACACGTCCCTCCGTGGAGCGAACACACACACGTCACTGTCAACAGCTCAGCCTCATCAACCAGGAGCCAGGACCACACCGCAGGTCTCGGACACTAAAGCCTTTACCTTACACGGTAAAGCTTATAACACAGACACGATTCTCTGAAAAGCTTTGACATTATAAAGGTAACTTTACGTTGTGAAGATTACTCTTGAGACTTTACAACACAGACATGACTACCGTTACAATGTAAGGTACATTTATGTTCAACACGCAGACATAGGTTAACACTCTCTAAAGCCTTTACATTGTACATTTAACTACACTGTAAAGTTCACAAAACGATATCTCTGAAGGTAACTTTACGCTGTAATGTTTACACAGAGACGTAGGCTAACTCTCTCCAAAGCCTTTACGCTGTAATGGTAACTACATTGTAAAGGTATGTTTCCATTGTAAAGTTTCCAACCCTGTGGTCAGCACACACACACACCTTCATTAAACCCCAACCTGCTGCGGCCAATGCTCTGACTCTACCCTTGGAGTCCCTGCATGCAGACTGTTTAAAATTGAGACATTTCTTTCACCTTCATTCTCTTCTCATTAATCTTCCCATCAGAATGTGTGATGACAGGTTAATGTTATTACAAATCTCTGTCATGGCCTCTCTCTCTCTCCCTCTCTCCCTATTTCTCCTACTCTATCTCTCCCAATTTTCAATTCAACACAAGGGGCTTTATTGGCATGGGAAATATACATTTACACTGCCAAAGCATGCAAGAAGTAATCTCTCTCTCTCTCTCTCTCTCTCTCTCTCTCTCTCTCTCTCTCTCTCTCTCTCTCTCTCTCTCTCTCTCTCTCTCTCTCTCTCTCTCTCTCTCAGATGTAACAATGCCACACACACACACACACACACACACACACACACACACACACAAGGCTAATTGACAAGCCATCACTGTGGGTTTCTGTCTACACTTACGTATGTTCACCATCCCAGCTCATACACAGAGCCCAATAAGAGCGAAATAAGAGCAAGGCAGCCATGAAAGAGAGAGAGAGTTCAATGTTAAGAGTAGAAAACAAAGTGTACATTGTTGACAAGAATCATACAGCAGCATATCTGGATTTTTCCTACATCCCACCCCATTGGCTCAGTGAGTGAGAAAGACAGAGAAAGGGGGTAGAGGGAGAGGTAGTGGGAGAGACAGAGCAGTAGAGAGGTAGTGAGAGGGAGAGGGAGAGAAAGACAAAGAGAGAGGGGGGAGAGACAGGACAATGGAGGAGCTCTGGCTTTGGGGCCCAATAGGTGAATCCATTTCTCCGTTCAGAAAAATAAAAATAAAAAAAATAATAGTTTTTCCGGCCTCTACCTTCACCGCCCCCCTCTTCATCGCCACCCCATATCTCTCTCTCTCTCTTCCCCCCCCCCCCCCTCTTCTCAACTCTATTTTCCTCCCCACCTCTCTCACTGTCTCTCTTTCTACCTCTCCATCTATCTCGCACTCTTATACACCACAGTGACACAACAGAGAGAGACAGAGAGAGAGAAAAAGGGGGTGTGGCTTCAGACACACTGTGATTCGCCGGCTGTGCATGTGAGAGCGCACGTGTCTTGCCAAACAAAGAGACAAAGAAGAAGAGATTTTGTTAGAGGGTGTTTAAGTGCTACCCACGCACGCACACACTCACTCCTTGGTTCACCCAGACAGACACACATGCATGTGCATTGGCCCAGCTGACAGCAACACACACATCACGGGATACGCTGACTCAGCTTCTTCCTGGTGCGAGGCGGGACAGACAGACAGACAGGGAAAGAGAACAAATCTCCTGTTGCGTTTTAAAAAGAGTGAGAGTAAAAGAAAATAATGGAAAATAGAGAGATTGAGGGTGAGCCAGGGGAAATGGAGAGAATACGTTTAGAGAGACAAAGAGAAGCCATTGAAGCGAGGTCACACTGAGGTCAAACCCGCTTCTAAACTGCCCTCCCTTAGGGTCATCAGGTGTGTGTGTGTGTGTATGTGTGTGTGTGTGTGTGTGTGTTTGTGTGGTGCATGCATGTACGTATGTTTTTTTACATTAAAACTTTAACTGACTTCACAAAATGACCACTCTTCTCTATCAGTTCAGCTTTGTTTTGTTTTGTTTCAATAATCATTCTCCCCTTTTCCTCTCAATTCTTCTGCTGTGTTGTTCTCTCCATTAATACATACATTAGTATGCCAACTGACACGATCCTTGAGTTGAGTTGTCTCCTGAATCACATCCAACAATGAGTCGACATTCAGACAACTCTTGATAGCGCCATGTGCCACGTCAGTCACAATGGATTACAAGTTTTTCTTCCAACTGATTTTTGTTTGTCTTTTTGCAATGTGTGTTTTTCCGCGTTTTGCTGTGTTTGTACATTTTATTTATGTTTTGCTTTATGTTTTTTAAGACATTTGGGAAAACCAATGACTTCTGGATATCCAGAATGTCTCTGAAGAAGCAGAGGGAAAGGAGGTGTGCGAGCCCAAGAGATAAACGCTCCCCCATCTCCCCCACAGAGTCAAACAGATGAATATTAGATGCGTCTTGATTGGGGTTTTAACGGCTCATTTATCAAGCATTCAACTCCTAGCTCTAGCTCCTGGCTCCGAGCTCTAGCTCCTAGCTCTAGCTCCTGGCTCCTGACTCCTAGCTCTAGCCCCTAACTCCTGGCTCCTAGCTCTAGCTCCTAGCTCTAGCTCTAGCTTCTGGCTCCTGGCCCTCACTAGCATGAGTTCTAAGGGTCTAGTGGTTAGTGTGTCAAGTCAAAGCTCAAGTACTAACCAATCGAACTTAAGTCCAAGTCATGTGACACAAATTTCCTGTTCCGTAGATGGGTCTTAAATGTGTCTATACCTGAACAGGTGTGAGCTGTGCACAAATATACAAGATGTCAAAACTAATTTGGCTGAATAACCTTGTTAAAGACAAGACTTATCCGAGAATTATCCGGAAAGGCAATCTCTCTTGATGCAAGTAAAAGCTTCCAGGAGAAGTGACTCAGGGCTTTTTTTTTTTCCTTCCTGGTTCCACCGCACAAGCTCAGTTAATTGCAGAGGATCAAGGGACAGCCTAAAGATGAATCAGGTTGCTCAGATTTGATTCAAGTTAAAAAGGATCTTAATATATATACACATACACACACACACACACACACACACACACACACACACACACACAATGCCACAACTCTCCCTTTTCCCCCCACTTCCTGTTTCCAGAGGTTGTGCTTTTTCACTTACATACATTGTGTTAGTGTGTTTATTAACTAGGATGTGAAACATGACAGCAGATCACAGGGTTTCTGTTTCAGGGAGAACCAAACCCCAGACTGACAGGCTTATTGTGTTTCTGATGCTGATCATACACCATTGCAACGTATTTTAAATGTGGTTTTCATTACTCAAGTGGCTTGCTGCCCTGGCAGACAAACTGCTGCACCACCACCGCATAGCTAAGAAACTAGCTATGTGTGTAGTGTACACCCGTGATTAGTTTTGTGTGTACTTTTTGTATTGAATTACTTGTACCTACATACTACTGACAAGTTATTCAATTTGTTTGCATTTTCTAATAATTATACCATGTATGTCTTTTATATTTATGTGGACATAAATACAATAATTCAACTGTGTGTGGCTGTGGGTGAGTGTGTATGTGTGCATGCAAGAATATAGAGGTAAAGAGACTAAAAGTCTAAAATGTTACCTTTGGACTATATCTACTCCCACACACACACACTCATGTTTCCTGTTGAAAACATCCCTGCGTAACCATGGTGACCCCAGGGTAACGCGATGAACATTAAAAGGTTTCTCTTCACGTCTTATCTACTTCAAAAGTGTCACTTCATTAACAAGCTCCATTTGTCAAGATGGTGTGTGCGCGTTTTCATGTGTTCACGTGTAAGTGTGTTTCAGAGGTCACTGGTCAGCAGATTAGCATGACAGGAGAGGAGTCACACCTCTACTTTTCCGGTCCTCTGTCGCCTTGTTGTCTACGACTGCTTCACATACACACATATAATGTTGTTGTTAATCTATGTATGGTATGTGAGGAATAAAGCATGGCTCTAGTATCGTCATTACGGTTATTATCATCTGTTGACAAAGTGCCGGATGAATACTGTGGTACTCTTAATAATAATACTAATAATACAAATAATACTAATAATTACAATAATAATTATAATAATACTCTTCTTTTAAATGTTGGGTGGATCCAGGAGTCATTGCTGTTGCACTTTCACCAACATTCTCTTTAACTTGGAAACACTTCATATCAGCGAAAAGTACAATACATTCATGAAAGCCAATTCACCGGCCTTGTAGTGCTTATAGAGACAATCTGTCTCTCAGGCTCTGGGATCGGGAACGCCGGATTTCAAGAATTCCCAATACACCCCCCCCCCCAATCAACACCACTGCCTCAATCAGAACCACAGGAAGGCATTCTGGGTAATTAGAAGGCACACAGGCACATGTCGATAACAGATTTATTGTAGAATGGCTCCCCTATGTCTCTAGAGAGAGGGGCGATCTAGGGGACGAGAGACAGCGAGAGAGGGAGGGGAGAGTGATTGTGGAGTTAAGTGAATGATGGAGAGAAACAGAGCAAGAGTGAGAGAGAGAGATAGGGGAGAAGCCAGGGGACCAGATGGAGGGAGAAAAAGAGATTTGATGATTTAGCTTGAGATGCATAAAAGGACAAAGACAAAAGCACAGAATGTTTAAGAGGCCTGTGTGTATGTGTGTGTGTGATCAAACTCAGGGAGTTGCTACATCTCCATTAGGGCCTGAGCCAAGCTCTGCTACTGCCAAGAAACTGAAACACACACACACACAAACACACAAACACAGGACAGGCTCCAGACAGGAGCCAAAGCAAAAATGGCTGTCTTCTAGATATTGCCTGAACTCACTCCAGGTATGGTGTGTGTGTGTGTGTGTGTGTGTGTGTGTGTGTGTGTGTGTGTGTGTGTGTGTGTATGTGTGTGTGTGTGTGTGTGTGTGTGTGTGTGTGTGTGTGTGTGTGTGTGTGTGTGTGTGTGTGTGTGTGTGCGTGTGATAAACAAGATGCATTATGTATCAGGTATCCACCAGACAACACGTGTGTTGTGGTCTTTGTTTATCAGGCGTGTACCAACAACCAATCCCATTATCTCACAGCGTCATCACATTATCACACGCCTGGCTGCAGCACGGGCCAACAAGTGCAGAAACCATCCTGCCAAACTCTATATTTAAACAAGCACATTGGACAAACAGTCCAGTCTGTAGTGGCATCCTAGCCAGTGAGGTCCCAACGGAATCCTGACAATTCATTAGCGGTAATACGAAGGATTTAGTTCCAGTGGTGAGGGTGTTTAGCTTAGGCTACCAGCCAAAACCTTCTGGAGTCTTAAGAAAAATAAGTGTAATTTTGACAACTCAGTTTTTCCACATTCAATCAGTCTACTGGCATTACATGTGCATTACAATTTACAGATCATATTGCACAGATCTACAAAGGCACAAAACGTTACTTAGTCACAGTATTTTGAAACTGAACAGCAATATAGTATTTTACTTCTTTATGATTTCAACAACTTGTCGAGATCTAGAAATTATTTTATTTTCCACTGTGTCGTAATGCTGGCACCACCACACCAACTAAAGTGGAAGCTATTGAGGAAGAAGGTTAAGTTATCCCCTGTCTTACAAGCCATTTAAAAATCTAAATTAATGATTTTTCTGCAATTTTCACAATTTACAGTCATCCAGTGGGCCGGATTGGACCGCCGGACATCCCTGCTCTACAATTAATGGAAGCTATTAGTGACTTTAAATTAATGCCATACAGTATTTAGTTTCACATTAGCTATCACTAGCTATGGCGATGCATAGCTGCCAGTTAGCTAGCACATTTAGCACACAAGCTAGTAACAGATGGGGGTAATCAATGCTTTAATCAATAACAACATGCATGTTATATTAGTGTTAATGATCATGTTAAAGGTGCAATGTGTAGAATTTAGTGGCATCAAGTGGAGCAGACTTGGCAGAGATGGAATATAATATATTCAAGTATGCTTTAATTAAGCATTATACCATGGCCCGGGTGAATACTCGATTCTGATTGGCTGGAGGGGTGTTGATTAACTTTCGATACCTGCATGGCTATGACGTGATCGTCACATAAGCAGTCTTATCACTGGTCTAAAAATGAATGCACTAAACGAAACGTTAATAACTGTCAACTTGGACCAGACTCGGATGGGAGTACGTTTAGAAAGCTTTCCCGTTGCCAGGTCGTTACTAAGATCGTCTCTATTTACTGGAGTCATAAGGTACGTCTGAATCTCACAATATGAATCTCATAAACTGATTGCGTTCCAGGCATTAGTCAGACCCATATATTTCTCTGGTCATTTGCCGTTGTTTCCAGGAACACAAAAAGTAGTGCAAGCTAAAAGTAGTTATTTTGAGACAGAATTACCCCAAAATATTAAACAACACCCTTATATTTTAATGATTCGCAAGTGGCCATGGTTTAAGCGGAATAATCCACATTTATCTGTATGTTTCAATTTATTTTGCAGCCAGTGAAATAATAGCATTTACCGAACTCAAGCGCTACCTACAGGAGGAGCCCATAGACGCCAAAGCAGATCCACGTGTTTCCCACACATAGACTTGCGCGGGCCGCCCATGGTATTGTAGCGACCCTGGGACATTTAAGTAGTTTGTGTTATGTGTTGCATTGTATTTTTGTTGTCCGTTATGCCAGCTCTAGGCGCATGCATTGTAATGTTCTACTTCAATCAGTGTGGGGGGCTTGTACGTTGAAGGGACCGGGGGGTTACGGGGGCGTGGCCCGGGTTACCGGTTTGTTGTGTTTTTTGGGGGATTTATGACCAGGTTTTTGCAGCAATAAAGTGCTTACAAGTAATTATGACTGGACATTCTTATGTCACCGGCGAGGTCATTACATTGGTGTCAGAAGTGAAAGTTTTTTTGTTTTTATTTTTTAAATTATTTTTCGGTCCTGCTCAGTGAGTCGGCTGAGGTTGCTATCGCCGCTAGCTCTGTTTTTGTCGTCGCTTTTTTTTTCAACAACAATAATGCTCCCTGCGGACTGTCGGGTGAAGATAGAGATGGATGGGTACGGCGAGGGGGCGCGTGGAGTAGCTTCGGAAACTTCGGTGAGGGGGAGAACCCAACGGGAACCGGCCGCCGTTGAAAAACATGGAGATTTGTCCCGCATAGTTCGCAGCGCCGACTGCCCGTGGCCGCCACAAGATGGCGACAGACATGGCGGCGCCTTTCTCACATCGAGCCCGGTGTCCATCAAGATGCCTAGATACACCGGTAAGGCTGACTGGGAGGCTTTCCACGCGCAATTTGAACTTTTGGCAGATACTGCCGGATGGTCAGTGAAGGTCAAAGCGCTGCAGCTTGTGATGTGTCTGGCGGACGAGGCGTTGTCATGTTTGTTGCTGCTTAGCCCGGAGGACAGGGGGGACTATGTTGCCCTAGTGGGGGCGCTAAGGAGGCATTTTGGACTGTGTGTTGAGCCGGGGCTAATGCGCTCAGAACTATGTAATAGGTGTAGGAAGCCGGGGGAGACGCTGCGGGCCCTGGCCAACGATATCGAGAGCCTGTCTCGGCGAGCATACGCCCACATGCCGCCAGCCGTGCAGAGCGAACTCGCTCGGGATCAGTTTCTCCAGGCCCTTTCCCCTACAGAACTACACACGCAGACCCAGCTAGCCCACCCGCAGACTTTGCAAGAGGCCCTGGAGATGGCCATAGAGAGGGAGCTGGTGTGGGCTGGAGCCATCGACAGGCATCCTGCACCTCAGCCAATGGTGAGATCGGCGAGGGAGAGGAGTGAGGACTCACAGAAGCCTGCCTGGGTGGACGAGCTCACTGAACACGTCCGCGCTGTCTCTATGAAGGCGGACCGCCGCTCCCCGTCTTGTCGAGGGCAGAGGGTCTGCTGGGGCTGCGGGCAGCCTGGCCACCTTGTCAGAGAGTGCCCTAAAGCTGTGAGAGCCCAGGGAAACGAGCCAGGGTCCGCGTAGTTGGGGAAACGCGAGGCCCTGCTCCCGTACCCCCGCCAACATCGACTGGAGGAGCCCACCATCACAGCCGGGGGGGCAGGGCTCCACCCCCCCCAGAAGCAGATGACAGCATCCTGGAGCCTGTTGTCGTGGTGGGACGGACCTGGGCGGGGGACTTTTGTCATGTTCCTGTCACTGTTGAGGGGGTGGCCTGTTTGGCTTTAGTTGATACAGGGTCTACGGTGACCCTGGTGAGGCCAGACATTTTGCCAAGCTGGACAGTACTCCAGCCTACAACTGTGAGCTCCGCACGGTCACGGGGGAGAGGGCTCCCATGAGAGGGAAGGGGTTGTTGTCCATCTGCGTGGGGGGAAAGACTGTCCTCCACCCAGTGTGGGTAGCAGCTGTGCAGGACCCCTGTATCCTGGGGCTGGACTTCCTGCGGTGCACAAGCTGCCAGCTGGACCTGGAGAGGGGGGCGATTGGCTTCCAAGGAGGGCCCACAGTCTATATGGCCCCACCAAACACCTCCTACATTCGCCCCCCACCGACAACAGCTCAGATGTACCAGTCACACGTCTCCGGCCCCCTTCACCCCCAAGACCTTCCAACAACCCTGTCTTCCCGATCCCTGCCCATCGACCCAGTCCTCCTTCCACAACCCTTCCCCCTCCCTCCCATCCTCTCGTGTCGATGTTGCGGCCCCTGCAGAACTACTCCCTTGCCACCCAGGCACCCCACTCCATGAGCCTGGGCCCCTCCCCCTGCCCTGCCCAGCTTTCCCAGACAGGTGAGGAGACTGTGCTGTCTACTGTGCGGGCGATATGGCAGGGGCACCGTGATGGGCTAGACCCTCAACAGCAGGAACAGCTGTGGCGGCTAATGGCGGAGTTTAAGGACAGCTTTGCCTTGAATGAGAGCGACGTGGGTCAGACACACCTGGACACTGGGGATGCCAGGCCCATCAGAATGTGCCCACGTTGCCTGCCCTTGGCCCGCCAGGAGGCTGCGGACCAGGCGCTGTGGGAGATCCAGCAGGCGGGCCTCATAGAGCCCTCAGATAGTCCCTGGGCAGCAGCTGTGTTGATGGTGCCTAAGAAGGGGGGTAAGTGGAGATTCTGTGTCGACTACAGGCCACTTAACGCAGTAACAAGGAAGGACTCCTACCCCATCCCGCGCATTGATGAGGCCCTAGATGTCGTAGCTGGGTCGTCCTGGTTCTCCTCACTCGACCTGTGCTCTGGCTACTTCCAGTGCCCTCTCGCTCCTGATGCCAGACCCAAGACTGCATTCTGCACTAGCAGGGGATTGTGGCAGTTTCGGGTCCTCCCTTTTGGCCTCTGCAATGCACCTGCGACCTTCGAGAGGCTGATGGACAGAGTGCTCACTGGCATCCCCCGGCAGCAGTGTATCGTCTACCTGGACGTTATACTGGCACACGGGGGCTCCTTCAAGACAGCACTTGCCTCGCTGCATCAGGTTCTGGAGAGAGTAGCTGTGGCGGGCTTGAAGCTCCATCCTGATAAGTGCCATTTCCTGAGGAGAGAGGTAACTTTCCTTGGTCACAAGGTGGGGGGAGAAGGCATTAGCACCATGGAGGACAAAGTGCAAGCTGTCCAGGACTGGCCCACCCCCACTGACACCAGACAGCTGAAAAGCTTCCTCAGACTGGCGTCTTACTACAGGCGCTTTGTGAGGGGCTTCTCCTGTGTGGCCGCTCCCCTGTTCCGCCTGCTATAGAAAGACAGGGAGTTTGTGTGGGCAGAGGATTGCCAGTCTGCCTTCGAGACCCTCAAGGGAGCTCTCACCAAAGCCCCGGTGCTCTCCCCTCCTGACCCTGCCCTTCATCCTGGACACGGACGCTAGTAACGTCAGCAATGGCGCCGTGCTGACACAGGAGGGGCCAGAAGGGGATCGGGTGGTGGCGTATTACAGCAGGACATTTAACAAAGCTGAACGCCGCTACTGCGTCACTCGTCGCGAGCTGCTGGCCATTGTTAGAGGTGTACGCCACTTCAAATACTACCTCTGCGGCCTGCGCTTCACTGTAAGGACTGACCACTCCGCACTCCAGTGGCTGGTGTCTTTCAAGGAGCCAGAAGGGCAGGTCGCACAGTCTGCAGTCCTACAGCTTCAGTGTGGTGCACAGGGCAGGGTTACGCCATGCTAATGCAGACACTTTCTCCCGACGCCCCTGCAGTCAGGATGGCTGCCGCTACTGTGAAAGGAGGGAGAGCCGTGAGAAGGAGCTGTGCAGCCAGGAGGAGGGATGTTCTGCAGTGGAGGTGGCGTCCCCAGTCTGCTGTGAGCTCCGGGCGGTCGACACTGCAGGATGGAGATGGCAGCAAGAGGAGGACGCAGACCTTCGACCAGTGCTCCAGTGGGTGGACCTACAGCAGCGGCCCCCATGGGAAGAAGTGGCCGTTCTCTCCCTGGCCACCAAGGGACTGTGGGCTAAGTTCAAGGCCCTGCGGCTGTGGGATGGCGTGCTTCAGCGGGCCTGGAACGAACCCGCCACCGGAAAGGTGAGGTGGCAAGTGGTGGTGCCTCACTCTCTGCGTGGAGAAGTGCTTCAAGCGGTCCATGGTGCTGTGGGCTCGGGGCACTTTTGGGTGACAAAGACCCTGCGTCGCCTCCGCTTCTACTGGGGGCAGCACAAGAGGGACGTCAAGGACTTCTGTTGCCGCTGTGATGGCTGCACAGCTTGCAAAGGCCCCGCTGAAAGGTTCCATGCCCAGTTACAGCAGTGCCCTGTGGGGTTCCCTATGGAGAGGGTTGGGTGGATGTGGTGGGCCCGCTACCCTGTACAGAGAGGGGGAACAAGTATGTCCTCACGGCCATGGACTATTTTACTAAGTGGCCGGAGGCGTACGCTCTACATGACCAGGGGGCAGAGACCATAGCGGACGCTTTAGTCGGGGGGATGATTAGCCGTTTTGGGGCAGCGGAGTCCATCCACAGCGACCAGGGGAGAAATTTTGAATCCCATTTGCGGCTTTATGTAGCAGGCTGGACATGCAGAAGACCCATACTACCCCCCTGCACCCACAGAGTGACGGCTTGGTAGAGCGATTTCATCGCTGTATGGAGCAGCAGCTGGCCATTGTCTCGGCTAAGCATCAGCGGGACTGGGACACTCATCTGGGACACGCCTCTGGTGCTCATGGCCTACAGGTCAGCTATCCAGGAGTCGACGTCCTGCACGCCTGCTCTGCTGATGTTGGGCAGGGAGCTTCGCACCCCAGCTGACCTGGCATTTGGCTGGCCGCCCGATTCTCCCCATTCCTCCCAGCCCAGATTATGCCAGGAGACTCCAGGACTGCCTGGAGACAGCTCACTCCTTCGCCAGAGGACAGCTGCTGAGCGCAGGGGTGAGGCAAAAAAGGAACTACGATGTGCGTTCTCGTGGCAGGCACTTTGAGGCTGGGGAGCTGGTCTGGACCTACAGCCTGCAAAGAAAGAAGGGAAGATGCCCGAAGCTTGATAGCGAGCGGATCGGGGCATGCAGGGTCCTGGAGATAATGGGGGAGGTGGTGTACAGGGTCCAGCTACCACCTCGGGGAAGGAGGGTGGCCCTCCACAGAGACAGGTTGGCCCCTTATCGAGGCACCGCCACCCCTCAACCTGCTCCAGCGTGCCCTGCGGCTCCTCGCACTGGTGCAAATGGGCCCTGGACACGCACACCTCAGTGTTCTGGCCCTAGGTCCCCACCTAACCCTATCCCTGTCTCCCCTCCCTGTCAATCACCACAGTCAGCAATTTGGCCCCCAGCCCCGCCCTTCCCTTTCCCCCTGCCCTTCCCCGGGCCTGACACTCGTGGGCCCCTCTCTCCCCCAGGCGGTTCTCCCAAGCCCCCCATAGCCCCAACACGGCCTTGTAGGGAGGGGAGAGCTCCGGGTCGCTTCCGGGACTTTGTTTGTTCCCTCGAGGACAAGGAACTTTGAAGGGGGGAGGCAATGTAGCGACCCTGGGACATTTGAGTAGTTTGTGTTATGTGTTGCATTGTATTTTTGTTGTCCGTTATGCCAGCTCTAGGCGCATGCATTGTAATGTTCTACTTCAATCAGTGTGGGGGGCTTGTACGTTAAAGGGACCGGGGGGTTACGGGGGCGTGGCCCGGGTTACCGGTTTGTTGTGGTTTTTTGGGGATTTATGCCGTTGGTTATGGGTTACAGTGGCCAGGTTTTTGCAGCAATAAAGTGCTTACAAGTAATTATGACTGGACATTCTTATGTCACCGGCGAGGTCATTACAGTATATTAACGGCCACCAAAGTATATTTGGTGTCCCATTTTTTTTAATCCGTCCGAGAACACAATGCCATCAGGGGCGGATCTAGAGAAATATTCATGGGGTGGCAAGAGGATGGCAGGAGATTTTGAGGGGTGGCACCCTGTGGCAGAAGTATATACAGCAGGGGTCAGCGGAGGGGGGGGGGGGTGCGCGCGATCGTAACCCACCCCGGACCTACGACCGACGGAGGGCAGGGTGGTGCGTGCGAGCGTAACCCACCCGGCGCTGCCAACTGGGGTGGCAGCTGGGGTGGCAAGGCTTTTTTTTATGCCACCCCGGTAGATCCGCCCCTGAATGCCATCCGCGATCGATTAACTACCTCGACACCCCTCCGGTACCTCGTCACTCTGTCGCCAGAAGGGTCTGAGAGACGTTCTCTAGTTGATATTTTCCATTCTGAACGCTGTAACCACCCGGCATTATAGTGGCCGTTGAAGCTGCTATGTGCGCTATATTGAGTCTACCGATAGCGAGTTGTAGCCGTCCGCTAACTACCCCCCCCCGTCGGCGATAATACCGCATATCACACTGTTGAGCCACCTACATCACCGCAGGGGAAAATTCCTTCACCGCGACAGACCTACGTATAGAAAACCATTCATAAAACCAAACCATTCATTCAATTACGGTGGAAGGCATGGAGTGGGATCATTCGTGTCAGTCTTGGTGTGAAAGGTTTGAATGCGAATATTCGTCAGCGAATATTTCGCATTTTTGTTTCGTTTTATTCGTTTCGTCCCTGGTGTGTAAAGGCCTTACCTGTTGTATAATTGGTGTATAATCCCATGAAAATAAGAATTGTTATGTTTCCATTACCTTAGAATGAGCTCTTTACAGTATATCTACATAGGGAGCAGGTCCTCTTCCACAGAGCCCGCCATGTTACACCACCATGTTTCTACAGTACGGCTCTAGAGAGGACACCTTTTTAATTTTTTATCATAATCACTAACTTACTTTCAAGCTATGACTATAGTTTTACAGACTAAATAACTAAATACAATTTATAACTATCAAGAAACCTCACACTTGGCTTCTCGACGCTGTCGTAAACGATGACAAAATTTTGGAAGTACCTACTGGCACCTTACAGGCCAGTACAGGGCACTGTAGCTTTTCCTACGTCGTTGGAAAGGGAGGAGTGAGGGGGTATTCAGTTGGTTGCAATCTGCAACCTCACCACTAGAGGCCACTAAATTCTACACACTGCACCTTTAATTATCATGTTAACATGATCTTTATCGCTTTCCGAGATACTGTACGGAATAAATATCACTGTATTCTTGTGTTTTGTGCGTTTCAATAGTGTTTATATTTATATTTAATGTACTCATTAATTCAAGGTTTTATTCATGTAGTCGTGGAACAATATGTGTCTGGATGCAGAAAACTAGAAGGTGCCGGTTTGGGTCATTTCCTGTAGATTTATGTGTGAAGTTGAAATCTACAATTTTTTTCTCTGGAGGTGGCAGCCGTGGCCCCGCCCCCCTATGGCAATGGCTCCGCCTCCTGTGGCAGTCTATTAGAAATGAATGAGAGCTTGTGGCTCGGCAGCTAAGTGCAGCTGAGTGTGGTTCTGAACGCAGGGAAACACTGGAGAGAGGGAGCAGAGTCAGCAGCGATCTATCTCCCTATCCCCCCCCCTCTCTTCATCCCTCCTTTTGTGTGAAATCACAGTACAGAGGCAAACCCAGATGTGCTCTTTCTCTCACTCTCTCACACACACACACTTACAGATGTGCACATTTTCACACACACAAACACACACACACACACACACACACACACACAGCTTAGCCAGTCTCAACACAAGCAGTATCTCAGCTCTTAGAGAAATAGACAGTGGAGAAACTGCCTCTGTATCTCTGCCAACTCCAACAGAGAGACCCGACAAGGGTGTGTGTGTGTGTGTGTGTGTGTGTGTGTGTGTGTGTGTGTGTGTGTGTGTGTGTGTGTGAGTGTGAGATAGGAAGTACACACACACACCTCGTAGGCGTAAACATAAGCGATCCTGTCATGAACACATGCATATACCATATGTAGGCTATGTTGGTCCACACTCCCAAGACAGGTTGTTGGTAAACAAATCAGAGTACAAAAAGAGAGAAAGACTGGGGAGGAGAAAAAGAGGCTTGCTCACACTCTCACTCACACACACACATGCACACGCACACTTTCGCTGTGGTCATCTAAGTGGGAATATGACCCATTAAACAGATATGAGATCATCTGCTATCAATTTCCCTGTTGGCCTGTGTGTGTGTATGTGTGCACTCTTGCCCTCTCCTTCTACTCATTAGTAGGAGGTATCATATCAACATTTGGAAGGGAGGAGGGGGTTGTGGTGTGACTGTAGTCCCCACTAGGTAAGTAAACACTACAAGGAGCCCAGAGCTGCTAAAATGGGAAGCTATGCAGCCATGTCCAGGACACTAAGCAGCAGGTCACTGTTAACCCCACCGATATCTGTAACCACAGAAAACAAATCTCATTAACAAATCTCATTCAACACCCTATCTAAAATACACAAAACACACACTATCCTATTAAATACACACATACTACCCTATTAAGAGAACACACACACACACACACTCAATCCCATTTCTACACACACAATCCCTGTTTCAAGTTTTGACACACCGACCAGTTGTGTGACCCATAATATTCAGCAGAACCCTTTTTCCAAAAGGGTCATTGCCTTGGTCTGTCCTGGGGGGGGTTGGCCCAGTGAGTGTGTAATTGGCAAGGATCCTGGTTTACAGGAAGTTGTCAGGGACCCGGCTTGTCACATGACCCAGTTTACACCTGGATTTTTTAATGAGACGTCTCCAATACAGATTGTAAACAAGCCTGGTCAAACCACAGTGCATCTACACTTGTTGTGGCCAACCTAATAACCTGATTGCATTGTGCTGTGCAAATGGAGACCTTTCACACCCCACTTTTTGGACAAGGTAAACCTTTCTTGAGAAACTTTCTTGTCCACTTTTTAGGATAATATTCCAATGTATTGTATTGCTCTGTCATACATTATACGTCTTTACATGTGCTTTTGTATTAAACACAACAATCGGAAGAGATTTTTCACCAATCTGATCACAAGCCAATCAGATTAGCTCTATTAAACAGGAGGCATGTCCTAACACCTCAGTGAGCTAGACAAAACCAGCAGCTCCCTCAAAACAAAACCAGGCCAAATCCATTGTGTCTGGAAACGCCAACTAAGACGTCTAATTCCTCAGCTGGCTCTAACAGTGCATTCTCTTCTTTCACGGACACACGGCCGACAAGATCTCACGGGTATCAATACTCTACAGGTGTGTGGTGGCGGCAACAACAGGCCCCTCCCTCTCTGATAGGTGTGGCCTTTTTAACTGTCTCGTTGCTGTTCCAGGTCGCCTGAGGCAGTAATCCTCCCAACCCCCCCTACCCATCCTTCAACCTTTCAAGCTTTCATCTCCTAATCACCTTATTGCACATCCCATCTTCTCCCAAGACCAAAATGTGTGTCTGTCTGTCTGTCTGACTGTTGTTCTTGCCATGGCGAACTAGTGGGGACCTTTAACTCTGGGGTCCCACCTCAAGGGCAAAGACAGCACCTGGTTGTCGTAAATCAAACCAGTAATAAAGGGGTGTTGGGGGGGGGGCATTAATTATAGGCTGAGGGGGGGGGCAGATAGATTATTTCTCAGGGAGGTCTGCACACACAGAGGGGGTGAGGAGGCAATTTCTGAGAAGGTGCTAGGGCCACCCTGTTGGCTATGCCCCTGCCACTATACACTGTACACCATCCCACACTGGCTAGCCCCATGTGTGTCTGGCACTGACAGTTTAGGAAATGGATGTGCACTGTCTGCACGTTTAAAGGTGGTTGGACTAGGGCACTTGACGTGAAGCTTGTTTTTTAGGAAGGACCGTTTTGGGCAAAAATGTCTCTCTTGGGGGAAGCTCACACACTTGCGCAAAGTGAAAGCCCAAGCCAGTGGGATAGCAGTTGATGTAGGCTATATCCGTATTTGACATCTGTTATCGGTATGATGCAGAGGTGTATCGCTGAGTATTTTTTTTTACGAGAAGGCAGACTATCCTTACCTCTGGCACGGATAACCTCGTCTAGGATACGGCTTATTATTTAATCATACAAGGATAACGTAGTACTTATGAAGTGCAAGCGTTTGTACAGACACTCAGCGTAACTGTCTTCGCTTTTTGGTGCAACGCTTCCTCCGGAGGTGGACGTCGCGATCAGAGGCGAATTCACGTTCACGTGCCAGAAGAAGAGCCTTACCTCAGCAGGTTGGGTAAAGGTATGGACCCGGTGGCCGACCCCAATAGTCCCTTTTTCCCCGTCAACAATTTCTCCACCAGCGCGACATTGCCGGTCCGGGCGGCTTCGAGCAGCTCCTGCTCCTTCCCCATCGCGGACACTTGAAAGTTTCACGAGTACAAAATCCAGAAC
>JAOPHQ010003135.1:242500-374908 GCA_030340625.1 Merluccius polli | reverse complement strand
ACTTTGACATGTCTGACCTTTGTTTCATCCTCAACTTTCACCATTAAGACATGAGTTGAACACCAGATAGTTTCTCCTGCTGTAGAGATGGAAACCTGGCTGTGGATTATTATTGCTGCACTTTTATCTGGTAAAATAAAAGCTCAATATTATACATGACATATATAGTTGACAGATGATATTTAATGTATAAGGCCTAGTTACTATTTTCATTGTCAACCTGATTTAAGTTCACTTTTAATCCACAAACTAGCCATTGCTTGATTGAATTCTTTACATCTACAGGTGACAGTTATCAGCAAACCGTCCACTCAATCCAAGACAGTGTCCAGGCTCTACAAGGAGACAAAGTGACTCTCTCCTGCAACTACTCCTCAGCTAACAACTTCTTCTGGTATCTCCAGTACCCCAGTTCACCTCCACAGCTCCTTATCAAAGAATATACAGAGCTATCTGGATTTACTTTAAAAAAGGACAAAGAAATGTTTCATCTGGAGATCTCCTCTGCTGTAGTGACAGACTCTGCTCTGTACTACTGTGCTGTGAGGCCCACAGTGACAGGAAACACAGACTCCCTGTACAAAAACCTCACAGCTATTCAGTCACGCTATGAAATTAGTGCCATGGATTTGAATCTTCATTTCTAACTTAAAACAGTAGTTGGAAACAAAAGTTTGTTATAGTTTTCATAATATGTAATACAGATGATATTGAGTCAAACTGGGGTAAAAGACAAGGATGTCAGTTGCCTTCTGTCATTTTTGTTGTTAACGACATCTCCCCCTCCTCTTCACCATCGCCAGTGATGTCAGTGTCCTTCTCCATCAGAGTATAAATGATCTTCCTCTCTCTCTTCCCCTCCCACTGTCAACATGCAACACTGGCTGACTAACATCCTGGTTCTCACTCTCTGGCTCGGTAACTCTTTAAAGACTCTTGTTGACTCTCCTCTCATCTCTGATCTCAGTTGATTCATTCATTAATCTACATCTTCTGTTCTTCCCCAGAGTGTAAAGGAGAAGACAGAGTGATCCAGACCAGAGAAGATGTCATTGCTACTGAAGGTTACACAGTTAGTCTTGACTGTACATTTGAAACGACTGACACCTCTCCAAATTTGTTTTGGTACAAACAAGATATCAACGACTTCCCCAGGTTCATTCTGTCACGCTTTACGTATGGAGAAAGACTTAATGCTGCAGAGTTCAACAAAGACAGATTTGATGCCCAAATCCGAAACAAATCAGTTCCTCTGAGGATCCAGAACCTGCAGCTGTCTGACTCTGCTCTGTACTACTGTGGTCTGAAGCCCACAGTGACAGGAAACACAGACTCCCTGTACAAAAACCTGCTGAGCACAAAACACACTTCCCTCTCCCCTGAGACCAGGAGACAGACATTACTGACTAAACACATCAACTCCTCACAACAGTGCGGTCCTAATTAATGATACGTTTTTACCATAGCCCAATTACTACATTTTCACATATTTCTGCGGTTGATTCCCTTGCCATAACATTGTGAATATTTAGGTTTAAATAGTTTGTTATGATGATTGTGATTGTGAAGGTGAGATCTCTTATCCACCACTAGAGGTCAGTATTATCAAGCAGGTGTTGAACTACTTCATCAACATGTTTGGTCATTGTGTCTTTCACAGCTGGTGCCATGAAGACAATAAGTCTCATACTTGAGTTGAACACCAGATAGTTTCTCCTGTTGCTGTAAACCTGCTGTAGAGATGGACACCTGGCTGTGGATTATGATTGTTGGACTTTTAGCTGGTAAAATAACAACTCAATATTATACATGAATTAAAGATGATTTGGCAGATGATATTTAATGTATTTGGCCTGGTTACAATTTTCACTGTCAACCTGATTTAAGTTCACTTTTAATCCACAAACTAGCCATTGCTTGATTGAATTCTTTATATCTACAGGTGACAGTTATCAGCAAACCATCCACTCAATCCAAGACAGAGTCCAGGCTCTACAAGGAGACCAAGTGACTCTCTCCTGCAACTACTCCTCAGCAGACAACTTCTTCTGGTATCTCCAGTACCCCAGTTCACCTCCACAGCTCCTTATCAAAGAATATAAAGAGCTATCTGGATTTACTTTGAAAAAGGACAAAGAAATGTTTCATCTGGAGATCTCCTCTGCTGTAGTGACAGACTCTGCTCTGTACTACTGTGCTGTGAGGCCCACAGTGACAGGAAACACAGACTCACTGTACAAAAACCTGACTAGGAACTTGAAGAGCATTTGTCATTGTCTTCAACTGCGGTTTCGGGGAGGGACATCTGGAGAGGCTCACCAGGAGTCTAGTAAAGACACAGTATGTTAAAACAGAGATACGGAGGTAGCCAGTATGTTGAGTAGCAGGGTTCCCATGTTGTTTGAGACAATGTCAGTCCTCTTTCTACTTGTAGTTTGTAAATTAACAGGTACGTCATGGCCCACATGAAAAGAGTGAAGATTAAAAGGGACTTGTATCTCCATGGCAACATGTTCACAGATAAACCTTTTCTTTTACAGGTGTTTATAGTGAGGAACTCACTCCTGTCAAGAATAAAGAGAACAGTTTAGACAGTACAACTGTTACTCTGTCCTACAACTTCTCCAGAACTGCTGTTCCTGGCGATGATTTCTTCTGGTACCGTCAGTATCCTGGAGACCCTCCACAGTACCTGATGTACATCTCTGGGCTTGGTAACATCAGGACAGCAGAGTCTCTTGGTTCAGACAAAAGGTTTTCTACTAAACTGACTGAAGACAAGACTGGTGTGGATCTGGAGATCTCCTCTGCTGTAGTGACAGACTCTGCTCTGTACTACTGTGCTGTGAGGCCCACAGTGACAGGAAACACAGAGTCCCTGTACAAAAACCTCACAGCTATTCAGTCACGCTATGAAATTAGTGCCATGGAGATGAATCATTTCTAATTTAAAACAGTGGTTGCAAACAAAAGTTTGTTATAGTTTTCATAATATGTAATGCAGATCATATTGAGTCAAACTGAGGTACAAGACAATGATGTCAGTTGCTTTCTGCCATTTTCTGTTATGAACATTGAGGTTGAGATGCTGTAGCATAAATGATGAAGAGGAGGGGCCAGTGATGTCAGTGTCCTTCTCCATCAGAGTATAAATGATCTTCCTCTCTCTCTTCCCCTCCCACTGTCAACATGCAACACTGGCTGACTAACATCCTGGTTCTCACTCTCTGGCTCGGTAACTCTTTAAAGACTCTTGTTGACTCTCCTCTCATCTCTGATCTCAGTTGATTCATTCATTACTCTCCATCTTCTGTTCTTCCCCAGAGTGTAAAGGAGAAGACAGAGTGATCCAGACCAGAGAAGATGTCATTGCTACTGAAGGACACACAGTTAGTCTTGACTGTACATTTGAAACGACTAACACCTCTCCAAATTTGTTTTGGTACAAACAAGATATCAACGACTTCCCCAGGTTCATTCTGTCAAGCTTTACGTATGGAGAAGGACTTAATGCTGCAGAGTTCAACAAAGACAGATTTCATGCCCAAATCCAAAACACATCAGTTCCTCTGAGGATCCAGAACCTGCAGCTGTCTGACTCTGCTCTGTACTACTGTGGTCTGAGGCCCACAGTGACAGGAAACACAGACTCCCTGTACAAAAACCTGCTGAGCACAAAACACACTTCCCTCTCCCCTGAGACCGGGAGACAGACATTACTGACTAAACACATCAACTCCTCACAACAGTGAGGTCCTAATTAATGATACATTTTAATCCAATTCAAAAAATAAAACATTTCTGCTATTGATTGTCTTGCCATAATATTTCAATAGCTAATTGTAATAATGTATGTTGTATGGCTCATGAAATGAATAACCAATCTATTTTCAACAGTTCCTCTTCCTGAAGTGATTGTGAAGGTGAGATCTCTTATCCACCACTAGAGGTCAGTATTATCAAGCAGGTGTTGAACTACTTCATCAACATGTTTGGTCATTGTGTCTTTAACAGCTGGTGCCATGAAGACAATAAGTCTCATACTTGAGTTGAACACCAGATAGTTTCTCCTGTTGCTGTAAACCTGCTGTAGAGATGGAAACCTGGCTGTGGATTATGATTGTTGGACTTTTATCTGGTAAAATAAAAACTCAATATTATACATGAATTACAGATGATTTGACAGATGATATTTAATGTATTTGGCCTAGTTACTGTTTTCATTGTCAACCTGATTTAAGTTCACTTTTAATCCACAAACTAGCCATTGCTTGATTGAATTCTTTACATCTACAGGTGACAGTTATCAGCAAACCGTCCACTCAATCCAAGACAGAGTCCAGGCTCTACAAGGAGACAAAGTGACTCTCTCCTGCAACTACTCCTCTGCAGACTACTTCTTCTGGTATCTCCAGTACCCCAGTTCATCTCCACAGTTTCTTATCAAAGAATATACAGAGCTATCAGGATTTACTTTGAAAAAGGACAAAGAAATGTTTCATCTGGAGATCTCCTCTGCTGTAGTGACAGACTCTGCTCTGTACTACTGTGCTGTGAGGCCCACAGTAACAGGAAACACAGACTCACTGTACAAAAACCTCACAGCTATTCAGTCACGCTATGAACACGTAAGTAAGTAAGTAAGCAAAGTTTATTTAATATAGCACCTTTTATAGACAAAGGTTAAGTGTTTCACAAGAGTAAAAGTGTTAAATATAACATCAAAACAGGACAAGGAAACAGTAAAAACAACAATAAAATAAGTACAATATACATTAGTTCAGAAGACCGAAGTGACCTACTGGTGATGTAGGGATGGAGCAGGTCAGAGATGTATACAGGTGCCTGTCCATGCAAGGCTCTAATGTAAGAACAAGACCTTCAAACTGAATCCTGAAATCGATAGAAAGCCAATGTAACGAGTATAAAATGGGTGAGATGTGAGTTGTCCTGCTGGACCTGGTCAACAGCCTTGCAGCAGCGCTCTGAAACCATTTGTAGACGGCCCAGAGACGACTTGCTGAGGCAGGTGAACAGGGAATTGCAGTAGTCTAGCCGGGAGGATATAAAAGCGTGAATGGACGTGATGATGAGTAGTGCCATGGATTTGAATCTTCATGTCTCATTTAAAATAGTGGTTGCAAACAAAAGTTTGTAATATTTTTCATAATATGAAATATAGTTGACTGGTGACATTGAGTCAAACTGGGGTATAAGACAAGGATGTCAGTTGCTTTCTGTCATTTTCTGTTATGAACATTGAGGTTGAGATGCTGTAGCATAAATGATGAAGAGGAGGGGCCAGTGATGTCAGTGTCCTTCTCCATCAGAGTATAAATGATCTTCCTCTCTCTCTTCCCCTCCCACTGTCAACATGCAACACTGGCTGACTAACATCCTGGTTCTCACTCTCTGGCTCGGTAACTCTTTAAAGACTCTTGTTGACTCTCCTCTCATCTCTGATCTCAGTTGATTCATTCATTAATCTCCATCTTCTGTTCTTCCCCAGAGTGTAAAGGAGAAGACAGAGTGATCCAGACCAGACAAGATGTCATTGCTACTGAAGGTCACACCGTTAGTCTTGACTGTACATTTGAAACGAACACCTCTCCAAATTTGTTTTGGTACAAACAAGATATCAACGACTTCCCCAGGTTCATTCTGGCACGCTTTACGTATGGAGAAGGACTTAATGCTGCAGAGTTCAACAAAGACAGATTTGATGCCCAAATCCAAAACATATCAGTTCCTCTGAGGATCCAGAACCTGCAGCTGTCTGACTCTGCTCTGTACTACTGTGGTCTGAGGCCCACAGTGACAGGAAACACAGACTCCCTGTACAAAAACCTGCTGAGCACCAGAGGTTGCGCTAGACTTTTTCGTTGTCCGACATTTTGACTGACATGGTCATAAAAATCCCGTCATAATCTATTTTTACTGGTCACTTTAATTTTTTAAATGATAATAATGACATGTTCAATACCATTTAATTTTAATTCATTTTTAATTAATATTCAGTCCAAACAAGCTGAACAAATAATCCACACCGTGGATACACACATCAAGCAGAAGAATATGTAAGAATATCGGCCGCCAGGCGATTCGCGTGTAGTGGGGCTTGACTGTCATCACGCGGATATTTCGCGTATAGTGGGGCTTGACGGTGATGCATCACCACAATGCGGGCGGGAGCTAGTTGATCCACTAGTCAACACGCGGGAGCTAGTTGATCCACTAGTCAACACGCCCCCAAGCGAACGAGTTTTCAAGCGCGATGTCGCGGATAATTCGCGTATAGTGGGGCTTCTAGTAGGGTTGTGCCGATGGACGATGTCCTCGTCCAACGTGACGGCTGACCGACATCACGATGGAGAGCCACCATCGTGATGCCACGCCCCCCTCGTCCGACACACACTAATCCTATAGTCTCTTCTATAGTTATTACCTAAAAACTTTGCAGGGATTGCTCTGTAAATAAACTGAAAATATAACTAATGGTCCATATAAAGTGCTGTAAGATAACTAGGGCTGCCCCCTAATAGTCGGCTTGATCGACGGAGGCTTACGTAGCTTGCCCACTGCATGCGTCCGTCAGCGGACGACGGAAGGCGTGTCTGACGGATGGGGGCGTCGATCTGATTGGCTGACGGATCCGTCGCGGCCTGAAAAGTTAAAATTTTCTCAACTTCTCAACGCAACGGACGGAGCCGACACAACGGACGGAGCCACAATGCATTGCGGCTCCGCCCCATTCAAAGTCAATGGGATGCGTTGACGGACGCATGCAGTGGGTAAGCACGGTTAGTCAAATACGTTTTCATTTGTCGAGCAAAAAGTAAAACATAAAAATGTGTTTTCATTATCATTCCCTTATCCTGTTCCTGGAAGAAAAAAAAAAGGGGGGATTTCATGCATGTTTGATGACTGCTACATCATTGTTGTTTTTTCTCATGTTTCCCAATAAAAATACATATGAAAAAAAAACAACATAAAAATAAGAAGGCATGAGCATCGCAAACCGAATACATCCGTGGTCGCAACAAGCCCTGATTTAACTCATCGCTGCAGAAATACTGACCAATAGGCTACACCTGGGCAGGTAAACACCTGGGCAGGTAGACACCGCTAGACACACGGGACTCATACCGGTGATGGCGGCTTTAGTTCCCCTTGTCTGATCGCTGTAATTCAGAGCGTGAATATCGGTTGAATATCTAATATCTTTCTAACTTTAAAAAACACTTTAGGATTTTTTAAAATGATAGTCGGACATCCCTCGTAACTACGCCGTGAAGGTGAACCCTCCCGGACTCCGCTGTTAACATGAACCGCTCCGCCGGAGGAGCCGCACGTCCACACGCACCGGACACCAAAATACAAACAAACATGTGTTCCATTTGATTGCTTTTAAATAAAGTTATGTGCAGTTATACGGTAAATACGATTATTAAAAGTGTTGGTCCATGCCGTTAATAGGCGGCCCGCTTCGTGGGCCCCCCGACGACGATATCATCGTCCATCACGATGTTTTACTGTGAACATCGGCAACTGCCAATTTAAGGGCCATCGCCCAACCCTAGCTTCTAGGTTCCTCGCGTGCCCGCTTGCGCGTAATCAAATGTTTCAAGTGGGTTTGTTGTTTCTTTCTTCTTTTCTACTTTTCTTCTTCTACAAGAGCCAATTAATATGCTCATCGCCACCAAGTGGTCAGGGTGTGAAATGCAATCTGTCAAAATGACGGACGGCCCTCAGATTTTTCCGTCACCGTTTTAAAAAAACGGTCAATGACGGAAAATATTCGGTTAATGCGACCCCTGCTGAGCACAAAACACACTTCCCTCTCCCCTGAGACCAGGAGACAGACATTACTGACTAAACACATCAACTCATCACAACAGTGAGGTCCTACTTGATAATACACTTTAATCCAATTCAAAAAATAAAACATTTCTGCTATTGATTCTCTTGCCATAATATTTAAATAGCTAATTGTAATAATGTATGTTGTATGGCTCATGAAATGAATAACCAATCTATTTTCAACAGTTCCTCTTCCTGAAGTGATTGTGAAGGTGAGATCTCTTATCCACCACTAGAGGTCAGTATTATCAAGCAGGTGTTGAACTACTTCATCAACATGTTTGGTCATTGTGTCTTTAACAGCTGGTGCCATGAAGACAATAAGTCTCATACTTGAGTTGAACACCAGATAGTTTCTCCTGTTGCTGTAAACCTGCTGTAGAGATGGAAACCTGGCTGTGGATTATGATTGTTGGACTTTTAGCTGGTAAAATAACAACTCAATAGTATACATGAATTACAGATGATTTGACAGATGATATTTAATGCATTAGGCCTAGTTACTATTTTCATTGTTAATCTGATTTAAGTTCACTTTTAATCCACAAACTAGCCATTGCTTGATTGAATTCTTTACATCTACAGGTGACAGTTATCAGCAAACCATCCACTCAATCCAAGACAGAGTCCAGGCTCTACAAGGAGACAAAGTGACTCTCCTGCAACTACTCCTCAGCTACGTACTTCTTCTGGTATCTCCAGTACCCCAGTTCACCTCCACAGCTCCTTATCAAAGAATATAAAGAGCTATCTGGATTTGCTTTAAAAAAGGACAAAGAAATGTTTCATCTGGAGATCTCCTCTGCTGAAGTGACAGACTCTGCTCTGTACTACTGTGCTGTGAGGCCCACAGTGACAGGAAACACAGACTCATTGTACAAAAACCTGACCAGGAACTTGAAGAGCATTTGTCATCGTCTCAACCGTGGTTTCGGGGAGGGACATCTGGAGAGGCTCACCAGGAGTCTAGTAAAGACACAGTATGTTAAAACAGAGATACAGAGGTAGCCAGTATGTTGAGTAGCAGGGTTCCCATGTTGTTTGAGACGATGTCAGTCCTCTTTCTACTTTTAGTTTGTAAATTAACAGGTAAGTCATGGCCCACATAAAAAGAGTGAAGATTAAAAGGGACTTGTATCTCCATGGCAACATGTTTACAAATAAAACTTTTCTTTTACAGGTGTTTATAGTGAGGACCTCACTCATATGAAGAATGAAGAGAACAGTTTAGACGGTACAACTGTTACTCTGTCCTACAACTTCTCCAGAACTGCTGCTTCTGGTGATTATTTCTTCTGGTACCGTCAGTATCCTGGAGACGCTCCACAGTACCTGATGTACATCTCTGGGCTTGGTTACATCAGGACAGCAGAGTCTCTTGGTTCAGACAAAAGGTTTTCTACTAAACTGACTGAAGACAAGACTGGTGTGGATCTGAAGATCTCCTCTGCTGTAGTGACAGACTCTGCTCTGTACTACTGTGCTGTGAGGCCCACAGTGACAGGAAACACAGAGTCCCTGTACAAAAACCTTACAGCTATTCAGTCACACTATGAAAGAGTAGTGCCATGGAGATGAATCTTCATTTCTAATTTAAAACAGTGGTTGGAAACAAAAGTTTGTTATAGTTTTCATAATATGTAATGCAGATTATATTGAGTCAAACTGAGGTATAAGACAAGGATGTCGGCTTTCTGCCATTTTCTGTTATGAACATTGAGGTTGAGATGCTGTAGCATAAATGATGAAGAGGAGGGGCCAGTGATGTCAGTGTCCTTCTCCATCAGAGTATAAATGATCTTCCTCTCTCTCTTCCCCTCCCACTGTCAACATGCAACACTGGCTGACTAACATCCTGGTTCTCACTCTCTGGCTCGGTAACTCTTTAAAGACTCTTGTTGACTCTCCTCTCATCTCTGATCTCAGTTGATTCATTCATTAATCTCTATCTGCTGTTCTTCCCCAGAGTGCAAAGGAGAAGACAGAGTGATCCAGACCAGAGAAGATGTCATTGCTACTGAAGGACACACAGTTAGTCTACGGTGTACCTTTGAGACCACAGGTACTAACGCCTATTTGTTTTGGTACAAACAAGATGTCAACGACTTCCCCAGGTTCATTCTGTCACGCTTTACGTATGGAGAAGGACTTAATGCTGCAGAGTTCAACAAAGACAGATTTGATGCCCAAATCCGAAACACATCGGTTCCTCTGAGGATCCAGAACCTGCAGCTGTCTGACTCTGCTCTGTACTATTGTGGTCTGAGGCCCACAGTGACAGGAAACACAGACTCCCTGTACAAAAACCTGCTGGGCACAAAACACACTTCCCTCTCCCCTGAGACCAGGAGACAGACATTACTGACTAAACACATCAACTCATCACAACAGTGCGGTCCTACTTAATGATACACTTTAATCCAATAAAAAAAATAAAACATTTCTGCTATTGATTGTCTTGCCATAATATTTAAATAGCTAATTGTAATAATGTATGTTGAATGGCTCATGAAATGAATAACCAATCTATTTTCAACAGTTCCTCTTCCTGAAGTGATTGTGAAGGTGAGATCTCTTATCCACCACTAGAGGTCAGTATTATCAAGCAGGTGTTGAACTACTTCATCAACATGTTTGGTCATTGTGTCTTTAACAGCTGGTGCCATGAAGACAATAAGTCTCATACTTGAGTTGAACACCAGATAGTTTCTCCTGTTGCTGTAAACCTGCTGTAGAGATGGAAACCTGGCTGTGGATTATGATTGTTGGACTTTTAGCTGGTAAAATAAAAACTCAATATTATACATGAATTACAGATGATTTGACAGATGATATTTAATGTATTAGGCCTAGTTAATATTTTCATTGTTAATCTGATTTAAATTCACTTTTAATCCACAAACTAGTCATTGCTTGATTGAATTCTTTACATCTACAGGTGACAGTTATCAGCAAACCGTCCACTCAATCCAAGACAGAGTCCAGGCTCTACAAGGAGACAAAGTGACTCTC
The DNA here is from genome assembly GCA_030340625.1 of Merluccius polli. Lineage (NCBI taxonomy): Eukaryota > Metazoa > Chordata > Actinopteri > Gadiformes > Merlucciidae > Merluccius > Merluccius polli. Next base: position 364,036 of record JAOPHQ010003135.1, on the reverse strand, counting down.
TCCTGCAACTACTCCTCAGCTAACTCCTTCTTCTGGTATCTCCAGTACCCCAGTTCACATCCACAGCTCCTTATCAAAGAATATACAGAGCTATCTGGATTTACTTTGAAAAAGGACAAAGAAATGTTTCATCTGGAGATCTCCTCTGAGATAAACACCTCATGCTTCACACTACAAATATGTCTTCATTATCAAACATTGTATTATTATTGATTATTGGATGTTTTTCACATCTTATTCTGCTGCATCCTTTATGGTCCACGTTAATCTAACACGTTCATTATGTGGACTTTTTCCAGGGCTGATAGCTGGGGACTCCATCTCTCCTGATGAACAGGAAGTCAGTGGAAAAGAGGGACAATCTGTCACACTCAGATGCTCCTATGATACAAGTTCTGAAAATATTCTCCTTTACTGTTACAGACATCGTCCTAACCAGGCTCCTCAGTTTATACTATATAAAGGAGCAAGATCATGGAGTGATTCTAAGAATATTCCTGACACTCGTTATCAGTCCACAACATCCAGAAGATCAACTGAACTCACCATAACACAGCTAACCCTGGCAGACACAGCTCTCTACTACTGTGCTCTTCATAACACAGTGATAGAAAGTGTAGAGGAGCCTTTACATAAACCTGAAGACAATGATCTCCCTATTCCTCAAAGAGGAGGGAAGTGGTGATCCCACCACAACGTCTATCAGATGGATTGTGGTTCTTCATGGTTCATCAGACACTGTGGTTGCACCTGTTACTGATCCACTGTAGCAGGACTCCCATGACAACCCAGTCTCACGTCAAAACGTAGAATAGCTACGTTGGTCCACAGCGCAAAACGTAGTAGCTTCACAAAAACGGCTCCAACATGGTCTTCTTCTTTCTTCTTCTTTAATGTGTACATTAAACATTAACATGCAAACTGAAACAACTAAAAAACAACTCATATCTTCTCCATTAAATTATGAATTCTTTCTGCCGATCGGTACTGCGCATGTGCAACTCTCAAACAAAATGAAGAAGTGAGATGGCTCCCAGAAGAGACGCCATGACACCGCAGCCAAACGCTCCCTCCCGGTTCAGAAGCGGAGCATTATGGCCGCCGATGTTGTTGACCTGCTCCGACCCGGTATCACGCTTTTTCCTGCTCATTGTCACAAAAATGAATGTAATGAATCGTACTGAGGGACAAGATTCAATTTTCGTGACAATGAGCATGAAAAAGTGTGATAGCGGGTTGTCCATTGTGTCTGCTTCATTTTTTGTCCACTTGGGTGCAGTGTAGGCAGATTATTTGGTCACTTCCTGTTCGACTAGATCCTCCAAATGTATAATTTTAGTTTAGTTTAATGCCCTGATTCATATAAAAGACACCCCATGTCTCCATCTTATATCCAAGTCAATATAGGCCCCTATTAATGGTACACATTTGAATCACTTCCGGTTGGGCTAGAGCCACCACATTGATCATCTTATATGTCACCTATAAGATGATCAATCTGGTGGCTCTAGCCCAACAGGAAGTGAAACATCACAGCTATTCAGTCACGCTATGAAAAGATAGTGCCATGGATTTGAATCTTCATGTCTCATTTATAATAGTTGTTGCAAACAAAAGTTTGTAATATTTGTCATAATATGAAATATAGTTGACTGGTGACATTGAGTCAAGCTGAGGTATAAGACAAGGATGTCAGTCGTCTTCTGTTATTTTCTGTTATGAACATTGAGGTTGAGATGCTGTAGCATAAATGATGAAGAGGAGGGGCCAGTGATGTCAGTGTCCTCCATCAGAGTATAAATGATCTTCCTCTCTCTCTTCCCCTCCCACTGTCAACATGCAACACTGGCTGACTAACATCCTGGTTCTCACTCTCTGGCTTGGTAACTCTTTAAAGACTCTTGTTGACTCTCCTCTCATCTCTGATCTCAGTTGATTCATTCATTAATCTACATCTTCCGTTCTTCCCCAGAGTGTAAAGGAGAAGACAGAGTGATCCAGACCAGAGAAGATGTCATTGCTACTGAAGGACACACAGTTAGTCTAAGGTGTACCTTTGAGACCACCGATACTAATGCCAAATTGTTTTGGTACAAACAAGATATCAACGACTTCCCCAGGTTCATTCTGTCACGCTTTACGTATGGAGAAGGACTTAATGCTGCAGAGTTCAACAAAGACAGATTTGATGCCCAAATCCAAAACACATCAGTTCCTCTGATGATCCAGAACCTGCAGCTGTCTGACTCTGCTCTGTACTACTGTGGTCTGAGGCCCACAGTGACAGGAAACACAGACTCCCTGTACAAAAACCTGCTGAGCACAAAACACACTTCCCTCTCCCCTGAGACCAGGAGACAGACATTACTGACTAAACACATCAACTCATCACAACAGTGCGGTCCTAATTAATGATACGTTTTTACCATTGTCCAATTACTACATTTTCACATATTTCTGCGGTTGATTCCCTTGCCATAACATTGTGAATATTCAGGTTTAAATAGTTTGTTATGATGATTGTGATTGTGAAGGTGAGATCTCTTATCCACCACTAGAGGTCAGTATTATCAAGCAGGTGTTGAACTACTTCATCAACATGTTTGGTCATTGTGTCTTTAACAGCTGGTGCCATGAAGACAATAAGTCTCATACTTGAGTTGAACACCAGATAGTTTCTCCTGTTGCTGTAAACCTGCTCTAGAGATGGAAACCTGGCTGTGGATTATGATTGTTGGACTTTTAGCTGGTAAAATAAAAGCTCAATATTATACATGAATTACAGATGATTTGACAGATGATATTTAATGTATTTGGCCTAGTTACTATTTTCATTGTCAACCTGATTTAAGTTCACTTTTAATCCACAAACTAGCCATTGCTTGATTGAATTTTTTTTACATCTACAGCTGACAGTTATCAGCAAACCATCCACTCAATCCAAGACAGAGTCCAGGCTCTACAAGGAGACAAAGTGACTCTCTCCTGCAACTATTCCTCAGCTACCTCCTTCTTCTGGTATCTCCAGTACCCCAGTTCACCTCCACAGTTTCTTATCAAGGAATATGATAAGCCGACTAGATTTACTTTGAAAAAGGATGAAGGAAGACAAATGTTTCATCTGGAGATCTCCTCTGTTGTAGTGACAGACTCTGCTCTGTACTACTGTGCTGTGAGGCCCACAGTGACAGGAAACACAGACTCACTGTACAAAAACCTCACAGCTATTCAGTCACGCTATGAAAGAGTAGTGCCATGGAGATGAATCTTCATTTCTCATTTATGATAGTGGTTGGAAACAAAGGTTGGTGATACATTTCATACTATGAAATACAGTTGACTGCTCATATTATGTAAAATGGGGTACAAGACAAGGATGTCAGTTGTCTTCTGTCATTTTCTGTTATGGACATTGAGGTTGAGATGCTGTAGCATAAATGATGAAGAGGAGGGGCCAGTGATGTCAGTGTCCTTCTCCATCAGAGTATAAATGATCTTCCTCTCTCTCTTCCCCTCCCACTGTCAACATGCAACACTGGCTGACTAACATCCTGGTTCTCACTCTCTGGCTCGGTAACTCTTTAAAGACTCTTGTTGACTCTCCTCTCATCTCAGTTGATTCATTAATTAATCTCCATCTTCTGTTCTTCACTAGAGTGTAAAGGAGAAGATAGAGTGATCCAGACCAGACAAGATGTCATTGCTACTGAAGGACACACCGTTAGTCTAGGGTGTACCTTTGAGACCACCGATACTAATGCCAAATTGGTTTGGTATAAACAAGATATCAACGACTTCCCGAGGTTCATTCTGTCACGCTTTACGTATGGAGAAGGACTTAATGCTGCAGAGTTCAACAAAGACAGATGTGATGCCCAAATCCAAAACACATCAGTTCCTCTGAGGATCCAGAACCTGCAGCTGTCTGACTCTGCTCTGTACTACTGTGGTCTGAGGCCCACAGTGACAGGAAACACAGACTCCCTGTACAAAAACCTGCTGAGCACAAAACACACTTCCCTCTCCCCTGAGACCAGGAGACAGACATTACTGACTAAACACATCAACTCCTCACAACAGTGAGGTCCTAATTAATGATACATTTTAATCCAATTCAAAAAATAAAACAATTCTGCTATTGATTGTCTTGCCATAATATTTCAATAGCTAATTGTAATAATGTATGTTGTATGGCTCATGAAATGAATAACCAATTTTTTTTCAACAGTTCCTCTTCCTGAAGTGATTGTGAAGGTGAGATCTCTTATCCACCACTAGAGGTCAGTATTATCAAGCAGGTGTTGAACTACTTCATCAACATGTTTGGTCATTGTGTCTTTAACAGCTGGTGCCATGAAGACAATAAGTCTCATACTTGAGTTGAACACCAGATAGTTTCTCCTGTTGCTGTAAACCTGCTGTAGAGATGGAAACCTGGCTGTGGATTATGATTGTTGGACTTTTATCTGGTAAAATAAAAACTCAATATTATACATGAATTACAGATGATTTGACAGATGATATTTAATGTATTTGGCCTGGTTACAATTTTCACTGTCAACCTGATTTAAGTTCACTTTTAATCCACAAACTAGCCATTGCTTGATTGAATTCTTTACATCTACAGGTGACAGTTATCAGCAAACCGTCCACTCAATCCAAGACAGAGTCCAGGCTCTACAAGGAGACAAAGTGACTCTCTCCTGCAACTACTCCTCAGCTACCTACTTCTTCTGGTATCTCCAGTACCCCAGTTCCCATCCACAGTTTCTTATCAAGGAATATGATAAGCCAACTAGATTTACTTTGAAAAAGGACGAAGAAAGACAATTGTTTCATCTGGAGATCTCCTCTGCTGAAGTGACAGACTCTGCTCTGTACTACTGTGCTGTGAGGTCCACAGTGACAGGAAACACAGACTCACTGTACAAAAACCTCACAGCTATTCAGTCACGCTATGAACACGTAAGTAAGTAAGCAAAGTTTATTTAATATAGCACCTTTTATAGACGAAGGTTAAGTGTTTCACAAGAGTAAAAGTGTTAAATATAAGATCAAAATAGGACAAGGAACAAGAACTTCAAACTGAATCCTGAAATTGATGGAAAGCCAATGTAACGAGGATAAAATGGGTGAGATGTGAGTTGTCCTGCTGGACCTGGTCAACAGCCTTGCAGCAGCACTCTGGACCATTTGTAGACGGCCCAGAGACGACTTGCTGAGGCAGGTGAACAGGGAATTGCAGTAGTCTAGCCGGGAGGATATAAAAGCGTGAATGAACATGATCATGAGTAGTGCCATGGATTTGAATCTTCATGTCTCATTTAAAATAGTGGTTGCAAACAAAAGTTTGTAATATTTTTCATAAAATGAAAAATAGTTAACTGGTGACATTGAGTCAAACTGGGGTATAAGACAAGGATGTCAATTGCTTTCTGTCATTTTCTGTTATGCACATTGAGGTTGAGATGCTGTAGCATAAATGATGAAGAGGAGGGGCCAGTGATGTCAGTGTCCTTCTCCATCAGAGTATAAATGATCTTCCTCTCTCTCTCTTCCCCTCCCACTGTCAACATGCAACACTGGCTGACTAACATCCTGGTTCTCACTCTCTGGCTCGGTAACTCTTTAAAAACTCTTGTTGACTCTCGTCTCATCTCTGATCTCAGTTGATTCATTCATTAATCTCCATCTTCTGTTCTTCCCCAGAGTGTAAAGGAGAAGACAGAGTGATCCAGACCAGAGAAGATGTCATTGCTACTGAAGGACACACAGTTAGTCTTGACTGTACATTTGAAACGACTGACACCTCTCTATATTTGTTTTGGTACAAACAAGATATCAACGACTTCCCCAGGTTCATTCTGTCACGCTTTACGTATGGAGAAGGACTTAATGCTGCAGAGTTCAACAAAGACAGATTTGATGCCCAAATCCAAAACACATCAGTTCCTCTGAGGATCCAGAACCTGCAGCTGTCTGACTCTGCTCTGTACTACTGTGGTCTGAGGCCCACAGTGACAGGAAACACAGACTCCCTGTACAAAAACCGGCTGAGCACAAAACACACTTCCCTCTCCCCTGAGACCAGGAGACAGACATTACTGACTAAACACATCAACTCATCACAACAGTGAGGTCCTAATTAATAATACACTTTAATCCAATTCACAAGGTAAAACATATTTCTGCTATTGATTATCTTGCATTACTATTTAAATAGCTAATTGTAAAAATGTATGTTGTATGGCTCATGGAATGAATAACCAATCTATTTTCAACAGTTCCTCTTCCTGAAGTGGTTGTGAAGGTGAGATCTCTTATCCACCACTAGAGGTCAGTATTATCAAGCAGGTGTTGAACTACTTCATCAACATGTTTGGTCATTGTGTCTTTAACAGCTGGTGCCATGAAGACAATAAGTCTCATACTTGAGTTGAACACCAGATAGTTTCTCCTGTTGCTGTAAACCTGCTGTAGAGATGGAAACCTGGCTGTGGATTATGATTGTTGGACTTTTATCTGGTAAAATAAAAACTCAATATTATACATGAATTATAGATGATTTGACAAATGATATTTAATATATAAGGCCTAGTTACTATTTTGATTGTCAACATGATATAAGTTCACTTTTAATCCACAAACTAGCCATTGCTTGATTGAATTCTTTACATCTACAGGTGACAGTTATCAGCAAACCGTCCACTCAATCCAAGACAGAGTCCAGGCTCTACAAGGAGACAAAGTGACTCTCTCCTGCAACTACTCCTCAGCTTACTCCTTCTTCTGGTATCTCCAGTACCCCAGTTCACCTCCACAGCTCCTTATCAACGAATATAAAGTGCTATCTGGATTTACTTTGAAAAAGGACAAAGAAATGTTTCATCTGGAGATCTCCTCTGTTGTAGTGACAGACTCTGCTCTGTACTACTGTGCTGTGAGGCCCACAGTGACAGGAAACACAGACTCACTGTACAAAAACCTAACCAGGAACTTGAAGAGCATTTGTCATTGTCTTCAACTGTGGTTTCGGGGAGGGACATCTGGAGAGGCTCACCAGGATTCTAGTAAAGACACAGTATGTTAAAACAGAGATACAGAGGTAGCCAGTATGTTGAGTAGCAGGGTTCCCATGTTGTTTGAGACAATGTCAGTCCTCTTTCTACTTGTAGTTTGTAAATTAACAGGTACGTCATGGCCCACATGAAAAGAGTGAAGATTAAAAGGGACGTGTATCTCCATGGCAACATGTTTACAGATAAAGCTTTTCTTTTACAGGTGTTTATAGTGAGGAACTCACTCATATGAAGAATGAAGAGAACAGTTTAGACGGTACAACTGTTACTCTGTCCTACAACTTCTCCAGAACTGCTGCTTCTGGCGATGATTTCTTCTGGTACCGTCAGTATCCTGGAGACCCTCCGCAATACCTGATGTACATCTCTGGGCTTGGTACCATCAGGACAGCAGAGTCTCTTGGTTCAGACAAAAGGTTTTCTACTAAACTGACTGAAGACAAGACTGGTATGGATCTAGAGATCTCCTCTGCTGTAGTGACAGACTCTGCTCTGTACTACTGTGCTGTGAGGCCCACAGTGACAGGAAACACAGACTCACTGTACAAAAACCTCACAGCTATTCAGTCACACCATTAAAGAGTAGTGCCATGGAGATGAATCTTCATTTCTAACTTAAAACAGTGGTCGGAAACAAAAGTTTGTTATAGTTTTCATAATATGTAACACAGATCATATTGAGTGAAACTGGGGTATAAGACAAGGATGTCAGTTGCCTTCTGTCATTTTTGTTGTTAACGACAACTCCCCCTCCTCTTCACCATCGCCAGTGATGTCAGTGTCCTTCTCCATCAGAGTATAAATGATCTTCCTCTCTCTCTTCCCCTCCCACTGTCAACATGCAACACTGGCTGACTAACATCCTGGTTCTCACTCTCTGGCTCGGTAACTCTTTAAAGACTCTTGTTGACTCTCCTCTCATCTTTGATCTCAGTTGATTCATTCATTAATATCCATCTTTTGTTCTTCCCCAGAGTGTAAAGGAGAAGACAGAGTGATCCAGACCAGACAAGATGTCATTGCTACTGAAGGACACACAGTCAGTCTAAGGTGTACCTTTGAGACCACCGTTACTAATGCCAATTTGTTTTGGTACAAACAAGATATCAACGACTTCCCCAGGTTCATTGTCACGCTTTACGTATGGAGAAGGACTTAATGCTGCAGAGTTCAACAAAGACAGATTTGATGCCCAAATCCAAAACACATCAGTTCCTCTGAGGATCCAGAACCTGCAGCTGTCTGACTCTGCTCTGTACTACTGTGGTCTGAGGCCCACAGTGACAGGAAACACAGACTCCCTGTACAAAAACCTGCTGAGCACAAAACACACTTCCCTCTCCCCTGAGACCAGGAGACAGACATTACTGACTAAACACATCAACTCATCACAACAGTGCGGTCCTACTTAATGTTACATTTTTACCATAGCCCAATTACTACATTTTCACATATTTCTGCGGTTGATTCCCTTGCCATAACATTGTGAATATTTAGGTTTAAATAGTTTGTTATGATGATTGTGATTGTGAAGGTGAGATCTCTTATCCACCACTAGAGGTCAGTATTATCAAGCAGGTGTTGAACTACTTCATCAACATGTTTGGTCATTGTGTCTTTAACAGCTGGTGCCATGAAGACAATAAGTCTCATACTTTAGTTGAACACCAGATAGTTTCTCCTGTTGCTGTAAACCTGCTGTAGAGATGGAAACCTGGCTGTGGATTATGATTGTTGGACTTTTAGCTGGTAAAATAAAAACTCAATATTATACATGAATTACAGATGATTTGACAGATATTTAATGTATTTGGCCTAGTTACTATTTTGATTGTCAACATGATATAAGTTCTCTTTTAATCCACAAACTAGCCATTGCTTGATTGAATTCTTTACATGTACAGGTGACAGTTATCAGCAAACTGTCCACTCAATCCAAGACAGAGTCCAGGCTCTACAAGGAGACAAAGTGACTCTCTCCTGCAACTACTCCTCAGCAGACTCCTTCTTCTGGTATCTCCAGTACCCCAGTTCACATCCACAGTTTCTTATCAAGGAATATGATAAGCCAACTAGATTTACTTTGAAAAAGGACGAAGGAAGACAAATGTTTCATCTGGAGATCTCCTCTGTTGTAGTGACAGACTCTGCTCTGTACTACTGTGCTGTGAGGCCCACAGTGACAGGAAACACAGACTCACTGTACAAAAACCTCACATCTATTCAGTCACGCTATGAACACGTAACTAAGTAAGTAAGTAAAGTTTATTCAATATAGCACCTTTTACAGACAAAGGTTAAGTGTTTCACAAGAGTAAAAGTGTTAAATATAAGATCTAAACAAGACAAGGAAACAGTAAAAACAACAAAAAAATAAGTACAATATACATTAGTTCAGAAGACCAAAGTGACCTACTGGGGATGTAGGGATGGAGCAGGTCAGAGATGTATACAGGTGCCTGTCCATGCAAGGCTCTAATGTAAGAACAAGAACTTCAAAATTAATCCTGAAATCGATGGAAAGCCAATGTAACAAGGATAAAATGGGTGAGATGTGAGCTGTCCTGCTGGACCTGGTTAACAGCCTTGCAGCAGCGCTCTGGACCATTTGTAGACGGCCCAGAGACGACTTGCTGAGGCAGGTGAACAGGGAATTGCAGTAGTCTAGCCGGGAGGATATAAAAGCGTGAATGGACGTGATCATGAGTGCCATGGATTTGAATCTTCATGCCTCATTTAAAATAGTGGTTGCAAAAAAGTTTGTAATATTTTTGATAATATGAAATACAGTTGACTGGTGACATTGAGTCAAACTGAGTTATAAGACATGGGTGTCAGTTGCTTTCTGTCATTTTCTGTTATGAACATTGAGGTTGAGATGCTGTAGCATAAATGATGAAGAGGAGGGGCCAGTGATGTCAGTGTCCTTCTCCATCAGAGTATAAATGATCTTCCTCTCTCTCTTCCCCTCCCACTGTCAACATGCAACACTGGCTGACTAACATCCTGGTTCTCACTCTCTGGCTCGGTAACTCTTTAAAGACTCTTGTTGACTCTCCTCTCATCTTAGTCCGGCAGCCATGGGGTCAGACCTGGTTTTGTCGGTTAAAGTTTTTTTTTTTGCAGAATCTAGTAGACTAGGGGTACCTCTTTAAGATTAGAGAGGGTGCCCGGTGATATCCCTTGAGCAATTCTCAATATTCAGCCTTTCTTGTTCAATGTCCTGAATATAAGGCAAGATACTACAGGTGAATAGGGTAAAAAAAATTAACAAGTAGATATCACTATGAAACTTCATGAGTTGATTGCTTACTTGAATATGAAAAAAAAATGTATTACAAGTTTTCTGTAATTTGATGTTATAATATGCAAATTAGGTATGATGTAATTAAATATGCGCTAATATGCATAAACTTTAAAAAATAAAATCTCAACATTGGATAAAGCCAGTTTCAAAATTATTGTTTCATTGTGTTGACATATTAGATGAAAAGTATTTTACACAGGGAATTATGGATATCTCATTTAGTTATTCAGTAAATCAGAAAATACTGCCATTAGCCTTTAAAAAATCAATTTTCGCCATGATTTTAGGAATAAAATATCATATAAATCAGGCTAAGAATAATATATTAACAAACCCCTCTGTAAAAACCTTCTAAATATGGTTAGGTATAACACTGATAAGTTTGGTGTATGTAGACGCTTCTGAGGTGGAGATTTTTTTCTCAGAGTGAGAGAGGAAACTCATCCATGGTTGCTAGCATCTCTCACTTGCATGTCTCTTAAGGGCCGTCCAGTCCCAGAATGATAACTATAACGCTAACTATATAAAATATAGTTTTTGTTAATATGAATGACTATGTTCAAACATGATAACGACATGAAGAATGATATCTTTGGGGATCACTGTCAGAGCGATTTTGATAATGATAAAAAGCTAACAACCAATCAGAACCCATCACATTTTAGCCATCCCATTCATTAACACAAGGAGAGACTTTGCTTATTGTTGGTCAGTGTGTATGCTTTAATCATTATGATTATAGTTATCATAATAGTTATCGTTCCTGGTGTGAACCGCCCTTTAGCCTACACTGCCCTCTTTTAGCAGATTTCTACAGTGTCTGTACTAGGTTACTGTTCTAGTTTGTATAAATATATTCATTTTTATTCTTTATCGCAGTAGTAGTCTATGCTCAGAGCCTAAACTCATCATTCAAAAAGAGAATTAATTTACAACTATTGATCCATAGACATACATTAAAATACTAGGGCCTAATATTACAGATTAGTCTTTAGCAACTAATTAAAAACATTTTGTTAAAAAACATAATTTCTTTTTTTTTTAAATAAACAAATCAGTTCTGTTTATTAGTCCCAGTTCTGGGTTTTTTTCTCTTAGTCTTGGTTTTCGATTCTACTTGACAGAAATATTTCAATTCCCATCCCTAGTTGATGCAGTAGCCTATTTACTTGGATATTAAAGTGAGAGTTTTCAGTTTGGTTCAGAGTTCACGGCCATGGAGCCTGAAATGGAGGAATGCTACTTCAATTGGAAATTCAACTGCCATTTGAAGAAAGAAATGCTGATTCGTACAGGACCTGTTCGAATTACTACCATTATCCAGTGTAGCAAGATCTACAATGACGAAAAACATTTCTACCTTCAAGAAGCGTTAGAAAAGAACAAAGAATTAACTCTGAAATGCCACAAAAGCTGTGTTTCAGCTTACACTTCTAAAACACACACTGATCGTTTCAAGCGCCACAGTGTCAGGGAAAGTGATGCTATCCCTCAGAAAATCACAAGGCGTTCATTGCCAGGTGGACCTGCTGAAATGTTCAGTTTTCGGAAACACTGTGTTTTCTGTGGGGAGCAATGCTATCTGGAGAGGGACAAGAAGAACCCTTCCAGGTGGAGGGCTGCATACCTCTTCCGCGAGATTGACACAAAGCAATGTATTTTAGAAATCTGTGCTAAGCGAAACGATGATGTGGCAAAACATGTTCAGTGTCGTGTTGAGGGGGCACTTAGTGATCTGCATGCAGCAGATGCTCGATACCATCTTGACTGCAGACAAAGGTTTACCTCTTTCAAATCACTAGCAGGGGAGGCTGCTACTAGTAGTCAGGATACAAAGAATGCTGATGAAGATAGCCCCTTTGAGTTAATTGTTCACATGTTGAAATGTGACCAGTCACGAATATGGAATTCTGTAGAACTGTTTGCAACTTACTCAGAGCTTGAAGGCGTGAAGCTTTCTCGCAGGACCATTGTAGGGAAACTCCAGGAGACATTCGGTGATGATCTCCTGGTACTGTCCTCACCTGGTATCGCTAACATAATTGCATTTCGTAGCTATCTCTCGCAGACTCTCAAATTTGTAAATGATGAAGAGGATGAAGCTGAGAGTCTTCTTACAAAGACCAGTAAACAAATCCTTCAAGATCTGAAACACATTGATATTGATAATGAACACTATAACATCAGTATAAATAAGGATAGTATCAAAGAGACAGTTAGCGAATTTCTGTTAATGTTGTTAGCAAAGGTTTCCCCAAAGCTCGATAATACCCTCCCTGCATTACTCATAGGTTCAATTGTCACTAGTATTGTCAAGTCTCGGGCAACTAGTTTGCAAATAGACTTCCCAGGAAAGATGCTAGAGTCAAAGAAGCTTATGAGAAGTATGTATTCCTATGGTGTCTGTTGTTCATACACTGAGTACCGGCGGTTCAAGAAATCTGCCGCTGAAGCAGCAGTTGCAGATTTAAAGTTTTCCGGCATATCCAATGCTGATGATGGTCTAGTTCAGGCTATTGTCGATAATTTTGATGCTGACATTTTCTCCCAGGCTTGTAGGCAATCTACACACTCACTAGCCATTCTTCTTACACAGCACTCCCAGAATGCTGAGGAGGGGGAAGGGGAAGCGAATCCAAAAATCAAAAGAATCCCAAAAGATTCCTCAGAGATTCCATATAACCTGGACATCTACAGATACCAGGGGTGCAAACAGCCACCAATGCCACAAGATGTTGCTATTAAGGCTGTCCCCTCCCTGAAGTCACTTGCTCACCAAGCTATTGTAGTTAGGAGAGCTTCAGAGGCTGACTTAGTGTTTCTACATGATGTTCTTACAAAGGACAATTGTCCAGAATTTCATGGATACAACACAAAACAAAGCAGGGAGCAGGGCCATCTCCCACAGGCTTATACAAAAGCACTTTACTTACCTCTGATCGATATGAAGCCATCTGATCCAGATACAATGATGACAGCCATGGTCAGGGTACACAAACTTACATTTGCAACTGGCCAAAAGTTCTGCATTTTGACTTGTGATCAACAGCTCTACCGGGTTGCAGTTCAGGTGTTATGGACACATCCAGATCGTTTCAAAGAAATGTACTTGCGTCTTGGGGGTATGCATGCACTGATGAGTTTTGTTGGTTCTATTGGCACTCTGATGGCTGCAAGTGGGTTATCTGATGTTCTGGCAGAAGTGTTTGGTGGGGTTCCCAAAATGTTAAGTGGAAAGAAGTTTCCTCAGAATGTACGTGCCCTACGGATTATGGCAGAGGAGGTGCTCCGGTGCACAGTCATTGATGGCCAATTTCTGAAAATGGATGACCTGATGGGTGCCTTGGATCAGATTGCAAGCCAGAGCAAGACTGTCAAACTGTGGGTTGAGGTCTTGGTGAAGCCAGTGTTGTTAATGATGTCTTACATCAGAGCCGAACGTGAGGGTGACTGGGTTCTCCATCTGGCCACATTCCGAAAGATGCTGCCTTACTACTTTGCAGCCGGCCATGTCAACTATGCTAGATACGGGCTCTTGTATCTTCGTTCTATGGAGAAGCTTCCTCCATATGTCCAAAGCCTTTTTTTACAGGGCCAACATGTGACACGTCACATTAGGGGAATATGGAATGGCTTGTGGAGTGACCAGTTCATAGAATCAACTTTCATGAGATACGGACACAGTACAGGAGGAATCATCGGAATAACCCTGAAGTCAGAGGCCTTGAAGATCTGGGCATTGAGCCGTCATATCTCCTGTAAGATTGAATTTGATATGAGGAAGATGGAAGAGGAGGAGAAGAATACCTCCAAAGTTCAACTTTATCATAAGGAGGAGAGCAATGCCAGGATTGAAGCAGATGCGAAGGATAGGGCTGGACTTCGCCAGAAATTGAACACCTGTCTAAATCCATTAGACCCTAAAGCACATCCATTTGGAGGCATTGTTAATATCGCCAGTGGGAAGATATCTCCATCATCTGTCAACGTAGACAATGCTGTAAAAATCGGAGAGGTTGCTCTTCAAGAATTTGAGAAGACCTGGCCAGAGGGATTTTATCGCTCCATACCAAAGAAAGTTGAGACTATGGCAGCAACATGCAAATCTGTCCAAGTTGGTGACTCCAAAGTGTACAATCTGTATGCTATCTACACAAGGGTAATAGCACTGTTATCTAGTGAACGTGATGTTGATGTTAAGAATGTCCTCTCATATGAACTTGCACCTGTCCCAACCTCAATGTTTACAAAGGATGGAATGAGGATTTGTAAAGCCAAGTCCACACTCAAAAAATTGCTCCAGGTTGAAATATCAAGAAGGAATGCCTGTGGGGCAGATGTCACTGTCATAGATGGATCAGCCCTTCTTTGGACCATTCATTGGCCAGCAGATGGCACAGTGGCAGATTTCATTGCTAATGTCAAGAAGCGTCTGACTTCCTACCTTAAAGACAGTGATGTCTACCTCATTTTTGACAGATATTATGAGTACAGCATAAAGTCTGTCACTAGGGATGGCCGAGAGACAGGGGTTAGCAGGAAATATCAGTTGCATCAAACAACAAAGCTTCCGCCCCAGAAGGTTGTATTGTCATCTGTTGACAATAAGAAACAGCTCATCCAATTAGTGTACGAGGAACTGACCCGGGACAGATTTTTCCATTATCGGAGCATGGAGAAACACAAGTTGGTGGTTACAGGAGAGGATCCTTTTCCGACTGAAATCCAGAAAGAAGAGAAAAGGAGCAGATTTGATTTGGAGACACACCAAGAAGAGGCTGACATAATCATGGTCCACCAAGTCTTGAGCTGTGCTGAAGAAGCTCGACAAATCTCTGTGGTTTCTGATGACACTGACGTGTTCGTCCTGCTTCTACACCATTACCAACAGGCAGGATTGGAAGTGCCACTATTCATGGAATCACCTAGTAAAGAAAGGGCAATAGTAGATATCAAGTCAACAGTGGCTATGCACGAGAAAATTGTAGAAAACCTTTTACCAGCCCATGCAATATCCGGATGTGACACTGTAGCGTGTTATTTTGGCATTGGAAAAGGCTCAGTCAATCAAAACCCTGAAAGCTGGGTATAAATTATCAGCTATTGGAAATGTAGACGTGCCATTCCAACAAGTCATTGATGAAGCCACTGATTTCATATCGGCTTGTTATGGCATAAAGAACAGCAAGAACATGTCACACACAAGGTTGGTTGTATGGGGGGCAAAGAATGGAAAAGGTCATACATCTTCAGCGAATTTGGCTGCTCTTCCACCGACTACAGAAGCATTTATTGAAAATGTGAAGAGGGCCCACTTTCAAGCAGTCTTGTGGCGAACACTCAATGTAAATCCTCCTCCAAGACTGAACCCTGAAGAATATGGATGGACAAAAGACATACGCAATAAGTTACTGAGCCCAACGAGTCTACCAGAAAATGTCAAACTTGCACCAGACTATATTTTGGAGATGATCAGATGTGGCTGTAAGAGTGAAACCCCTTGTAGCTCTAACAGATGCAGTTGCCAGATTAATGGTGTGCCTTGCACAATGTTTTGTGCATGTTTTAGGGTAGGATGTTCAAGAACGAGTGAGCCAGAATTGGACAATTATCAGAACTATATCTGAAATACATGAATTAATTAACAATTAACATTAATCGACATAGAAAAGGGTTACATTGGGGGCGCTGTGGTGCAACAGGCTACAGCGCTCGTGCCATGAACGGGTCCGAGTGGCCACGGGGACCCAGGTTCGAGTCCGACCTGCGGTCATTTCCCGATCCCACACCATCTCTCTCTCCCACTTGCTTCCTGTCACTCTCTTCACTTTCCTATGAATAAAGACAAAAAAGCCCCAAAAAAATACTTTAAAAAAGAAAGAAAAAAAAGAAAAGGGTTACATTTTCCAAATTGTAAAGTACTGTCTGATTAACTATCACACAGAAAACTGTATTTTAGTACATTTTATTTTAGTTGATTTGCTTTTGATATGAGTACTCAGCTTGAAATTAGAGATATTTTCTATTTTTTTTTGTGATTTTGATTCTCACTCTGAGAACAAAATCTCCACTTCAGAAGCATCTATATACACCAAACTTTTCAGTGTTATACCTAACCATATTTAGAAAGTTTTTATTGAGAAGCTTATTAATATATTATTCGTAGCTTGATATATAAGACATTTCATTCCTAAAAACATGGCGAATTTCTTTTTTTTTTAAAGGCTATTGACACTATTTTCTGATTTACTTAATAACTAAATGATATATACATAATTCCCTGTGTAAAATATTTTCCATCTAATATGTTAACAAAATGAAAAAAAAAATGAAACTGGCTTTATCCAATGTTCAGATTTGACTTTTTAAAGTTTATGCAAATCAGCGCATATTTAATTACATCATGCCTCATTTGCATATCCACACATTAAATTACAGGAAACTTGTAATACATTTATTTTTCATATTGATCTAAGTAATCAACTGGTGAAGTTTCATAGTGATATCTACTTGTTAATTTTTTTACCCTATTCACCTGTAGTATCTTGCCTTATATTCAGGACATTGAACAAGAAAGGCTGAATATTGAGAATTGCTCAAGGGATATCACCGGGCACCCTCTCTCTCTTAAAGAGGTACCCCTTGGCAACAAGAAACAGTAAAAAAAAAAACTTTAACCGACAAAACCAGGTTCACCTAAATTATGGCATTTGGCTGCCGGACTATCTCTGATCTCAGTTGATTCATTCATTAATCTCCATCTTCTGTTCTTCCCCAGAGTGTAAAGGAGAAGACAGAGTGATCCAGACCAGAGAAGATGTCATTATTACTGAAGGACACACAGTTAGTCTAAGGTGTAACTTTGAGACCACCGATACTAATGCCTATTTGTTTTGGTACAAACAAGATATCAATGACTTCCCCAGGTTCATTCTTTCACGCTTTACGTATGGAGGAGGACATAATGCTGCAGAGTTCAACAAAGACAGATTTGATGCCCAAATCCAAAACACATCAGTTCCTCTGAGGATCCAGAACCTGCAGCTGTCTGACTCTGCTCTGTACTACTGTGGTCTGAGGCCCACAGTGACAGGAAAAACAGACTCCCTGTACAAAAACCGGCTGAGCACAAAACACACTTCCCTCTCCCCTGAGACCAGGAGACAGACATTACTGACTAAACACATCAACTCATCACAACAGTGCGGTCCTAATTAATGATACGTTTTTACCAAAGTCCAATTACTACATTTTCACATTTTTCTGCTGTTGATTCCCTTGCCATAATATTGTGAATATTTAGGTTTAAATAGTTTGTTATTTGTGTCAGAAGTATGGCTCATGAAATGAATAACCAATCTATTTTCAACAGTTCCTCTTCCTGAAGTGATTGTGAAGGTGAGATCTCTTATCCACCACTAGAGGTCAGTATTATCAAGCAGGTGTTGAACTACTTCATCAACATGTTTGGTCATTGTGTCTTTAACAGCTGGTGCCATGAAGACAATAAGTCTCATACTTGAGTTGAACACCAGATAGTTTCTCCTGTTGCTGTACACCTGCTGTAGAGATGGAAACCTGGCTGTGGATTATGATTATTGGACTTTTATTTGGTAAAATAAAAACTCAATATTATACATGAATTACAGATGATTTGACAGATGATATTTAATGTATTTGGCCTGGTTACAATTTTCACTGTCAACCTGATTTAAGTTCACTTTTAATCCACAAACTAGCCATTGCTTGATTGAATTCTTTACATCTACAGGTGACAGTTATCAGCAAACCGTCCACTCAATCCAAGACAGAGTCCAGGCTCTACAAAGACAAAGTGACTCTCTCCTGCAACTACTCCTCAGTAGACAACTTCTTCTGGAAACATCACATAGATTACATGGAAACAAAATGCAAAAAGGTGTTAAATGTAATGAGGATGGTCTCTGGTCTTTGCTGGGGAGCAGATAGACAGTCTATGTTGAATATTTACAAAGCCCTGATAAGATCTACTATTGACTATGGT
Organism: Merluccius polli; assembly: GCA_030340625.1. NCBI lineage: Eukaryota > Metazoa > Chordata > Actinopteri > Gadiformes > Merlucciidae > Merluccius > Merluccius polli. The sequence goes on along the minus strand of JAOPHQ010003135.1, from coordinate 345,627 downwards.
TGTGTAGTATATAGCTCTGCTTGTAAAACATCTCTCCTGAAGTTTGAGAGAATACAATGTAAGGCCCTGAGAATAGCTTTAGGAGCTATAAAAACAACTCCTACAAGTGCTCTGCTGGTGGAATCAGAGGAAACCCCACTCAGTTTAAGGTATAGGAAACTTTCCTTAACATATTGGGTTAGACTGCAGGGAAGTGTTTAACAATCCAGCAACATCAGTGCTACAATATTGCTGGGAGTATCTCAAGAAATCAAAGGGATTTGGATGGACCATTGATGATGCTGCAGATCAGTATGGACTAAAAGATCTAAAGTTCAGCCCTGCGTTAGCTACGAGTAGTGTTCCTCCATGGATTCTTCCTGTTCCTGAAGTAAATATAGATCTACTTGAAGAAAAGAAAGATCATCCAGACCAGCAAAGCTTTGCAATAGTTTGTAAAAAATATTTGAGGTCGTCATATATACACAGATGGATCAAAAGATATACAAAATGGCCATTGTGGCATAGGAATATATATTCCAGAATTCGACCAAACATATGGATACAGATTGAGCAATTTCTTATCAGTATACTCAGTTGAAATGACTGGAATAATAACTGCTTTGAGATGGATAGAGGAAGTTAAACCCCTTAAGTCAGTCATATGTACTGATTCAATGGCAGTCTTACAAAGCCTTTTATCAGGAAATTCAATAAGAGAAGACCTGGGGTCCGTTTCACAAAGCAGGTTTAGTGAAAACCCTGGGTTTATTAACCCTGAAATGAGGGAAACGCTGAGTTTTCCGTTTCACAAAGGGAGATAACTCAAACCAGAGAAAGAGGGGTAACTCTAACCTGTTTCACAGAGAGAGATAACTTACGCTCTCGGTCAGTTACCGTAGTAACAGACTCTATGAACCTAACCTGGTCGGGACCAGGTTTTACTCAATGGATCAATCTGTCTCCGCCCTCTTTCAGCCACACACGCCATTTGATTTCCTCATTCATTCAGTCAGCAGGCGAGGTTTGGCGTAGCCGTCTGTCAAAAATCATTTAAAAATCAGTGTTATTTCAGAAGTCCATTAGGCACAGTAGGAGGCGACTTTTTTCACGAACATGTCTTTTGACCAGTGCTCGAAGTGGAAAAAAATAAGTGCCGGTACTCCCTTATTCACATATAAGCGACGGGGGGGGCGCGCGATATTAACCCACCCCGGACCTACGACCGACGGGGGGGGGGGGGGGGGCGCCACTCCGGTAGATCCGCCCCTGGTTAGGGCAAAGTAGAGTACCGGCAGCCTGTGACAAGTGCCGGTGTTCTGCCAATTTCTGCTACCCATCAAATCCTGCTACCTAGTGGTTCTGCGCATGCGCATCTCGAAAATTCACGATCCTGCGTGCGCACCGATCAGTTTCTGCTACCTTTAGGCTGATGGTGAGTATTTTCTTTAAAACATGTTTTTAACTGCGCAATTATCTTACAAATATGTTTAACATTGCGCCTTTTCACCTGTAAGCACGTAAATATGTGCACACTTTTGCTGAATGTAGAAATAAGATGATATATGTGTTATCTTTACGGGTCTGGGAGCGGAGATTTCGTCGGTGGTGGAGGGGGAGGGGGGTGACGACATCTTGTCATGTTACACTGTTACAATGGCACTGCTCTCGTGCATCAAACACTGCACGAGAGCAGTGCCATCAAAACAGTTTCGTAGTCAAAATCCATACAAATTCCCTCACCTCAGGCACATAAGGTGATCAGTCTGTGTGGGTAATGTACTATACAGCAAGGTTACTTTTTACATTGTTCAACATAACTATTTATTACACTTTCATTTTAGTCGTCATTCGTTCAGTGCTACAGAAAACAATGCTTTTAGTGTCTATATAGCATAAACAATAGAGGTATTTGTGACACATATACACGTAGCCTATATTTAAGTATACTATGTGTGTGAATACGTTTTTGAAATGTATTTTATTTTGTATTCACAAATTATACATTTGTAGTGTACCATGATTTATTTACTCACAGAATGATTGGAGTTGCCACAGTTTAAAAGCTTATGAGAACCATTGTTTCTAGGGAATGCAGAGGACTTCTGTGTGGTGTGCTCCTTTGCCGAAGAAAATGCAGATGAGAGCATTGAAAAGGTAAAGTATGACATAAAATATGAGCTTTGTATTATTCATTTACTCAAAAATGTGTGTGCATAATACCATACAATGTATCTCATTGTAATGCTCTTTTAATTGTTTTATTTGGTAGGTGCCGTGCGAATTGTGCAGTCGGTGGGCACATTTTGAGTGTGCCCAATATGCCCATGAAAAAAAGGCTGTATATATTTGCAAGAAATGCATTACAATAAAATAGAGATTTGAGATCTTTTGGTTGTTTTTATTATTGGATCTTTTGAATAATTCTTATCTATTGCATATATAAACACACACAGAATCCCTTTCACAAATATATACAAGTTTTAACAATACTTTGCTACACTTTTCTTGTTGAAGTTATTTAGTTTAATTGATTATTGATGGGGTTTTTTGTGTTTATTATTTTTACATTACGTACATTGCACATACTGTACTGCTGAAATCTTCAATATACGTTATAAAACAGCATCAACAGTGTACAGGGTGTATAGGGTGAGTAGTGGTGTAAAATAACGTGATTCTGCAGTGGGAGCATTATTTGATAGAGGCGATTGGTCTATCCACATACGGTACTCCTGAAATCTTCAATGAAGACGTTATAAACAATCATCAAAATATGCTCCCCATGTTCATACAGTGTACATAGGGTGAGTAGTGGTGTAAAATAACGTGATTCTGCAGTGGGAGCATTATTTGATAGAGGCGATTGGTCTATCCACATACGGTAGGCCTACTCCTGAAATCTTCAATGAAGACGTTATAAACAAGCATCAAAATATGCTCCCCATGTTCATACAGTGTACATAGGGTGAGTAGTGGTGTAAAATAACGTGATTCTGCAGTGGGAGCATTATTTGATAGAGGTGATTGGTCTATCCACATACGGTACTCCTGAAATCTTCAATGAAGACGTTATAAACAATCATCAAAATATGCTCCCCATATTCATACAGTGTACATAGGGTGAGTAGTGGTGTAAAATAACATGATTCTGCAGTGGGAGCATTATTTGATAGAGGCGATTGGTCTATCCACATACGGTACTCCTGAAATCTTCAATGAAGACGTTATAAACAATCATCAAAATATGCTCCCCATGTTCATACAGTGTACATAGGGTGAGTAGTGGTGTAAAATAACGTGATTCTGCAGTGGGAGCATTATTTGATAGAGGTGATTGGTCTATCCACATACGGTACTCCTGAAATCTTCAATGAAGACGTTATAAACAATCATCAAAATATGCTCCCCATGTTCATACAGTGTACATAGGGTGAGTAGTGGTGTAACATAACGTGATTCTGCAGTGGGAGCATTATTTGATAGAGGCGATTGGTCTATCCACATACGGTACTCCTGAAATCTTCAATGAAGACGTTATAAACAATCATCAAAATATGCTCCCCATGTTCATACAGTGTACATAGGGTGAGTAGTGGTGTAAAATAACGTGATTCTGCAGTGGGAGCATTATTTGATAGAGGCGATTGTTCTACAGATCACAAGCGTACCTTACGTCACGCTTGTGACGTAAGGTAGCATTTTCTGATGGGTAGCATGATTTGATAGACTCCGCTATCGAGTCGCGCTACGGTAGCAAAATCTGACAAGGGAGCAGAAATTGGCAGAACACCGGTACGCAAGAAAAAGTGCCGGTACGCTAAAGGGTAAAATGTAGAAGTGCTCGAAGTGGGCCGGTGCGTACCGGCCCACTTCGAGCACTGCTTTTGACAACGATCCCGTGGATGGAGGTGCAGCATTACTGCGCAGAGAATTAAATATTCGTCGGGAGAGGGTTATCAGACCATAGATGGAGCCTTTCCAGACAATTATCATTTCCAGACAATTATCTTTTTCAGCGGTACCGTTTCACATCACAGTCCATCATTTACATACACAACCTAATCCGTCCTTACATTTGCAACATTACCAACCGTAGTCATGCTCTCACATCCCAGCAGATAGTGTGTTGCACTGCGTTTCTTTGCAAATGTTTTTTGTACAATGTCGGAGATGCAGAGCACTTGAGCAAGGCAACTGTATACAGTCAAATAGCCACTTAATATTTACTTTACAGTGTAAAACATGATCAAAATGATCATGCCGAGGTCTTATCTGTTTGAACAATGTCATCTTAAGCTGCTGCCAAGTGCGCTTCTTTGATTGCACCTAAATGAAATAAATGAATAGTTACCATTCAAGCATTTTTCCCCTGTAATATTATTGTGATTGCAAAGGACTACATTTAAACTTACGCAGCAGTGTTGCACTTCTTTCTAAAAACGTGTTGAAATTCGCCATATGAGCGCATTAGGATTTCCAATTCGAGGTTGGTGAAAAACGTAGACCTCCTCTTCCCCGTTGCCATGGTGACTCGTCGAATCGGGGCTCCATTGATGCTGGCTTTTTATAGTTGTGGTGCACGCGCTTAACCCTAGGTGGAACTCCTCTGAGTTGATCAAATTAACTCAAATCCGGTATTGTGGAACCGAAAACTCTGAGTTTTCTATCTCAGTGAAGATCAACTCAGCGTTTAGGATTAAACTCAGAGGTTGATGAACCTGCTTTGTGAAACGGACCCCTGGTTATAGAAATGAGACACCAGTTAGCACATCTTAGAAATCTTGGAATTGCAGTCCAGTTTTGTTGGGTTCCAGCACATATTGGGATCAAAGGCAATGAAGTAGCTGACAAAATAGCCAAAAAAGCACTTAAACAAGATCACATAGTAATCCATATTCCATTGGGGAAAGGGGAAGCTAAAGCGATAATTAAAGTGGAAACTATGAAAAGATGGCAGGAAGAATGGGAGGCTGATTTCAATGGGAGACATTTTTTCAAAGTTCAGAGTCATGTTGGGGGGAAAAGAGTCACAGCAGTGGGTGTTAGCAGAAGAGAAGAGGTAGTGTATACAAGACTGAGACTAGGGCACACAGGCCTTAACTCAACACTACAAATATTAGGGAAAAGTGATGGTCAATGTGTTGAATGTAAAGTTAGGGAAGATGTAGATCACGTTTTATTTAATTGTACAAAGTATAATGATTTCAGACAGGAATGGCTTGAAATAGAAGAATCAGGAATCCATAACATACTAGAGGAACAAGGTATGCAGAGAGATAGAATTAATGCTCTTATAATTTACCTAAATGATACAGAATTAATTAAAATAATGTAATTAGGTTTTTTTTTTTAATTTTAAATTTTTTTTTTTGATTTGCTTTGGTTTTGGTTTATTTGCTCTATTTTATTTACATTTCAAAATGAAAAAGCGATATAGTCTGGCCAGTCCCTTTACACACTCCTGTACAGTAGGTGGCGGTATACACACAGAATGCTGTAATCCGCCAATAAATAGAAGAAGAAGAAGAAGAAGAAGAAGAAGAAGAAGAAGATGTTTCAGATGATTATAGCCAAAACACGACGTAACAAAGTCAAACCTAATCTCACTATTGTTTACAACTGGTGTGTTGTAAAGACAAAGCATATTTCTTACCTCTGATACAATCAACGGGAAAGAGCAGATCCGCGGAGGGGGTTTTTACACAACCTGGCCAAACAACAAAATGACCAATAGGAGTCCTCTTGTATCCGCCGTCCAATCAGACGAGGGATATCTGTAGGGTTTGCCTGACAACAGCCCAAGACAATTCGCGCCAGTGAAACTGCCCAGGGGTGGGCTGGGAAAAAAATTCGGCCCGGGAAATTTTCGCGAGGGGACGCAAAGTCGTGACCATATTATGTTTGATTCGGGCATAAAAAGAATTTGGAAAACGGAAGAAAAGGCAAAGGTACAAGACTGTGTACATTATTTTGTTGACCGAGTGAGGAACTACTCATCCCGAATCAAACATAGTATGGTCACGACTACCATAACGAACGATTGGCTTGGTTAAAGGCTTAATACTCTTTTTATAAGGATTCTACAAAAAGTGGACGAGATAAATGCATGGGAAATTTACTTCCAGCACCGGAGCTGTTAAAAAGGGGGCGGTCACTGTTACGCTCTATAGGAGTCCTCTTGTATCAACTGTCAATAGACGACGTCACCAACCGTCATTAGATCGCGCGCAGACGCGCGCGCGATAGCCCCCCCAGGCTGAGGCAGACAGAAACGTGCCTCTGCACTGGTCTCACATTTGGGCTTATTCTGACAAAACGGTAGCTCCTATCTAGAAAAAAAACAGTGCTCGGTGCACTTGCTCCGTGGCCCTAATGACTGAGCTAAGTAACACAATAAATTATACATTCAGACATCATTTTCTATGTTTTTCTCTTGACAGTTGTTTGTGATTCAATATCCACGGTGAATGAAGTTTGGGCTCATGAAAATAGAAAGGAAAACCATGTAGTGATGTTAGTATTGAGCTCTCTATTCCTCCACTAGGGGTCAGCATTTCCTCGTAGGTGGAGGACTAATTGCTCTGACATGTCTGATCTTTGTTTCATCCTCAACTTTCACCATTAAGATATCAACAGCAGATATTTTCTCCTGCTGTTTTAACCCTACTGTAGAGATGGACACCTGGCTGTGGATTATTACTGCACTTATATTTGGTAAAATAAAAACTATACATGCCGCTTAATTTAGTTGACAAATTATATTTCATGTATTAGTTCCGACTTTCATTGTCAACCTGATTCAAGTTTACTTTTACTCCACAAACCGTCCACTCAATCCAAGACAGAGTCCAGGCTCTACAAGGAGACAAAGTGACTCGCTCCTGCAACTACTCCTCAGCTAACTCCTTCTTCTGGTATCTCCATGTTGAAGGGGCGTGGTGCATCAGCTGCAGGATATTTTGTGTCACTGTTGTCATATGTGCTTTTACTGTCTATATTTTAATGTTGTTCTTTGTCCTTTGTACTTCCCCTCTCCCTTTGCCCCTTAGGAGGTCCTTCACCTCCTACCAGGCCATTGCCCAAATAAGAATGTATTCTTCTTGCCTGGTTAAATAAAGGTTGATGATGATGTGTGTTAGTGTTGTGATCAAAAATAAAACCTCTAAACGTCATCGCTCTCTGATTGTTTCTGCTGAAAGAACCCACGGTGGCATCAGACCACGCCACACTCCAGTACCCCAGTTCACCTCCACAGCTTCTCGTCAGAGAATACAAGAAACTTCTCCATGTGTCATGTAGACATTTTCCCAGCAGAGGGCAGCATTGTTCTTGATACAGCTTAATGTGTTTCTACTTGACAGTCCGGATGATTTTGCATTACTGTAAACAAAACTGTCCTGTCTCTGTACTGTCTAACCCCTACCTGCTCCTTCATGACCTGTGTCTGTACCATCTAACCCCTACCTGCTCCTAATGACCTGTCTCTGTATTGTCTAACCCCTACCTGCTCCTTCATGACCTGTGTCTGTACTGTCTAACCCTGACCTGCTCCTTAATGACCTGTGTCTGTACTGTCTAACCCCTACCTGCTCCTTAATTACCTGTCTAACCCCTACCTGCTCTTTAATGACCTGTCTCTGTACTGTCTAACCCCTACCTGCTCCTTAATGACCTGTCTCTGTACTGTCTAACCCCTACCTGCTCCTTAAAGAATGATGTCACTTTTATACCAAACCCACCAGAGGTAGACACACTAGTCATGTGTATAGTAGTGTGTACTAGTGAATAATACAACAGTGCTTCCCACCCACTGTGGGCTAAGGCACAACTTAAAGTTATAGGGAATGATTAGGACAAATGTCACGCACGATATCATTACTAGGATATGTTATTATTATTTACTAATAATCAAAGTGTCAACAAAAGTATCACACAGATACAGTGTCATGATAGTCATAGGGGCAATGCATTATTTGTCAAAAATGTGCATAGGAATGGAGCAAGACGTTTCCTGCAGTATGTTGATGTTGACTTGCAGTATGTTGATGTTGACCTGCAGTATGTTGATGTTGACCTGCAGTATGTTGATGTTGACCTGCAGTATGTTGATGTTGACCTGTGGTATGTTGATGTTGACTTGCGGTATGTTGATGTTGACCTGCGGTATGTTGATGTTGACCTATTCTATTCTATTACGCTGAATAATTCATCAATAATTAATCAGGAACCACTGCACTATACCGGTTTAAGTTTTAAAGCACCCGGTCTAGGGTCTACATAGTGTACTTAGTAGTGTATATTATTATTATTATTATTATTATTATTATTATTATTATATATAGTGTATATTAATATTTTTTAGAGCCAACACTCTCCCATAGAATGTGAACACCAACCATTGTGAGCGACTGCAGTCTTAACCGACCAAATATAACACATGGACCACGATAAGGAGGGGAATCCACCTCCACATGCATGTCAGCAAGTTGACCATTTTATATGCACTATAGGGTTAAAGAGTCATGTAATAGAAGTATGGTGTAAATATGACAGAAACACACATTTAAGCATTTTAAAAGATCCCTGTTTTTTACCCCCTACAGAATCTGTGGGACGCTCACACACACACACATACACACATATACACATACAGCGACACACACAAACACACACACATACACACACACACACACATCCTGTGTCAACGAGGGTTGGGGAGCCAACAGCCGTCTGTGACGCCAACAGACACATCAACCACATCCTCTGGAAACACACACACACACGCACACACACACACACACTCGGCCCGACCCAGCCGATGTGGTAGAGTGGGAGTGGAAGGCAGGTGCACACAGGAAGTGGTTTGTGTGTGGGTGTATTTGTGGAACTCGCATGATGTTGCCATGGCAGCTGGGAGGCTGAGTATGTGCTGTCAATCAAAACTACCAACTTGCAGTTCACTGAAGTCAACTCACCACATGGTTTTTAAGGTCGTCGGCTTCATCGGACTCATCGGTTCTGATTTACAGTACTAATGCAAGGGAAGCCTCTGTAGGGCGTGTGCATCGTGACGACCGCCGCCATTTTGGGAGCATAGGAGCATTGTTAGTTATTATGTTGGTAGTCATGGTTTTCTGTAGCCTAGAAATCTAGACCCCCCCTAGCGGCAGCAAATATAATTTGTAGCCAGGCGGGTCTAGCACTTCTCCGTCATTTTTCGGTGCTGGAAACAGAAAATGTTAGGCCAATCACAGTGTGAGGGGCGGAGTCGGAAGCCGGGCTACCATGACGACAGAGTTGCGATGGTTCCGTGTTAGAGGTAAACAATGGCTGCTGCTGCTGGCGAACGGCTGTCTTTCGACTCGGCTTTCAAGACTTGAAGTTAACATTTTATTTGAGAAAAGAACAAAGAACGGCACTGAAGTCTTTCCTCGAAAAGAAAGATGTATTCAGAGTTTTGATTAATTACGTAGTCAGAGCCGTCGCCATGACTACGTCACCTTCTTCGTTGCTCTGATTGGTTGTAGCCAGGGCTTGAAAACGAAATTATTTTTCAATCGTTCCGCTCCGAACGGAACCGGTATATTTAACGTTTTCGTTCTTGCGTTCCGCCACCAACATATCGTTCCTGAACCGGTTCGGAACGTAAAATAACGTTCGTTCTTAACGTTCCGGCAGCGTTATTGGGCCTAGTCTATTTTTGCGGTCGATACCTTACAATAGACCGTTATTGGTATATAACCAGGGTGGTGGTGGGAATTTTTTTTTCATGAAATAGGCTATGCTTTTGTGAAATTTTATAGGCTATATAGAGAACGAAAAAAACCCTGTTATTAACCGGTTTTGGGGATTTCAGAATAACGTTTCTGTTCCGGAACAGTTGAAGACCATTTGGTTTTTGTTTCCATTTCCGTTCCTCGTAAAATTCCGTTCATTTTCGTTTTTCGTTTTCGTTCCTTGAACCGGTTCGGAGCCCTGGTTGTAGCGCTATCCTATTGCGTGCAGAGGGAATTTGAAAGACAACCGTTTATCCCGCCCACACTGCCAATGGAGCAGCGCCAGACCCGACATCTTTCTGATGTGGGTCTGGCTTGCCAGGCTAGGTTTTCTGGTCATTCCTTGTAATTAGTGAAATGATTCGTCATTATGGGAGACGTTGTGTTTAAACCGCCGCAGCGTTTCTCATGCGAGATGTGGTGACACAAAGTTTTCATGAAGTTTTATGAGTCAGTTGTTCTTATTCAAAGTAAGCTGTTACCTTAACAAGTACATGTTGTCTGTACAAAATATATGAAGTGGAGTACTGACCCCACAACTGACCTCATAGACTAGTGGCTCGTCGTGAGTTTGACTCCCAGCACAAAGGTACTAAGTTTGATCCCAATGCCTTGACTGAATTCTACTTATTAAAGTACGAGATTATTGTTAAAGTCTGTGTAAACCAAAAGTAAATATGTGTTTAGAGTTTGTCACACGGTAGTAAAATGTGTTATTAACCACCAAGCCCAATGTGAATGATTAAAAAAGTCTCCAAGTATGTAAAATTAGGATTCAAAATCATGAAAAAATAAGCGTTATTCTCAGCTCTGAGACGCTGGGGGCGTGTCTGCTGAAGGCGCTAAGCCACGCCCATTTACACAGGGAGTTTGCTTTACACGGTCTTTAAGTGTACTACTTAAAGTGGATTTCAAAAGTACAATCCACCTTTGTGCTGAGAGACAAACACACTGGACTTGGTTTCTTTAGAGTTGGACATATATTTTGTATAGATAACATTTACTTATTAAAATAACCGATTACTTACATCTAAGAAGGCCTTGGGAATCAAACTTAGTACCTTCGTGCTGGGAGTCAAACACACTGGATCCTATAGTATTTCTCCATGGTCTAGATAACTGAAGATACTCTTCCCTTACAGTACATTTTAAAAACTAAATCATACTGTGGCGAACGGTACGGGAGGAATGAGACAGGAGCCCAGGTTTACAACTCCCGTGCCCCATACACCGCACGACCCCGGGAGTTGCATTTATTTTGACACACTCACTCACATAGAAACACGGCACACCTGACAAACACAACTAACACTCTCACTCACGGTCCAACCCCTACCCGAGGTGCATCCCCCAGAACCCCTTGCGACCCCCATAGTGCCATAGTGTCCCTGGCAGTGGTCGCCACACAGCTCCCCCCTGAGGGGTCAGTCGTCCCCGACGACCCCCTCACCCGACACATAGTCCCTCAAGTGTTCGGGGGCCCGGCGGCGCCGGTTAGGCCGCTGGGGCGAAGTCCAGGCCTGGAAACCCTCCTCTCCGTCCTCTTTCCTGGGTTGGTCAGAACGCTCTCGTTCCGCCCGCTCCGCCTCGTCAAGCGCAGCACCGAGGTTCGTGGCCTGGAGGTCCCGCTGGGCTGCCGGGGCCAGGTCCAGAAGGACTTGCACCGCCGTCCCCTCCAACACTAGGACAAGCTGGGTGGCTGCGCACCAGTCGCGCCCGTCGCGACCGGTGACATGCCAGGAGCTGAAACGCCAGGAGCTGAAACGCCGGGCCATTCCTCTGTCTCCTCCTCTTTCGGACGCGCCGCCATAGGCAATCCCCACTCAGGAAAGGTCCTCTTCTCCATCGTTACCGTTCAGATCCCACTTCTGACACCAATGTGGCGAACGGTACGGGAGGAATGAGACAGGAGCCCAGGTTTACATGTTCACACAACTCCCGTGCCCCATACACCGCACGACCCCGGGAGTTGCCTATTTTGACACACTCACTCACATAGAAACACGGCACACCTGACAAACACAACTAACACTCTCACTCACGGTCCAACCCCTACCCGAGGTGCATCCCCCAGAACCCCTTGCGACCCCCAGTGTCCCTGGCAGTGGTCGCCACAATACTTTTCTACTACTAATATACAGGCCACTGTCAGTCTTGAATCAGCCTTTCAGCCCCAGATGACCAGACAGCCTATTACAATATGTATGCATTGTATGTATTGATGAAGCTAAGCACCTAGCTTAGCCTCCTTTTCTATTGAAAGTGGCTTTATAAATAAAGTGTATTATTTCCATTTAACTTTAATCTTCTTAATAACAGAGTTGTATTTGACTCACTCTTATTGCAACATAACTCAGCGGGGGTGAGCGGTTGGGGTCAGGAAGTGTACAACAGTGCAGACAAACACGACACAAGGCACAAACAAAAAAACAACCACACAATGCAACCATAGTTATCCGACAAGTGATTTCATGTACATTTGATATGTAACTAAATCATAGGTGTCATTTTCCCTGGGGACGCTGGGCACGTCCCCACCACTTTCTAAAATGGCCGATTTTGTCACTTTTTAAAACCGTAATTTGTTAAAAAATTTTCTGAAAAATAGCTTGCACCAAGAAATGTTAACTTACAAATGAGAACGCTTTGAGAAAGCTTTATTTGCACAAGAAAACATACAATGCAATGTAAATATAGAAGAAGAAATGTTTTTCATCTGCGCCCCTTTGTTCCCACCACTTTTTAACACAAAGTGACACCCTCAAATGATGTTAAACTGTTCATTTTTACATTTAAAAATCACTAAATCATTACCTCCTCATTCAGGAAATCACAATGGAAGAAATTAAATAACACTGGATACATTTCTTTGAATAAAAATAATGAATGTGTAGACAGTTTTGTTATGTGTACTAATGCGTATACATTGGACAGAAGACACATGAATTGTAGTACTGCTTTATTATATATTTACATTCAACACACAAGCCATAGGCACTCAGTACATTATGCAATGCTGTGAATACATCTTTAGCACTTTATTAATTTTAAAGCGAAGCAAGGTACAGGTAAGACATCTTTAAGAGCTCTGAAATAATGACAATAACACACTGAACTAAGAGCTTACCAAACATTTACAAGCTAAACTTTGTTTTGCCTTACAACACAACACAACATTTACTGAAATTAAGTTTGTGTGACATGATGTCATGTATGTATACACTTATATACCATACACAGTGGTTGGGTTGTGATATCACTGTTTACAAAATGTTTGGGCATAACCCAACCATCACACCAACCATTACAGTCCAGGAACACCAGTCTGGGGGGAAAGTTGTCTTCAGTTGAATCAGTCAGATGTCTCTGAAGCCCAGAGAATCTGAGAACAACGAGAGAGAGAGAGAGAGAGAGAGAGAGAGAGAGAGAGAGAGAGAGAGAGAGAGAGAGAGGGAAAAAGGGAATTATTATGGGGGGAAAAAGGGAAACAGAGAGGCAAAAAGAAAGGGAGACCGAGAAAAGGTGATTTAAACATACATACACACACACACACACACACACAGTGGCAAACAGACAGAGAGACAGTCAGAGAGACAGGCAGCAACCTACTCTAGTGGATCCACAGCCGTAGGGTGAGGAGGACATTGAAGGCCACGGCCTTCAGGAAGAGGATTCTCAGACCCAGCATGATGAGAGACAGGGAGTTCACCTTCTCGTCTGCAAACACACAAATAACCGTTAACAACATACCAGGATGTGTTGAGCAAAGGAGGAACATGTCGGTACATTGGTGCATAGAATCACAGGTTGACCATCCAGGTCCAGAAAGGAACGGTCCACCCCGGTATTTGGAGTCAACCGCACAGATTCGCTAACAGCCACCCACTCAGGGTACCAAATCAGGCGTTGCGGTGATTAGCGCAGGGTTGTGCGGCGGTGTGACGTCATGTTGTGAGCCACGCGAGCCATGCAGCCCAAGCGCACTACCCCCATTCCTTTTCTATTACTACTGGGCTGTACTTGCTGCTGTGGCACCCCCGAATTTCCCATCTGGGCTCAATCTTAGACCAGTTACAGTAAAGTTAGTCAGTAGCAAGAAAATATTGAACGTACCTGGGTCTAAATGGCCAGTACACGGGACATCCGAACCTGAAACGTTATAACAGTATACTGTCGGTTTTTACAATATATATATATGTTTGATAAATGGTGTAGTTGGATAAGTAGAATAATGATCTAAAAATATATATATATTAACATCTTTTTGAATAAAATAACTAATATAATATATATGCATGTCAAGGGCCTCTCTATATATCCTCAGATTTAATATTGTAATTCAATATTAGAATGAGATAATTATAATACAATTGTTATAATTCTAATTAAATAAGTGTTAATCACCTTCTGGACAGGTCAGGTCAGTGGAGATGGCCACCTGGCTGTAAAACGCCTCGCCTGGAGCTCTGGAAGCTTCCGATGCGCCAGTAAACACATCCGTCTGGTTGGTCCCCGAGTTGAAATCCGATGCCAGGCAGGCTACTGATCCATTAGGACTGAGTAGTTTGTAGTAGGACGGCGTGTGTTTGTCCGCTGTAAAATACAACACACATCATACTTGTTGATATGTGTTTGATATCAATGAAAGAGTCGTTTGAAACAGCGTTAAAACAGGGTAACCCTTCAAGTCCTTTATTATTGAGAATAGTCATTTTATATATTCACAATATCTACTGCTGCACTCCATTTGTCTGGAAGAGAATCATAAAGGTAGCTTTGGTTTAGATAATTCTGTTTGTTTAACCATTTAGGTATTTTGTATCCGCAATTGTGAGTATTGTAAGTTTTGCGATTTAGAATTCAAGTAAATTTAGTACATACATCTTTATAGTCTTTAAATATGCAGTTCATCAACTTACTTGACACAACAATAACTTTGACTCCAGAACCAAATTCAAGTTTAAAGTTGTTTGAATTCACACACTCACTTACCTCAGTTCAAAAACTGTTTCATTCATGCATATACAGTAGGCTAATATCTATCTATCTATATATCTATAATATGGTAACCAATTATGTTTTATACAAATTGTTTATACGTATAATGTTGCGAAACATCTAACATTAATACGATACTATATGTAAATCAGAAGTTTGTTTTTGCATGTTTTTGTACTAATAACAGAAATCATATCTCCCTTCTAACTAGATTAGTTTGATCAATATCATAAAACATAATATCTGTCATAAGTATGTATTTTAATAAATTGTTTTTAATCAGTTTTAGTTTTGACTGTTTAATTTATGTTCTACTATTAAATAAATGCTATTATAAAGACGAGTAAATTAACAAGATGAGTCTTAAACAACCCTCTCTGTATGGTTTTCTTACCTGTTTGGACAATTAACCGGATTCCAGTGCCAAAAATAATTTTATAACCAGCAGCATTCACACAGTTATAGACAAGAGTACAAAAATGGCATTGCAGCTACACTCTTCAACCTTACTCTTTTATATTTATTTTTTTTAATACAAATTCAAAGTGATGTTTAATTTAGTTAAATTACAGGACTAAACTGATTAATCAACCACTGTAGAGACTAATTGTTTGTTTTCTTGCTGTTGGCATTCAAGACTGCACATTCAATTGAATTATTATACTAATGCTTATAAATTCATATTCAAAAAACATATTGAATGGTTCATATTAGAAATCATATTATCATATTATTGCACCATCCAGTAAGTAACCAGAATGTCTTAATTATTATTGTATGAATTATATACATGGTATAAACATTTGATCAAGACATTTACCTACCAACATACTAAACTGGAGGATGATAACTTTACCTGAGATTTAATTATAGCCATGATCTCTAGGTTAAACTATTCTAAAATGAATGCTAATGCTAACTTTTGTATAAGTCATTATTGGTAGAGAAATGTAAAGTTATTTTGGACTAGGGTTATGTGTGTTAAAGTTTGAGTAAAAGGGCTAGATTTTTTGTCTGAGGAATGTGGCAAAATGACAAACAACACTGACGCGTTACTATGTGTAGTTTTTTTTACGAAATAAAAAAAAAAGAAATATCACCCTACTCCAAATAAATGTGATTGTACTCACTCGTTTGAATTACTACTTTAGTTGCGGCACCAAAAATTTGCCTTTGACCTCCGACCGCAGTCACACAGTACTTAGCTACCAACCGAAATCTAGTTGCTTAGCAGAAAGTTGTATGTAGAATGTTTTAGTAGTTATGTTTGCTTTTCGAAGTCGCTATTTAAAAAAGTATATATTTAAAACTAAATTATACAGCAGAAATTGATATTGATTTAACTTGTGTTATCTAACGTGTGCGTTGTGTTACATACATATTAGTAATGTATAATTGACTGATTGATTGAGATTCAGAATGTAACAAACAGAGGAACAATTAAAAAGACATATGGGATGAAATTAACTTACTTGAGACAACTTTCAGTGTTGTACCAACCCCAAAAAGTAGTTTGTACGTTCCTGAGCCAGTCACACATTAAAAAACCCTGCTACAAATACCCAAGAAGGACTTGGGGAAAAATGGATTCAAACTATTGAACAATACTTTTTGTTAGCTCTTACACTTGTTCTTCTTCTAGTTATTTTTCAATTATACTCATACATCTTTATTGTATTCATAAAATAATTCTCATTGAATGATCAAACATCTATCAGCTTCTTGACATTATTGTCAAAGAACCAAATGTGACCTCTATGTAAGGTGACTTTTAGTTAAAGGGGAACAGTCACGCTCTGCTATTTTCTAATATAAGAGAGTACTGCTTGTTGCGCAAAAAATCACGGTCTGCAACATCAACTTTGATTATGCAAAAAAGTTGCTTGAAAAGTTGGACATCATTGGTCCTATTTGGACCAATGGAGAACACAAATGATCTTGATCAATATATTCAATTATAATACCTTGATATTCCTCAAAGTTATTTCTTGGGACTTATTATTTTCAAAAACTAGATTGGTGCCTTCTCTAAAGATAACTCGAACACGGTCACACAACGGATTTTCTCTGAATAGAAACAACTTGATTCTAATCTACAAGCTGGACTAATTGGAATTCCAGGGACAATTATTTCAGAAATCTATTTGAGTTAAAAGAACAAAGTCAAATAAAATGTAAATAATTCTTACTGGACTCTATTAGGAGTTTTGTTCCTCTTCCAAATGTAAACTTCTGACCTCCATCATTCACACTGTGCTTCAAACTGGTTCAAAAACTCCATGCAAGTATGTTAAGTATGGTGAACAATATTTGAATAGTTAATCTACAATAGCTAAATGTTTTCCACACTTTGTTCCTGTTCTCAAAATAAAAAATACTATGAATTGTTTACTAAATGTGTACTGTTCTATGTGTTTAGCTGCAGACCAAAATCTACCTTGTTATCAGAAACCATGTTGTAGTACAGTGGTTAGTGATCTTAAGCTAGTCAAGTAAAATGTTGAGTTATGTGGCTATTGATGACCAGTAATGAATAACTAAATTCATTTATATTTTGTAACATTCCACTGCAAATGATAAGGTTCTGCAGTTCGATATTACCAACAAGGAAACTAAACCTAAGGACTAAGTTCTTCTCAGGTATTCATAGCAGTAAAACAGTAAATCAACCTCCAGTGATGATGTCACATTATACTATACCCTTAGACTTAATTTAGCTATTAAGCAATTAAAACAATATTTGGCTAAAGGATTGGCTTACCTGGCGCCTGGTTTTCTCAATCAACGCCACGAAATAGTATTTAGCTTCAAATCATATTGCAAAAATAAACAAAGGGCCAATTAACAAAATACTGCTTAATCCTTACATTAAGGGTAAGATTTACTTACTTGAGAAAACTATGACTTTTGTACCAGTCCCAAAGAGCAATTTCCCAACTCCTGAGCCAGTCACACATTAAAAAGCCCTGCTACAAATACCTAATGATGTATCTGACTTGATGGGAAAATGGACTGAAATCCGTGAACAATAGAATGTTTTCAAGGTCTCACACTTTTTCATTTAATTGTCATTCATAATTTCTGGCTTATTTAAATATCCCTTGTGTACCATCTCTCACTGTATTTTATTTTTACATTAAATATGTAATTTAAAAAAATATTCAAATTAGGATTTGATTTTCACAAAAATGACTCACTGGGATCAACGGCAACTTTGATTCCATCTCCAAAAACTAATTTCCAGTTTCCCGTCTTAGTCACACAATGTGTTTTCTTTTAACCAAAACCCTAAACAATAAGATGATGTGTCATCATTTGCAAACTGCTAAACATACCAAAATGCTGTTAAATCCATGTGTATTAGTTCTTTTCATGCATATTGACCTGCTACTTTAGGCTAAAGATGTCTCATATTATTACTGATATGGTTGTAAGAATTTAATATTATTCATCAACACAGTAATTAATTCTATAATTAAATCAAAGCATCATGTCTTCCAAATGTGAAGCTTTTCTGAAATCAGTTGACTAAAGGCATTTGTTAACATTTAAAGTTGATTTACGGTGACACTTCACAGAACTTTTCAAAACTAGCATTTCTGTAATTTTGAATGACATTCCATAACATTTTGTAACAAACAAATCCTTTTTAAATGTTTTTTCTATGTTTAAAGTTAATTTCTTGGTACTTGGAATTTGTAGATTTATTTACTCAAATAAATATTTTGAATTTAAATATTGAAAGTATTCTTACTGGACTCTATTAAGAGTTTTGTTCCTCTTCCAAAAATCAGTTTGCGTGATCCATCATTCACACTGTGCTTAGAGCTGGTTCAAAAACTCCACGTCTCAACAACATTCAAGGCAAGAACAAAGGCTATTGGGTATGTTTTCTTAATCCTGACAATGCTCACCAAAAACCACTATCAACTCAAACTTACTGGTGTAGTTAAACGGTGAGTTGGATGCCAGATACAAATAGGAGTTTTTGAAAGTTACACATTACGAGAAATTAGGCCAATAACATTTGACACCTCCTTGCACTTATGTCAATATTTCTATCTGTAGTAGTTGCTAATTAACATCCTTTGTGATATAATACATATTTCAGATATTTACTTACTAGATTAATTTGAGTTGTTCCACTATGATTTGACCATAAAAGAAGTAAGGACATCCCCAAAACTTTAGTATCTACTATTTTACAATGACGCTGCTACTACTACTTTCAAATATAAACAAAATAATAATATCAGTGGTTTGAAACTAAAGAAGGAGAATATTCATCATCCTAATTGTGCAAAGCTAAATGTCCATTTACAGTCATTGCTGGGTTACACAGGTTGAGTTTATTTTGCTGTACTATGTGAAACATTGGTAAATAAGGTAAAACCCAAATACATGTGATTATACTCACTGGTTTCAATTACTAATTGAGTTGCTGCTCCAAAAATGAGCCTTCTCCCTGCTGCATCACTCACACTGTGTTGAGCTACACAACAAAATCTACCTTGTTGTCGGGAACAGTTTTAGTACAGTGGTTGTGATTTAATACTAGGTTAAAACCTCACTGATGATGAAATAATGAATTCCAATTATGCTGTGTTCTATTGTCATTAATAATTGATAAAAGTGTAGAGCTAGTTTTAATTGTAATTTGTCAACTGCCAAAGATTATGTTTCTACAGCCCAACCTTAACACAGAGGAAAATACGCTAAGCAAATATAATAAAATAACTATATAGTGTTAAAACAAGTTCCGGTGGGCAGCATCACATGAATATGAGCATCACAATACATTTAATACATAACTATGGTGTTCATTACAATAACTTATTTAAGTCAGTTTGGATCTAATGGCTACCAACCATTTGGATGTAAGATCTACAAACTATCCCTTTAGATTAAATGTACTTCCCTTTTTTTTTTTCCCCCAGTTAAATTTCCCATTAATAACCTAAAGTAGGTTAAGTATGAAAACAAATTAATTTGCTGTAAATATATCATGACAATCATTGTTTGTTAACATTGTTTGATAGTCATTAAGGACAACATAAACTTACTTGAAGTGACAATGAGTTTTGCACCAGTCCCAAAGAGGAGTTTGTTATTTGAGCCAGTCACACACTAAAATGCCCTACTACAAATACCTGAGTTGATGGGGGAGAATGTTTTTAGATCTTACTGAACTCATTTGTATAGGATGGATCATTTACAGCAATCTGATTTTATATTCTCACTTGAGTATTACTCGGGTGTAATAGGGCTCAACAGCCAATTTGATTCCTTCACCCAAAAGAAACTTGCCTTTCCCAGTCGCAACATATTTTCTTTGAACAAAACCTGAAGCTGATGTTGAACATTACATTTAATAATACAAGATTTCTATTATGTCCATTAGAATGTGTATATTTTGCAATATTTCACAATTTTAAGCTTCTGCATATTTCTAACATTTGAAGTGCTATTAACTATTGTATTTGTTTCTTGTATCCAAGTATTAATTTGTATTTATCATTTATTATCTGTTTACTTGGTACTTACTGGTCTCAACAACTAGTTTAGTCCCTGATGCGAAGAAAATCTTCCAGCCTGTCCCAGTAGTCACACAGTAGTTCCTACCAAACTTAAAATTGTACTATGGATTCATTTCACTCTTCAAGTTGGTGTGTTTTTTTAAATAAATATGATTCGACTTTCAAACACTGTTCAATTCATAGTTAATACAGACTCAAATAACCCCACTAGTGGGCTTAACATTAATTAATGATTTTATTCCGCACAAATTACGTATGAAATGTTTCTGACCTGAAAGTCACCTGTGCTCTGAGGAATGCCTGAAAAAGATTTGTAATTATATTTTCAAAGTGAAATTACAAAGATAACTTAAGTAGATTAACTGTCAAGCTTTTTCAAGCACCAAAGAAGTTTTTTATGCCACCTGTATTCACACATCCAGAGACTTCAGTACAGAAACCTATTTACTATAAATAGTAAATAATACAGTATGCAGTATCATATTCCATATTGGTAGAAAATACTTGCCAGTTATAATGACTACATTGATGCCTTGGCCAAAGAGAAGCTTTAACCCTCCACCCGTATTAGTCACACACGGATTCGGTCCCCAGCAATAGCTATATCCATAGTATTTTAGTACAGTACATATGAATAACGTTATTCCTCAGTGAGGAAAAGTACATATCTCCTTGTGTGGATATATTCACTTTTAAACAACATAACCTTTGATAGAAACATAATGTTATTGTTTACAAAAGGCAATTTTTTAATCAGATACAATTTGCATCTTAAAAAAACATGTGAGTGTGTGTTAAAACTTACTTGATTCAACTATTAGCTTGGTTCCTTGTCCAAGTATAAACACATTCCCATATGTCACACAGTGTGCACTACCCTGACAATTACTCAGAGGTGACTGTGTAGAACATGTTATCTAATCTAGGATTTCTTTTGACACAATATATGTTTGGCAGAAGCAGTTAACCAATATTTTAAATGGATAGTACAGTAATGGGCGCGCGAAAATATAATCAATTTGGATACTATGAACTATTATCTGTCCCGCCGAAAACATTGAATGAGAAATGTACTTGTTATACTGTTTGCGCTTGTTTAAGGTAGATATAGATCAGAGAAATTGTATTAGATCAGATGAGATTGACATTACTACCAATATTAGAAATGTACTTACTGGAATCAACAAATAGATGTGTGCCTTTTCCAAAGATGAGTTTATATCCACCTCCAGTCGTCACACAACATGAATTGCCATATCAAAAAGCTACCAGCTACCTACTGCCCAACCAGAGACGCTAAGTGATGAATAATACAATCAAGATTTACTTTGTAAGAGATTATAAATGGTAAATATTACCGTATCGTTTTTAGATAGTAATTCTAATACTGAACGCTGTGCAGTGTTCATTTAGATTTGATACGAACAACTTCATCTCAAGGGAGAACTAACTCTTAAAAAATGTACTTATCAGCAAAGTTACAAAGCTATGTAATGAAAATGTCATGTGTTTGTTTCAAATGTCAAAATGTTTTATCTTACGTAATTCTACGATCAAAGATGTCCCACTTCCAAACACAATCTTTTGAGTCCCAGAATACACACAATGAGACAACACTTGACAAAAACATGAGGACTTACCTGAGCCTACGGTTAGCCTTGTACCCAACCCAAAGATAAGTCTGTTTTGCCCGGCATTCACACAGTGTTATTCCAGGATACGCAAACCCAGAGCAACTCTGGTTGGCATGGGCTGGGGGTTAAAACCTTTTTAATTGTAATAAAATACAAATTTAAATAAAATGTTGCTTAAACCTACACTATGTAACTTTGCCTCTGACAGCCATCACTTTGGATGACATTATTTAAAACTTTTTCACTGCCACCATCACTTTGTCTGAAGAATACAGTTCAATCAACCCAGGGATATTTTCTACATGAAAACTGGTGCTATTCGATGGTGAAAACATACTTTAGAAATGCAAAGTGAGACTTACTAGAACCAACAGAAAGTTTTACACCAGCTCCAATGATGAGTTTGACAGTGCCAGACTTCACAAAACAACAAGCCCCATGACTTTAAGTCAACAGCTGTTTCCTATCAATTCCTATATATGTGTCTGTTTCAGTTCACATTTCTCCAATGTTTGACGATAAGGATCAGGTCACAACAGTATAATAGCTAACAACTCTATGTCCATGTTGTTGAAAATTATAAATGATCTATATCTAGATCAAGACCGACCTATCAAACCTCAAGTCTACTCCAACAACATTTTTCAAACAATTTTGGAAAAATAATCAAATAGAAATCAATCTAGCCAGGTAAATTGAGATAATTCTTACTTGAGTCCACTAAGAGATTTATTCCAGCACCGAATAATATCTTCTCTCCGGCTCCTTGATTCACACAGCATGACAACGCATGACACAAACTACAACTAAGGACAGAACCGCTGCCTGCACTTTAAAGCACCACAAACACACTTCAAAACACTACAAACACACTTTATAAAACTACGAACACTTCAAAACACTACAAACACACTTTAAAAAACATAATGCTAAGATTTTGAGGATTATTAGAGCAAGTCTATTTTAAGTGCCTTTATGGACAAAACTTTAGTTGTTTTGCTTTAAAAGGCTTAGGTTTTAACATAGGCTACCCTGTTGGTAAAATGTTTTGATTATTTTATTGTTCTGTATTTATGTGAGATATGTTAGTTATTTATTGTTCAGACTTACCCGTATTCAGTACAAAATACTGTATATTTTCATAATATTAAAATAAACTTTTATTATAAAACTTTATATTAAGAACATTAACCTATCATATTTAAGTATAAATCCCAAACATAGAAATAGGAATCGTCTCAAATTGCATGATATACATTAATATAATATTATGTTCATGTATTACAATCTATAAATGATTCATTGTTCAATCTAATCTTATAGCATATACGGTATAAACTCATTAACTTTTAACTTACTGCTAGAAACAGTCAGCTTTGTCCCTTGGCCAAAAATAATCTTGTTTCCAGACACACAATGGTTAACATCACATCAATAACTGCAAGGTGTCACACATACAGTTTCACAGAAGAGAAACTCGTGTTTTAAGATTAAATAATATCTCATCATCTAATACATAAAACCTAATCCTCCAAGATAGGTTGGACCATTTCTTATGAACAATGAATGGTAATGTTGTCATTGTTTAGGCCATTACCTAACAATGTAAGAAATATGGTTGTATCAAGAAGTGTGTTAAATCAACTGGTAACAGTAACAGTAGGTATTTATATATTAATCATTATACAGTATATTGTGTGTGTGTGTGTGTGTGTATATATATATATATATATATATATATATATATATATATATATATATATATATTACTAGTAGTACTATAGTAGTATACTATAGTATTCACATGTGGAATACTATAGTAAGACTTTTTAACTGACCTTTTTCAACAGATAATTTGATTCCGGTGCCAAACATCATTGTATCACCTCCTCTTGGCCCACTGTGATCAATCCCTGTCTTAAAACCAACATGTCAACTTAGACTAGAGACTAGAGAACCAATAACCTACAGTTTACTCACCATAAACTAAATAACTAACAAACTACTGTCTACTCACCATATACTAAATAACTAAATAACAAACTACTGTCTACTCACCATATACTAAATAACTAATAAACTACTGTCTACTCACCAACTGAAGACTAAAGAACCAACAACCTACTCTACTCTGCATGTTTTAAATATGCAACCTCACACTCTCCAACTACTAGTTGAATTAAACTGTTGAAACGTATTTCTCTCCACAAGCAGTTTGGTTCCACCACCGAAGACAGGCAGGTTCTGTTAAGCCCATTCCCACCGTGCAACAGTGCCTGTCAAAAACACGGGTTTACCTCTGGCTCTCTGGTCTTACCTCAGGTTCTCTGGTCTGACCTCTGGTTCTCTGGTCTGACCTCTGGTTCTCTGGTCTGACCTCTGGTTCTCTGGTCTTACCTCAGGTTCTCTGGTCTAATCTCTGGTTCTCTGGTCTTATCTCTGGTTCTCTGGTCTTACCTCTGGTTCTCTGGTCTGATTTCTGGTTCTCTGGTCTTACCTCTGGTTCTCTGGTCTGACCTCTGGTTCTCTGGTCTTACCTCTGGTTCTCGGGTCTTACCTCTGGTTCTCGGGTCCAAACCTCACTGGACTGGATGAGGAGACGGAAGATGAGTTTATCCGCGGCTGCAGGTGACCACAGCACTGTTCATAGCAGGCAAAAAAACCTTGTTGTTATCCTCCTTCAATGTTGGAGAGAAATGTTTTCAACATGCTGTGGAAGGGTAAGAGAAGTAGAAGAAGTAGAAGTAGGTTCACTCACAGCCACGCAGGATGACCTGATGACCTGGATCCTGAACACACTGGTGACATCATCACAAGCTCACCTGGGGCCTGGAAGCAGCATGACACGAGCACACAGACACACACACACACACTCAATTGAATCATCTTTTTATCTCACTTCCTTTCCTTTCATTCTTACTCGAGATCAGTCAGATACCACAATCAGAGCAATAGCCGAGGAGCCCACCGCAGGACCGTCGGAACAAGACGAGGAAACACGTTAACCGGAGTCCAATACGTGAATGCAAAATGCTCATGATCCTTAAACTCAACGGAGAGGCTACGCTTCATTTAAGCCGACATATATTTTATTCTATACGTACAGCGACTTAATAATGGCCGGCAGAAAACCTCAAACACCACATCCATGTCTTATGACCTACTTTCTCTCTCTCTCTCTCTCTCTCCCCTCTCTCTCTCTCTCTCTCTATATATATATATATATATATATATATATATATATATATATATATATATATATATCTTCTCTCAGTTTTTCTCCATCTCTGTTTTTTAACCTAACTTAGTAGAGTTCCAGTTGTAACAAATCTAACTAGGCTAACTCTGGTGGCTGACTAGGCTAACTCTGGTGGCTAACTAGCTAACTAGGCAACTCTTGTGGCTAACTAGTCTGTGACCAGCTAGTGAACTGTAAACCTGTTGTTGGTCCATCCCCGCCCACCAGAAGTTAGCAACAGCTAATGAAGAACAGAAATAAATGTAACTTTACTGCAAATCTCTTATTCCTTAATTCCTTATGTATTGACTGAAAATGAAAACAATAACACACGTCGTGTCAGAGATTTACAACGAGTCACTTCCATCGCTGCTTCTGAAAATATTCACAGAAATAACCGTCATCTACTGGTCCCCAGCAGGGCAGCACCACACCAGACTACATCTGAAGCAACGCCATGTTCTTCTGCAATGCAAGTGAAAAACACAAGTCGGCCAACACAGCATTACACCGTAGAGGTGGATGGGAGGTGGATGTTACGCAGAATTACACAGGGCTTCAAAAAAACACTGTCACCTTCAATAAACTTATCTGTTTACATACAGTGAGCAGCCATAGTTGTAAGTGACAGACTTGTTTCAATGCATGTTGGGCAGACGTTCAGAAACACAGTCAGAGAATGAGATGGTAATCAGCGTGTTGGGTTTCCTCTGTTGCCATGGTTTCAGTTCAACTGTGGTTTTCCTCACTAATAACAAGCAGCACTACTGACTCATATGAGGCCCAGATAACAAGAGAAGACAGACAGGCCCCAGCTTTACATGTGTGTCAATAGTTTTAATTTGACCAAAGCCATACCAACTAAAATGATAGGGCCCCATCGTACCAATAGGCTCACATTTGTATTATTCATGAAATATTGTCGTTAACAGGGTGAATATCGATGCTTGAACATTGCAGTTATTCTAAAGTGCTCCCAGTTTTACCAAATGACTACAAACTAAGGAACCCAGTGGAAGAGCCTGATAACACATATAGTTGTGGTGTCTGAAACGTCCCAACATCTCTTCAGCTCGTTCACCAGCTGTTCACATTTCCCCAATAGCATCAAGTACCAACCGGTCCCAGCGACAGACTGACAGGTGCTGCTGGTTGAGCTGAACAATGAAACCTTTATTTAAAATGTTTGGACTGCGTTCATGACAGTTAGGCTTTACATTTTTCTTCAAAACAGCGAATTATAGCAGAGACATTTAGGCTGCTCTGTGTTTCTAGCACAACAGCATACAATATACAATCAAGGGCTGTAATAAGTATTATTAGTAAGTATAATAAGTATTATTAGTAAGTATAATAAGTATTATTAGTAAGTATAATAAGTATTATTAGTAAGTATTTGGGGCATAGTTAGGGTGACCAGATTTGAGTTTGCAAAAAAGAGGACACTTCAGCGGGGGGGGGGGGGGGGGGTCACATACAAATGTGCATTCATACAAATGTGTCAACAGACATGGTGACTATGTATGATAATGAGCTTTATTGGCCGGCCCAACACTAACAGAAAAACACTGCCTCAAAAGGCTATTTTGAACACTTGAACGTTTTAAATGTGCAAAAACAAACTGAAACAAAAACAAAACAAAAACAAAACAAATTGTAGGCTATACAAGTAGTCACAACAATGGTAAAATAATAATAATAAAAAATAATCTTTGCTGAACATATGTGTGTCTGTAGGTCGTTGGCACCTTTATTTGCGACCGACACGTAAGTGCCTGCTTTGCAGGTCAGGCACTCAGCTTCATGTTGATCTCGACCGAGACGAAAACATGGAAATGTATGTTTCAATTCGTCTGTGAACTTACACTTGCGTTTCGGCATGGCTGAAGATGCCGGGTAGCCATGCGCGTTGCCAGTGGTAAACAAGGAAGTGTGCGCTAATGAGGTGAACCAATTAAATGTTTAGGCTTAGAATATCGACCAATGACGGTAGCTCTAAGGTCAGGCTCTACACCACACAATGCAAAGCGAACTGTAGGGGGAGGGCGTGATTAGGCTACTAAGTGAATGAAAGAGAGAGCAATGCAAATTCGGTGAAAACACGTTTGAGGCTAGAATAACAAAATCCCGGACGATTTTGAAATTCCGCCCGGACACAATTTTAGGTTTCAAAAAGAGGACATGTCCGGGAAAAAGAGGACGTCTGGTCACCCTAGGCATAGTAGACATTTTAAATAGATTTTTTACTAAATACTAATCTTTCCCTTCAAATTCTCAAATTTGTAGATTACATCCAAATAATAATGTGTTTATGATCTATTTATTAAGACCAAAGGATGTAACCACTCGCTTCCCTTTTCGGACACTTTAAGAAACCTTTCTCGCTCCACGCCCAAATATTGTTAGTTGACGTTACCATTTAGTTGTGTATAACTAAGCAGCCTTATCTATCTTTCTGTCCATATTTAGACCCTTTAGAAGCGACTAAAGGTCCACTACACAACAACAGTACGCCTGCATCCTTAATACCCCCCTGACCACTTCTATGAAGGCATTCTGAACATCTTCTTAGCCTTGAGTCCATGTGTGCCTTGCGGTGGTCTTCTAGACCAGCAGACCTCGGACCACCAGCAGCATGTTGAGAGCGAGGGTTTTGGTCAAGACGAGTCGCAGGCCGTCTATCAGCAGCAGCTCAGCCTCAGCTGGGTATTGTCTGGACCGTCACGGCCATTTTCAGGAGTTGGGATTGGAAGATTGGAAGTTACAAGTGATGAATAGCAGGAATTGTATTGATTAATAAATAATACAACACCATACAGTACTGACAATCTAATTCTACATTAGTTAACCCGTGAGCACTAGCCTGGCAAGCCAGACCTACATCAGAAAGATGTAAGGTCTGGCGCAGCTCCATTGGCAGTGTGGGCGGGATAAACGGTTGTCTTTCAAGTTCCCTCTGCACGCAATAGGATAGCGCTACAACCAATCAGAGCAACGAAGAAGGTGACGTAGTCAGAGCGACGGCTCTGACTACGTAATTAATCAAAACTCAGAATAAATATTTATTTTCGAGGAAAGACTTCAGTGCCGTTCTTTGTTCTTTTCTCAAATAAAATGTTAACTTCAAGTCTTGAAGAGTCGCGGCCAAAGCCGAGTGGAAAGACAGCCGTTCGCCAGCAGCAGCAGCCATTGTTTACCTCTAACACAGAACCGTCGCATTTCTGTCGTCATTAGGTAGCCCGGCTTTCGACTCCGCCCCTCACGCTGTGATTGGTCAGACATACAAGACACACTTGGTGTTTCCAGCACCAAAAAGCGGACGGAGCTTTGCTAGACTACACTAGCTGCCAAATAAATTTGCTGCCGCTAGGGGGTGTCTAGAGTTCTAGGCTACGTGAGCACATAATTAACTTTAACTAAACATTTTAGAACTACAAAAAACATGGCGAAAAAACATGGCGCCGCACACTTCAGTGTATTGCATTTTCTGAACGTTTGTAGTTTTTTAATTCATTTTCCGGGTTAGGGTTAGCGTTTTGCCCGTTTTCAAGAGAGAAAGTATAACCTGATCATATTTTGAACATAGAGTTGTTTATAGAGTTGTTTACTCTGTAGCTCTGATACAGGAGTAATAACTAACCCATAGGACGGATGTCCACACACCACTGAACGTCAAATATCGCCGGAGACGATCTCCGTCAGTGACTGACGCTAAAGTGCCCTTAACGACAGTCGCTATTTGACGTTCTGGGAGTGAAACTGTGTTGTTCTGACTGAGTTTTCATAAAGATTATGCAATACATATTACACCCCAACTGTTTCTGTGGTGGGTTTTGAAAGCACTAAAGAAAACCGTGACCCGCGTCTTTGAGGTTTACACCCGCGACTCCGTTTTCAAAATCGCCCAATTTGGCGAGAAAACCGTGAAGCTGGCAACCCTGCATCACCGTCACCTTAATTATAATTTATGTATTTTATAACCAGCAATTTATGTATCTTATAACCATGAAATGTCCTTGTTGGTTGTGCTTTCTTCAGGCGCCTCCACAGTGCCACGCGTGGATACTGTAGGTACAACACGCTATGTTACGTTGAAATGCAACGTAATCCAGTGTTCACGAAAACGTACACTGTCAACGTATGCTTTTGGCGACTGGGTTGGGACAGCAGGGGAACTAACTGCTAAAGAGTTACCTTATGGACAGCAGGGGAGCTAACTGCTAAAGAGCACCCGATGGACAGCAGGGGAGCTAACTGCTAAAGAGTTACATTATGGACAGCAGGGGAGCTAACTGCTAAAGAGCACCTTCTGGATAGCATGGGAGCTAACTGCTAAAGAGTTACCTTATGGATAGCACGGGAGCTAACTGCTAAAGAGCACCTTATGGATAGCACGGGAGCTAACTGCTGAAGAGCTCAGTGTTTGTCCAGATGACTCCTTCCGCCTGCTGTTTCTGGGTTCCTTGAAAAGCCTTACGCCAAATGTTGTAATCTTCTGCCACTTGTACAGCAGTTTAATGAGATTGTTTTAAAGAGTGTTATATTGTATTGTAGTGGACACTATGTGGACATAATTCACCAGATCCTGTCGGTAGTGGGTGTTATGTACGGGAGGTTGTGATGTTGACTTCTCACTTCAAGGCATCTGTGGGTAGCCATGGCAACAAAGCCAGCGGGTTTTTATGCGGAAGTTGTATCGCCGCCATGTTGTTGTTCCGGTGTCTAAACGACACACAGCAGGTGGAGACAGAAAGAGGAGCTGCTCCTCTCTCATGTCCTACGATGTCACGCTTATACTGTTACTGTGGACCAGTAGATACTCGGATTCTGCAGAGATCGGGGCGCCATGGCCCAGGCGGTGCGGAGCTGAATATAGTATTGGTAAAAACACAAAGTGGATTTTTATGAATATTTATTTTGTGCAAATATTTACAAACTAAAATGAGTGTGCAGGTCGGGACTCGTAGCAGAGGTAGCGAGGGGACATCACTGTCTGTCCCTGTGTCTGATGGAGCTGAGGCACCTCCCGTTACTGCAACAGCTTATTCAACACTTAGTCAATGTTTTATTGTCCTAAAATTAGACATAATGACACCAAAACAACAGGTTATGACAAAGCAGGAACATGTCCCCTTGAAATGGTTTATTGATGACAACTATAGAAGAAAGTGAAACACATGATGGTATGTCATGAGGAAACCTAATGCATCCCAACCCTCTTCTAGAAGCTACAATGCAAACCAATGTGCAAGCTGCTACTACTATACCCATAACCAGACCTATCTAGTGGGCTCACATCCTTTGGCTGTGGCTCCATACATCCAGGAGCAAAGTACAGCAAAAGTGAGTGATGTGAGTTTGCCTATCTAGTTAACTCAGCTCTTGCTGTGGCGCCCTCTGCTGGATGTGAAGGGAAATAAGCCTAACGGTATTGGAGAGCCTTGGAGAGGCACGATGATGGGAGGAGGTGGCCTCAACAAAACAGTTCAGTAAAACTTGATTGTGACTCTCCTGTTGTACTTCAACTCGCTCTGCACTCCTTAATGTCGCAGCACCATGCGCTTTGCAATTGTGGTATGTTGCATTTTATGCGGTAAGATTTTTGTCGACGCAACAACTTCAGTTACGACTTCACGACTCCTACTTCGAGTCGTGAAGTCATCGTTGTCCCAAACATCAAAGTATTGTAGATTTGATTTGACGACGCTTTTCTGTGAATTGACTGAATCCACTTTTTAATTTCAGGTCAAAGCGTTGAAGACAGCATCAGTCCACAGAAGGATGTCCAACGTGCTGTTGAGGACGCTGGCGTGGTGCTCTCCTGCACATATAACAGCTCTCTAGTTAGTAGTCTCTTATGGTACCGCCAGTATCCTGGCTCCCCACCACAGTTCCTTATAATGGACTACTCTGGATACATTACTAGTCCAATACCAGGACTGAACATCACACATATCGAACAACAGAGGCGTGTGGAGCTAAAGATCTCCTCTGCTGCAGTGACAGACTCTGCTCTGTACTACTGTGGTCTGAGGCCCACAGTGACAGCAAACACAGACTCCCTGTACAAAAACCTGCTGAGCACTAAACACACTTCCTTGTCTTCATTGTATGACAATAGTGACATGATTGGGGCCTTTCTTCTCTGCTCTGGACCTTCTGCTTTACAAGCTTGTTTCATAGTGTTTGTAGTCCAACAGGTGGAGGTATCCTGACCATACACTACTGAAACAGAGTCACTGAGGATCATCTAGTTGGACTACACAATGTGAGGACCATCCAACAGCTCCATAAACCACTGTGGTATAGAAATGACTGAGCTACGTAACACAATACATTATACATTTAGACATCATTTTCTAAATGTGTTTCTCTGTTGACAGTTGTTTGTGATTCAGTATCTCAATATCCACAGTGAATGAAGTTTGGGCTCATGAAAGTAGAAAAGAAAACCATTCCTGCACATATAGTCCATGTAGTGATGTTAGTATTGAGATCTCTATTCCTCCACTAGGGGACAGTATTTCCTCGTAGGTGGAGGACTAATTGACACTTTGACATGTCTGACCTTTGTTTCATCCTCAACTTTCACCACTAAGACATGAGTTGAACACCAGATAGTTTCTCCTGCTGTAGAGATGGAAACCTGGCTGTGGATTATTATTGCTGCACTTTTATCTGGTAAACTAAAAGCTCAATATTATACGTGACATATATAGTTGACAGATGATATTTAATGTATTTGGCCTAGTTGCTATTTTCATTGTCAACCTGATTTAAGTTCACTTTTAATCCACAAACTAGCCATTGCTTGATTGAATTCTTTACATCTACAGGTGACAGTTATCAGCAAACCGTCCACTCAATCCAAGACAGAGTCCAGGCTCTACAAGGAGACAAAGTGACTCTCTCCTGCAACTACTCCTCAGCAGACTCCTTCTTCTGGTATCTCCAGTACCCCAGTTCACCTCCACAGCTCCTTATCAAAGAATATAAAGAGCTATCTGGATTTATTTAAAAAAGGACAAAGAAATGTTTCATCTGGAGATCTCCTCTGCTGTAGTGACAGACTCTGCTCTGTACTACTGTGCTGTGAGGCCCACAGTGACAGGAAACACAGACTCACTGTACAAAAACCTGACCAGGAACTTGAAGAGCATTTGTCATTGTCTTCAACTGTGGTTTCGGGGAGGGACATCTGGAGAGGCTCACCAGGAGTCTAGTAAAGACACAGTATGTTAAAACAGAGATACAGAGGTAGCCAGTATGTTGAGTAGCAGGGTTCCCATGTTGTTTGAGACGATGTCAGTCCTCTTTCTACTTGTAGTTTGTAAATTAACAGGTACGTCATGGCCCACATGAAAAGAGTGAAGATTAAAACGGATCTGTATCTCCATGGCAACATGTTTACAGATAAAACTTTTCTTTTACAGGTGTTTATAGTGAGGACCTCACTCCTGTCAAGATTGAAGCGAACAGTTTAGACGGTACAACTGTTATAACTCCTGTCCTACAACTTCTCCAGAACTGCTGCTTCTGGCGATGATTTCTTCTGGTACCGTCAGTATCCTGGAGACCCTCCACAGTACCTGATGTACATCTCTGGGTTTGGTAACACCAGGACAGCAGAGTCTCTTGGTTCAGACAAAAGGTTTTCTACTAAACTGACTGAAGACAAGACTGGTGTGGATCTGAAGATCTCCTCTGCTGTAGTGACAGACTCTGCTCTGTACTACTGTGCTGTGAGGCCCACAGTGACAGGAAACACAGACTCACTGTACAAAAACCTCACAGCTATTCAGTCACGCTATGAAATTAGTGCCATGGATTTGAATCTTCATTTCTAATTTAAACAGTGGTTGGAAAGAAAAGTTTGTTATAGTTTTCATAATATGTAATACAGATCATATTGAGTCAAACTGGGGTATAAGACAAGGATGTCAGTTGCCTTCTGTCATTTGTGTTAACGACAACTAACGCCCCCTCCTCTTCACCATCGCCAGTGATATCAGTGTCCTTCTCCATCAGAGTATAAATGATCTTCCTCTCTCTCTTCCCCTCCCACTGTCAACATGCAACACTGGCTGACTAACATCCTGGTTCTCACTCTCTGGCTCGGTAACTCTTTAAAGACTCTTGTTGAATCTCCTTTCATCTCTGATCTCAGTTGATTCATTCATTAATCTCCATCTTCTGTTCTTCCCCAGAGTGTAAAGGAGAAGACAGAGTGATCCAGACCAGAGAAGATGTCATTGCTACTGAAGGACACACAGTTAGTCTAGGGTGTACCTTTGAGACCACCGATACTAACGCCTATTTGTTTTGGTACAAACAAGATATCAATGACTTCCCCAGGTTCATTTTGTCACGCTTTACGTATGGAGGACTTAATGATGCGGAGTTCAACAAAGACAGATTTGATGCCCAAATCCAAAACACATCAGTTCCTCTGAGGATCCAGAACCTGCAGCTGTCTGACTCTGCTCTGTACTACTGTGGTCTGAGGCCCACAGTGACAGGAAACACAGACTCCCTGTACAAAAACCTGCTGAGCACAAAACACACTTCCCTCTCCCCTGAGACCAGGAGACGGACATTACTGACTAAACACATCAACTCATCACAACAGTGAGGTCCTACTTAATGATACATTTTTACCATATTCCAATTACTACATTTTCACATATTTCTGCTGTTGATTCCCATAATATTGTGAATATGTAGGTTTAAATATTTAAATTAAGGTTTAAATAGTTTGTTATTTGTGTCAGAAGTATATTGTCCTTTACTGGTACAGACATCGTCCTAACCAGGCTCCTCAGTTTATACTATATAAAGGAGCAAGATCATGGAGTAATGAGAATATTCCTGATACTCGTTATCAGTCCACAACATCCAGAACATCAACTGAACTCACCATAACACAGCTAACCCTGGCAGACACAGCTCTCTACTACTGTGCTCTTCTTAACACAGTGATAGAAAGTGTAGAGGAGCCTTTACATAAACCTGAAGACAATGATCTCCCTATTCCTCTAAGAGGAGGGAAGTGGTGATCCCACCACAACGTCTATCAGATGGATTGTGGTTCTTCATGGTTCATCAGACACTGTAGTTGCACCTGCTACTGATCCACTGTAGCAGGACACCCATGACAACCCAGTCTCACGTCAAAACGTGGAATAGCTACATTGGTCCACAGCGCAAAACGTAGTGGCTTCACAATAACGGCTCCAACATGGTCTTCTTCTTTCTTCTTCTTTAATGTGTACATTAAATGCAAACTAAAAAACAACTCGTATCTCCTCGATTAAATTATGAATTCTTCCTGCCGATCGGTACTGCGCATGTGCAACTCTCAACCAAGATGAAGAAGTGAGATGGCTCCCATTCATAATAGTTGTTGCAAACAAACGTTTGTAATATTTTCGATAATATGAAATATGGTTGACTGGTGACATTGAGTCAAACTGGGGTACAAGACAAGGATGTCAGTTGCTTTCTGTCATTTTCTGTTATGAACATTGAGGTTGAGATGCTGGAGCATAAATGATGAAGAGGAGGGGCCAGTGATGTCAGTGTCCTTCTCCATCAGAGTATAAATGATCTTCCTCTCTCTCTTCCCCTCCCACTGTCAACATGCAACACTGGCTGACTAACATCCTGGTTCTCACTCTCTGGCTCGGTAACTCTTTAAAGACTCTTGTTGACTCTCCTCTCATCTCTGATCTCAGTTGATTCATTCATTAATCTCCATCTTCTGTTCTTCCCCAGAGTGTAAAGGAGAAGACAGAGTGATCCAGACCAGAGAAGATGTCATTGCTACTGAAGGTCACACAGTTAGTCTAGGGTGTACCTTTGAGACCATCAGTGCTAATGCCTATTTGTTTTGGTACAAACAAGATATCAACGACTTCCCCAGGTTCATTCTGTCACGCTTTACGTATGGAGGAGGACATAATGCTGCAGAGTTCAACAAAGACAGATTTGATGCCCAAATCCAAAACACATCAGTTCCTCTGAGGATCCAGAACCTGCAGATGTCTGACTCTGCTCTGTACTACTGTGGTCTGAAGCCCACAGTGACAGGAAACACAGACTCCCTGTACAAAAACCTGCTGAGCACAAAACACACTTCCCTCTCCCCTGAGACCAGGAGACAGACATTACTGACTAACAGAGGTGGGTAGTAACGAGGTACATTTACTTGAGTAGGTTTTTGAAAAAATTATACTTTTAAATCAAAAAATTAAACTTTTTGTTTTAAATCACTATACTTTTTAATTTTACCCCCCCCCCCCCCCCCCCCCCCCCCCCGGCGTCTGGGCCCCGGTGCAATGCACCGTTTGCACCGTCGATAGTTACGCCACTGTTCGTAACACACATTTTTTTTTAAACCATTGCGACAAAAACCACATGCACACCGCTGTGTGTGAGTCCGTGGCCGTGTCCGCGTTGGCGGTTCGGTGCTGGGTCCGCGCCGGGCCCGGGCTGAGTCCGCGGCCGGGTCCGGTGCTGGCGGGTCCGTGCTGGTCCGTGGCCCAGCACCCCCCCGTTGACAATCGCGCACCCCCCCCCCCCCCCCCCCGTTGACAATCGCGCACCCCCCCCCCCCCCCCCCCCCCCCCCCCCCCCCCCCCCGTCGACAATCGCGCACCCCCCCAATCGCCCCGAATTTTGGTCCCACTCCAGCCCTGGTCCCCACCACTTCTAAAACCAAACTGACGCCCTTAATGATGGGCTTTTATTTTTTTAGATTACTCGCCAGAGTGGCGAGTGGTCTTCATAAATTACTCGACAAATACAAAAATTACTCGCATTTGGCGAGTAAAACAGCTTAATTTCAACCCCTGCTCTTAGGGCGTGTTCACACCTGGCGTTTTTTGTGATAGGGAAAAGTTGAGCCGACCGCTTTTTCAACCCAAAAAAAAGCTGGCAGCGCTTTTTGTCCTAAAAGCGCAGAGCGTTTTTTCTATTGCCTAGCAACGAACCCACTCTAGACCCCGACGTTACTCGCCTACTACGTATCTACAAAATGGCGGATCGGGAGGATCAACCCGATCTGCTTCCATATGGACTCTATTAGACATGTCGTACATCTCCACATGTTCCCTAATTAAAACTATCAATCGCTCCACCGGCACTTTCCCGAGTGATTTGTCCGCCATTGTTTCTTGTTTTGACAGTTGAGAGTTTCCGTCGTGACGAAGTGTCAATGTTCCGCTTGTGATTGGTCAGTTGAACTTTTTTCAACTTTTTTTTACGCTCGGTGCGGGAGAAAAAAGCGCAGAGAGAGGCGTTTAAAAAAACGCCGGGGGCGTTTTCCAAAAGCGCTCTGCTACATAGGAATACAATGTAAAAAGAGCGCTGGCAGAAAAAAAAAAGGTGTGTGTGAAGGTTACATGCCGCTATTCCGACATGCCGCTACTTAGACATTGACGTCTAGTGGTCGGAGTGGCGGCATTAATATTATTTTCCAAGCGTCCCACTACTGCGACAATTTTTTTCCCCCATTGTCTGAGTAGCGGCACTTTACTTTTTTTCAAACGTCCTGCCATTCCGACATGAGGCCATTAATATTTGTCATTATCATTGTACTTTAAATTAATTAATTAATGTGATTATACCCATATGTTCTGGACTTAGCATACACGCAGCTTAGGTGGCATGGGTGTGACAAATACATGGGAAAACAATTTCTAAAAAGAGCCAATCATCCAACTTCGAGGCTGCCCCTAGTTGGTAATATATAGGACTAGCCTATCCATATCAAATCCAAAAGCAACAATCTTCATAACAAAATCAGAGTATCCTTTTCAAAAAATATTATTTCGCCGTTCTTAAATTAGGCTTCCACAGCGCAAAAAAGGTAGGCCTACACCTTGAAACTTTGTTCAATCAACTTAAAGTCCGATTAAACTTCATTCAAAGGCAGTCCATAATTCTAATTAAATTGATTTCTAACGAACAAGTCCAAATTTCAGGTCCTAGAGCTTTATTCGTGCTTCTTCTTATATATTTTTAAGTAGACTGCTGGCCTGCACGCACAGAGTTTGTTTGATGCATGGAGTTTCAACCTTTTCCCCCCTGAGAGCTGAATAAAAATGAGGAGAGCTCCCTGTCTTTTACATAATGTGTAGGCCTAACATTTATTCACATGGCCGGTTCAAAATCACCTAGTTTTTGACTGAAATGTGTGCCGATATCAATTATTGTGAAAAACATTGTTTGGAGTAGAGGTCTGCACTCGCGATGCAAATGGAAGCTCATTGCGGGTGCGGGCGGGATGATAGAGGTAGGCCTACATTTATTCTATATTAATAACTATTATTATTATTCTATTGCACTTTCTATGAAAAGTAGGCCTAATTGTCGTAATAGCGGTACCAAAAAAGATCGGATGCGGGCGGGATGATAGAGGTAGGCCTACATTTATTCTATATTAATAACTATTAATATTATTCTATTGCACTTTCTATGAAAAGTAGGCCTAATTGTCATATTAATAACTATTATTATTATTATTCTATTGCACTTTCTATGAAAAGTAGGCCTAATTGTCATATTAATAACTATTATTATTATTCTATTGCACTTTCTATGAAAAGTAGGCCTAATTGTCGTAATAGCGGTACCAAATTGTAGTAGGCCTAATTGTCGTAATAGCGGTACCAAATTGTCGTAATAGCGGTACCAAAAAAGATCGGATTAGGGGCATGTCTAAATAGAGGCATGTCGTAATGACGGGATGTCGTAATGGAGGGTTGTCGTAATAACGGGCTGTCGTAATAAAGGGCGGACCCCGTGTGTGAACTAGGAATGGGCGATATTTTACCGTTTGCGATATATCGTCAAAAAATGTCCCCAAGGTAAGAATTTGTCATCTCACGATAATAACGATAAATTCCCGTTGATGACGTGTTTTTATTTGTATTTTTTTATTTTAACTTTATTGTATTTAGATTTACTCCCGTTTGATGACGTTGTGTGCGACCACGCACTCGCAGTCTAGCTCACGACAGGCACCTGCCTGCAGACCTCTTGGCTCACGTGAAGAACAATAGCAAACATGGCGGAAGGCGGAGCTGAGAGCGAGGAGCTCGTTCCTAAAAGAGGCTCCAGCTCAATCGCGCGCGATCGTAACACACCACGGACCTATGACCGGCGGGCGGACCTATGACCGGTGGGGTTGTCTCAAAAAGGAGGACAAATACGCGTCCGGCCGGACGCTGGACAGGGCTTTGAAAAACCGGACAGTCTGGCCTAAAGCCGGACGAATGGCCACCCTAACCCCGGATCTCCACCGGGGACGTGAGCGTCGCGTTACGGCTGCGTCGCGGTCGCCGCTGCTGATCGCTGCCACTTTAGTCAATGAGAGCATTTCCACCGGGCGCTGCGTAAAGGCCGGGGTATACTCGCCGTTCCCAAGCTGTTGCGCGACGTTGTGACGTCAAAATGACGTAGATCTCGCCGGCGCGACAGGATTTTGGGCCGAACGCGCCGTGTCGCGCACAGCTCTTTTTTTTTCAATGGCGCGCGACAAAGCGGAAACAAACACGGACGAGTTCGAAGGCACATTGTAATGCGCCATGTTGCTAAGGCTTCTTCCTTTATATGTTCTGTTTTATTGTGTGGTGTAGGCCTATATTCTTTCGCTAATAAACCGTGGTTTTACATAAGTGATGTCTACTGTTGTGGTCAAAGACGAGTGGAATTACGTGGCTGAAAAACTATCTCAAAGCGGCATTAAGTTATAAAATACAATTATATAAAATAATCATTAAGTTATAAAATAAAAGTATATAAGATAATCACTACGTTATTAAGATGGATGCTTACAAACACTTCATATGAGAACTGCTGCCATACACTGGACTGTTGATGGCTGACCAGGTGTGGCAGTGATGTAGAATAACAGCAATGTAAAGTAACAGCCATACTGCTGTATAGTGAGAGACATCCCGGTGAACTATTCTATGAAGACACGGGTGCCAGTATTAGCATATCTCTTCTTCTACTGCGTAGAAATAGCAGTCGGTCGCCTTTCCTCAGTGGCGCCACCTCTGTTCAGGAGAAGACTGCAACTACTGTCGCGGCCACCAGCGCGAGTATAAATAGTTACCGTCCTCCCGTGACGTCACATTGTCGCGCGACAGCTTGGGAGCGGCGAGTATACCACGGCCTTTACCGTCAATATCCACTATAAGCGAATGTTCGCGCGCGATATGCCGCCTCCATTCACTTTCTATGGGACGCGAGTAATTCGCTGTGCAAAGCTGGGATGTCACGCGGATAATTCGCGTATAGTGGATATTCACGGTTACGTCTCACCGTGAATATCCACTATAAGCGAATTATCCGCGTGACATCGCGCCGCCTTGCAGACTCGGTCGCTGGGGGCGTGTTGACTAGTGGATCAATTAGCTCCCGCCTGCATTGTGGTAATGAATCAGAGGGATCAACGTCACGGCCCGCGCCCACGTCCTGTTTGCTGAATGGTGACCGCGTGGATTCGCTGCGCAAATATTTGCATAAAGTTGAAATCTCCCAACTTTATGCAAATTCAGAAGCGGAGCCAGGCAGCGCCGCAGCTGGCTCCGCGCCGCAAACAATCCCAGCGTGCTTTGCGCAGCGAATTGCTCGCGTCCCATAGAAAGTGAATGGAGGTGGCAAATCGCGCGCGATCATTCGCTTATAGTGGACATTCAGCGTCAGCAGTGTCCCAGGAGCGGCGCGCCGCAGCCGCAACGCTATCTTTACGCAGCGTTCTATTTTTGACGCGAGCCGCTGCTGAACTGCGTCAATATAAACAGAGCAGACCGACCGGGCAGGAAGTGAAATAGTAAAAGCCATAGAGCATCCGTTATTACCAACACTGGTTGTTACATTTTGATATAACGTTTGACCATTAT
Organism: Merluccius polli; assembly: GCA_030340625.1. Taxonomy (NCBI): domain Eukaryota; kingdom Metazoa; phylum Chordata; class Actinopteri; order Gadiformes; family Merlucciidae; genus Merluccius; species Merluccius polli. The sequence continues at coordinate 305,550 of JAOPHQ010003135.1, read as the reverse complement.
TTATTTAATGAGTCGAGTATTATGTATGTGAGAAATTGCTCTAGTATCTAATTTGTGGCATGTTCCAGCCACAGGTTAATTTGCACAGACATATTTTATTTATATTAGAAGAGGTCATCACTGATTGGATTTAATTTTCAGTGAACTTTTATTTATTTTTTTATTTTATTTCTCAGGTTTTATTTGAAGTTAGGTTAGTTAGGTTGTGATTTTATAAGCTAAGAAAACCTGAAGGACAATGTTACTTTTGCTGTGTGCACTATTATCCCACTGTTTGTGTGAGTTTGAATAAATGTTGAATCTGTTCTCACATTTCAAACTTGTTTGATTTGAGTCATTGCAGTTTTGCAGTACAGGTGAATTGGTATTTTTTATCGTCACTTTTATCGTTATCGGGATAAATGCCAGAAATTATTGTGATAAATGTTTTAGTCCATATTATTGAAATATTAAGAATGCTATGCTATATATTAAGAACGCTATGCTAAAAGGCCCAAACGGTATCCCACAATAGTAAAAGGCCCAAACGGTTACTTAGAGCTAGAATAGCAGGGTCACGATAGACATTCACATTGTTTATGAATACTTCACCCTTCCCCCACATGTGAGCCAGTCCAAAACCAGACATAGTGATCATTGTTTATAGGCTCCCCTCCCCTCACAGAGAATCCCTTGCGCACCCAGATGTAACAAAAATGTCCAGGGGAGTAGCAGGTGATAAGCGCTACTGCCTGAGACTGAGAGCCATGTTAATCAGAGCGCTTGGTGATGTCACGCGGCCCAAACCTCGCACATCTTAGGCGGGGGAGGCCCGGTCAAAATGGGCACTGCGACTCAGCCTCCCCATGAAAGACGGGGGAAGCCAATTAAAGATGCCCTGCTATCTAACTTCAAACTAGAACTTGCCCTTTTTGAGCCAAAAAGTATCCATGTATCCGCTCATGATGTCATCCCCCTGGCCGAACCTGCCCTTTAATCTATATAGCCCCAAGGGACCTGAGACTCAGGGTTCACAATCAGCAGAACTTCCCCGGAGGCGAAGCTCTTTGTGACACCAGCGCTGTATTTGTTATTGATTGCCTTTACCCGTTGACATTGATTAGCTTTTGATTAAGAATAAATATACTCAGTTTAATTCAGTTTACATCTCTTTATTTGCTCCTCTTTTTGATCTGAACCCTTAAAGGGCCCGCGCCGTTGTTAGCCTAGCTTAGGCCGCATTTTTCTCCCAACAGAATGGTGACCCCGCGACGTGATTTTTAACAACTGCGGGAGAACCGACACAACGGCGGGCGCCTGCGCCGGTGACGCCACCAACCTGAGTCCACTGTCCCTGTGATCACACAACTGAGAGGTAAGCAGAACCTGTTGACAGACGTGTTCAAATCTGCGTAGTGGCTCATGAAACATAGTGGGGCAGTGGTCCAGGTAATGGTAAACTGTGCATAAATTGTAATGTTAATGTACTGTTAAAATAATACCTTCTGATACGAGTGTCATATCTAATACGAGTGTCGGACCCCGTCAACGACTATTGGCATAATTGTGTATGAGATAATAAGCCCGCGGAGGGCCAAGTAGGTTCGGGAAACCTAGACGCGTAACTGTGCATGAGGCGGCGTGTTCCATACTCTGACCCATCCCCGACCAGGTTATAATCCGGTTCCTAAAATAGAGTTTTTAGATCTAGGCGTACCGGCAGAGTGCTAAACGCACTCCCCGAGGGCATAAAGCTCCGCTTATAGACTAGACTCCGTAAGGTTCCGTGACCGATTCCTAAAATAGTTTTTCAGCTCTAGGCGTACCGGCAGCGTGCTAAACGCACTCCCCGAGGGCATAAAGCTCCGCTTTTAGACTAGACTCCGTAAGGTTTCGAGACCTAGACGCGTATAGGCAGCGTATCGATTACCCCTCCTTTCCGCAATTAAGTAAGCGGACCCCTAACCTAGGACCTCCAAAACGAGCGTTCTACCTAATTCTATACGTATTAGATAACGGATAGGACAACCGGACTGAGATTAAATAGTAGACCGGAAAAAAACATAGACATTCTAAAAAAGTGAGTGTTTTACCAGCCTCCGTATCCGCATTAGAGAATCGGATTGGAGATAAGAACGGGTTTGGGTACCCGGAGCCGCGATTGACTAACGGCATGGATGTATAGAAAACTCCCAAACGTATGAGGGGCCGTATAGGCCATAATTCAAACTTACCTCTCACACACACTACTGAAAATTAAACCTCTCACACTCACTACTGAAAACCTCTCACACACACTACTGAAAACCTCTCACACACACTACTGAAAACCTCTCACACACACTACTGAACACCTCTCACACACACTACTGAAAATTAGACCTCTCACACTCACTACTGAAAACCTCTCACACTCACTACTGAACACCTCTCACACACACTACTGAAAACCTCTCACACATACTACTGAAAATTAGACCTCTCACACTCACTACTGAAAACCTCTCACACACACTACTGAAAACCTCTCACACACACTACTGAACACCTCTCACACTCACTACTGAAAATTAAACCTCTCACACTCACTACTGAAAACCTCTCACACACACTACTGAAAATTAGACCTCTCACACTCACTACTGAAAACCTCTCACACTCACTACTGAGAACCTCTCACACACACTACTGAAAATTAAACCTCTCACACTCACTACTGAAAACCTCTCACACTCACTACTGAGAACCTCTCACACTCACTACTGAAAACCTCTCACACTCACTACTGAAAACCTCTCACACACACTACTGAAAATTAGACCTCTCACACTCACTACTGAAAACCTCTCACACTCACTACTGAAAACCTCTCACACACACTACTGAAAACCTCTCACACTCACTACTGAAAACCTCTCACACATACTACTGAAAACCTCTCACACTCACTACTGAAAACCTCTCACACATACTACTGAAAACCTCTCACACATACTACTGAGAACCTCTCACACTCACTACTGAGAACCTCTCACACTCACTACTGAAAACCTCTCACACACACTACTGAAAACCTCTCACACACACTACTGAAAACGGCCATCTATGCAGAAATGCAGATAATTCAGAAGTGTTCACAGACTGTAAATTAAATATTAAGTATAATTATACATATTATAACTGTTTTCTTATATAGTCTCCTAAGCCCTTCTAAATCATAAGGAATAATAATTAATTATAATATAAATCATCAAAACCATTGATAAAAGAATATACTGACACATAAATATTTTTATTATTTTATTATCTATTGCATATATAAACACACATACAGAATCCCATTCACAAATATATACAAGTTTTAATAATACTTTGCTACACTTTTCTTGTTGAAGTTATTTATTTAGTTTCATTGATTATTGATGTTTTTTTCAACAGTGTACATGGGGTGAGTAGTGGTGTAAAATTGCAGTGGGAGCATTATTTGATAGAGGCGATTGGTCTACAGATCAAATACGCTTGTGACGTAAGGTAGCACTTTCTGATAGGGTAGCATGATTTGATAGACTCTGCTAGTCGCACTACGGTAGCAACATTAGTAAATGACGGAAGTGCACTATTAAGTTGATACCTACTCATCTAGGTTTGTGTAAATTACACTTTGGAACTCAAACTCGTTTACAACGTGTGCTTACATTGTGTACATTAATGTTCCCTATCACAGCGTCCCGCTCCTATCACAGGAACCTAGAATCAATATGTTCGGGGGTTGTTAACACAGAATATTGTGTTAATATAACATGTTCATGTATTAAATACAGGATATATGCGTTATTGTAAAACTACTACGTTTTCCGCTGTGGACCAACGTAGTTATAGACTACATTTTGGTGTGATACTGGGTTGACGGGATGTGGTTAGTATTAGTTTTTGAGGTCTGCTACAAAAATCGGAAAATTCGGAGTATCCATAATACACGGCGTTTACCACTGCGGTCAAGCCAGCCGTGGTTCGCGTTTGCTTGGTCAAATCAGCCGCACATTTTTTTCAAGTGCGCGAATCTACTAACATTTACGGTATTCGTGATGAAACCGCTCTGAAGAGCTGCTGGTGGAACAGACTGCAGTCTCAAGAATAAGGATATTTCGCCCAACTTTGATGTGGAATAAAAACATTATTTTCCATATCCTTATTCTTGAGACTGCAGTCTGCCCCACCAGCAGCTCTTCAGAGCGGTTTCATCACGAATACCGTAAATATCGTAGATTCGCGCACTTGAAATGTGCGGCTGATTTGACCAAGCAAACGCGAACCACGGCCGCAGTCATTTACCCTTTGTTGCATTTGTTGTTTTGACGTATACATAACTAGAGGGTGCACTGTACTATCTGCGCACCCCCTTCTGAAGTCGAATCTCCCAACTGAAATGCATTGGTTTAAATGTCGTTCAGTCCAGCACGAAAATAGTCTGAGAAACGCTCCCATTCAAAATGCATGGGTTTCCATTTCGTTCTGTGGAGCACGAAAAAAGTCGGACAATCGTGCTCAGAGACACGATTCAATAGATTCATTTTCGTGACTATGAGCACGAAATTGCGTGATACCGGGTTGATTTATTAATGCTGCAGCTTGACTGAGGCGGACTTTTTCTTCCGTTACACTGAAATGCCTTCCGTTTCACTGAAATGCCTTCCGTTACACTGAAATGCCTTCCGTTTCAGTGAAATGCTCTCACACACACTACTGAAATACACTTACACACACACTACTGAAATACACTTACACATACACTACTGAGATACACTCACATACACTACTGAAATTTGGAGGTGGGTCTGGCTGCAGACCTCAGGCTTGCAGGCTTGTTTTTTCTAGAAGACCAAGTCAAAAAACAAAGTTTGAAAGTATTTATTTTATGTTTTAGTATGTTATTATATTAATGCCTTGATGATTTTGGTTATTATTAATCATCATTCCTTATGATTTAGATGGGCTTATTTATTATAGAAGACTAAATAAAATAAATATAAATATTTATGTGTCAGTATATTCTTTTATCAATGATTTCTATCATAATTAATTATTATTCCTTATGATTTAGAAGGGCTTAGAAGACTATATAAGAAAACAGTTATATATATATATATATATATATATATATATATATATATATATATATATATATATATATATATATATATATATATATATATATATATATATATATATATATATACAGTATATGTAGGAGCCATTCGCTGCATTTATGTTTAAGTTGATTTAATGACCCCTGCTGGCGAACCATGACCTTGCGAGCCTTGAAGGCCTTTTGCACCTAAAGGGTTAATTTACTCACCCGTGCCAATTAGTGGCGCAAAAGGTAAACAAAGAGTGTTTGGATTAGTTTTGGAATGGTCAATGGAATCGTATGGACGCCAGCAGGCATATGGTTTTCAATCTAGTCTAGTCTAGTTCACGTTTTCTGGTTTCTAGTTGTCATTTTATTTGAAGTCTAGTTGTCGATCTACTACGTTTTATTTGCGAGTTTATTTAGTAGTATTTTGTTTTAGTGACGTTGGAATAAACGAACACTTTATTGAAACCCCTAAGGCGTCCGAAGTGACTTACTGGAAGGCACTACATCGTTGAAAACCCGTCTGCAATCGTTGAAAACAATTGGAAAGTTAAGTTATAACCCGCTGCATTGGAATATATGGACAGTTTGGAAGTTTGATTGACGGATTAACTCTTGGGATTTACTTGGAAGATTGCATTCTTTAAAGTTTTGGATTATACGCGTTTCCTGCTGGAACTATTTGAAGATTTAACCTTTATCTAGGCTACTTGGACGTTTGTGAGTATAAACGCTGGACAGCAGTGGGCCGTCGCGCTCATACAAACAATTCGAAAGTGCCGACGCGCTTACACTATAAACTGAGTGGGCCTTTGTTCCTTTTCTCATTGACTGGTTGAATGTATTGATTAATGAACTTTTGTGTGTTGAACTTTTAAGTTAATCTTTGAAAATGTCTGACGAACAGCCTGAAGAGCAGGATCTGTCAGAAGAAAAAAGACTGTTTAAGTTAGTTGCCACTCGTAGGGGGAAACTTGGCGTTTTAACACGCAAACGAAATGAAATCGATAGTCTTATCGAAGCTGGGCAGGACAAAGAAACTGTTAGGAAACAAATTCATTCATTTGATGTGTTTTTCGCTGAGTTTATTAGTCTACAAGCAATTGTACAGCAATTAACGAAAGACGCATACGAAAGGGAGGCCGATAACTTAGACTGGTATCAACCCAAATTCTACCTCTTTAAAAGCTTTATAGAAGGTGTTACGAAATGGCTTGATACCGATCGAGATGACGAGAAAGAAGGAGAAGAAGAAGAAGAGCAGGACGATAGTGGTACTACTGTTAAGCCTCAGGACAGCGCATCTCAAATAGCGCCCAGCGTCACGCATAGCACGCATAGTAAAGCCGCAAGCGCTCGCAGTAGTGCGTCGCGAAATTCTCTCGCTCAACTAAAGGCCGAAGCGGAATGTGCAGCTGTTCGAGCAAAGGCGCAGGCTTTGGACAACAAAATTGACTTGGATATCGAAGAGGCAAATATCATTGCGAAATTAAAAGCACGAAGAGAAAAAATGTTTCTCGATTCCGAACTTGCTGCTGCAGAGGCAAAGGTTAGAGTATTTAGAGAAGCTGAAGAACAACGTTCATTGTCGGGCGTATACAAATTCGGTACACCAACGGAGTATAACATCCCTGGAACAGTACAAAGACCCGTGATGAGAACACAGATTGGATCAGCTCCTCGAACTGACTCTACGCAAACTGCAAGTGCGCAACGAAACGCAAATGTGAGCGTCTCAGTGCCAATGGGGATACACTCAAACGCCAATGACACAAACATCAGCGATGTTTTAAAAAGACAAACTCAAATCACTGAAATGTTAGTGAAACAGCAAACACTCTCTCTTCTGCCAGATATAGAAGTTCCTGTATTTGATGGTGATGCTCTTCAATATAGGACGTTTATCAAAGCATTTGAGCATTGTGTTGAGAGTAAAACTACAAGTATGGATGACCGGCTGTACTACTTACAACAGTACACAAGGGGCCAGCCAAGAAGCCTTGTTAGTAGCTTTATGCACATGGATCCCTCTGTTGCCTATAAGGAAGCTAAAAAACAGCTAGAATACAATTTTGGAAACAGCTATAAAGTAGCATCTGCTTACATGAATAAAGCCTTGAACTGGCCAACCATCAAACCAGAAGATGGCAATGGGCTTCGATCATACGATCTCTTTTTACAAAGCTGCTATCACACAATGCATGATGTCGATGGTTTAAAAGAGCTTGATAGTTCCACCAACTTAAGGATCATTGTGTCTAAACTTCCATTCAGGCTGCGAGACCGATGGAGAGCAAACGTGTGTAGAATGCAAGATCATAACCAACACAAAGCAACATTCAAGAACTTAGTTGACTTTATTGAAGGCCAGTCCAGAGCAATGCTTGACCCGATATTTGGTGACATACATAATTCAACAGAAAGTAGCAAAGTAGCAGCAAGACCTAAATCACAGAAACCATTCACCAAATCAAGTGGGAGAACCAGCTTTGCCACAACAGTCGATCAGCCACCTGAAATGAAAAAGAATGAGTCACAATATGGACATAAACTGAATACAGCTGTTGAAAAGCCTTGCTTGTTCTGTGAAAGAAATCACGCATTTGAAGAGTGTGAAAAGTTTAAGTCCAAACCAAATAGTGAGAAAATTGAATTCCTGAAATCAAATGGAATGTGCTTCGGTTGTCTATCAAAGGGACACGTCAGCAAAACCTGCAGAAACAGAATGAAATGTGAAACATGTTTGTTGTCTCACCCAACCATCCTTCACATTCACCCTGGAAAAGGAAAAGATGGAATTAAAGATGACCGCGTCATAACTAGAAACAAACCACTGAGCAGTGCTATGGTATCTGTAAAAGATGATGATCTAATGGGGGTCAGTCAATCAAGGCAATGCACTCTCGCTATAGTACCAGTGAAAGTAAAAGTCTCGAATTCAGACAAAGTCATAAACACTCATGCATTTCTGGATCCCGGTAGCTCAGCTACATTCTGCACAGACTCACTGAAAAGGAAGTTGAACATCTCCGGTAAAAACACCACAATACTCTTGTGCACAATGGGACAGGAGAAAAACGTTCACAGCAGTATAGTCTCTGGTCTTGAAGTCAGCAATATGGAAGGTCTGTTGTACCATAAGCTCCCAGAGACCTACACTCAAACAAAGTTACCCGTTTCAAAACAACACATACCAACACAAGAATCAATAAACAAATGGAAGTACTTACGTGAGGTGAAGATCCCACAACTGGATGCCGACATAGAGTTGTTAATAGGCACAAACGCTGCAAATCTAATGGAACCTTGGAAAGTGATCAACAGTAGAGGTAATGGGCCATATGCTGTTAGAACACCATTAGGATGGGTCATCAATGGGCTCATGCAAGAAACAACATGTCAAATGCAAGGAAGTCACTCATGTACTGTAGTTAATCGCATATCTGTAGCAAATTTGAATGACTTGTTGATCAAACAGTATCATCAGGATTTTCCAGAACTGGCAGCTGAGGGGAAATCAGAAATGTCAGTGGAAGACAAACAATTCATGTCTATGATGGAAAGTTCAAAGGAACATAGAAATGGTCATTATTACTTACCGTTACCTTTTAAAGAAGATGACGTAATGATGCCAAACAATTATCAACAAGCACAGCAACGCATTACGTCTCTGAAAAGAAAACTGGAAAAGAATGAACAATATCGTGTTGAATATACTGCATTTTTAGAGGGAATGATTGAAAAGGGCCATGCTGAAGTGGTGCCATCTGACGAACTGGAAACACAACGTGGAAAGGTGTGGTACATTCCACATCATGGAGTGCACCATCCAAAGAAGGGTTCCCTGAGAGTTGTATTCGATTGCTCCGCATCCTTCCAGGGAACATCTTTGAATAGCAGATTGATACAGGGTCCAAATCTCACCAGCAACCTGGTAGGTGTCCTGTTGCGCTTCCGCCAGGAGCCAATTGCCCTTATGGCAGACGTAGAAGGCATGTTTCATCAGGTGAGAGTTATGGAGGAGCATGTGGACTTTTTTCGCTTTCTATGGTGGCCAAATGGTGACACAGGTCAACCATTGAAAGAACACAGAATGGTTGTTCACTTATTCGGGGCTACATCTTCGCCAAGTTGTGCAAGTTTCGCCCTCAGACAAACCGCTGAAGATTTTAAAGATCTCTTTTTGCCTGAAACAGTGCAAACAATTAAGCAAGACTTTTATGTCGATGATTGCTTGAAATCGGTGGCCACTGAAGCTGATGCTGTGACTTTCTGCAAAGAACTTGAAAGAGCTTGTTCAATGGGAGGCTTTCGTTTGCACAAATGGATAAGTAACAGCAGAACAGTCCTAATGTCCATCCCACAAGCAGCCAGAGCAAAGGAGGTCAAAGACCTTGACTTGGAATCCAGCGATCTTCCTACAGAAAGAACTCTTGGCATACAGTGGCACATAGAAAGAGACAAACTCACTTTCGCAGTGAGCCTGAAACACCAGCCATGCACTCGAAGGGGAATACTGTCCATCATATCCTCAGTATACGATCCTCTTGGCTTCATCTCTCCATTCGTCCTTACTGCAAAGAACATTCTGCAAGATCTTTGCAAGCAGAATTATGCCTGGGACAGAGACCTACCAGACCACTACACACAGCTGTGGCAAGAATGGATGGCAGGTCTAAGTTGCATTGGAGAGCTCAGTGTCAACAGATGTCTGAAGCCAAAGACCTTTGGTGCGATAACATCTGCACAACTGCACCACTTTAGTGATGCGTCTGAAAGTGGATACGGCTGCGTCACGTACCTTCGTCTCACAAATGCAGATCTAGAAGTGCACACCTCATTTGTAATGGGCAAATCTCGTGTTGCACCATTAAAGCGAACTACAATGCCAAGAATGGAGCTCACTGCAGCAGTGCTTGCAGTGCGAATGGATAGAATGATCAAAGCAGAATTACAACTTGCTCTTGAGAACTCAATCTTCTGGACAGATAGTATGTCAACACTAAAGTACATTCAGAATGAAAACAAAAGGTTTAAAACATTCGTAGCCAACAGAGTGAACACAATCAGAGAACTGACTAAAGTAAGACAATGGAAATACATAAACACTAAACAAAATCCAGCTGATTGTGTGTCCCGTGGTCTCAAGGCCAGTGCTCTTCTGAATTCAAAAACTTGGCTGAATGGTCCAGAACTTCTCAAGTGTTCGGAATCTGAATGGACAAATTCCAACATTGCCATACAAACAGACGATGAAGATGATGATGATGTGGAAGTGAAGAAGGATGTTCTCATCACGAACTTGATTGTGAAAGAAGAACAGAATCCTACGCACACATTCATACACTATCACTCAAATTGGAACAGTTTAACCAGAGCAGTGGCATGGCTACTTAAACTAAAAGACATACTTTTGCAACTGAGTCAGAAAAGAAAGGAAATACTTACCAACATGGAAATGAAGGACTCAAATGCAGAGAAACAATGCCTGGTGGAAAGAGAAATGCAAACAGTCAAAAAACGCATGAACATACAACAGATCACTTTAGAAGATGTCAAAAGAGCAGAAAATGCAATTGTACGCTTTGCTCAAACGGAGGCATTTCCGGAAGAAATGAATACTTTGCAAAAGAAAAATGCGCACGTCAGTAATCAAAGCCACATTCGTAAACTGGATCCTATACTGCAAGACGGATTACTTCGTACAGGAGGAAGACTAAGCAGAATGGCTATGCCAGAGGGCCAGAAACATCCTGTAGTACTTCCAAAATACCATCATGTGTCCAAACTGGTGTTGAAACACATTCATGCACAGCTAGGCCACTGTGGAAGGAACCATATGTTGGCTAAACTGCGACAGCAGTATTGGATCCCAGCAGCGAATTCCCTCGCTAGAAAAATACGGTCTGAGTGTGTATTCTGCAGGCGCCTACATTCAAACCTAGGACAGCAAAAAATGGCAGAATTGCCAAAAGAAAGAATAACACCAGACTTGCCACCATTTACCTTCGTTGGAGCAGACTTCTTCGGTCCAATCATTGTCAAAAGAGGACGCAGTGAAGTTAAAAGATATGGTGTCATTTTTACATGTTTCACAACTCGAGCAGTACATCTAGAAATAGCAAATTCACTTGACACTGATTCATGTATCAATGCCATCCGCAGATTCATAAGCAGACGAGGGCAGGTTCAGCAAATAAGATCTGATAATGGAACCAACCTGACTTCAGCTGACCGCGAACTAAAGAACGCCATAAAGGAGTGGAACCAAAGCAACAAACTCCAAGTTGTTCTGCAACAAAAGGGAATAACATGGATTTACAACCCACCTGCCGCTTCACACTTTGGAGGAGTATGGGAGAGGTTAATAAAGCAAGTCAAACAAGCACTTCTGTCACTGACAAAGGATCAAATACTGGACGATGAATCTCTTCACACTTTCATCTGTGAGGTAGAAGCCATAATGAATAGTCGCCCACTTACCATGAATTCAGATAGTCCAAATGACCTCGAACCTCTAACACCAAACCACCTCTTACTTCTCAAAGGGCAACCCATATTACCCCCTGGTTTATTTCAGAAATCAGACATGTACAGTAGACGCAGATGGAAGCAGGTACAATACTTAGCTGACATATTTTGGAAAAGATGGGTTAGAGAGTACCTCCCTAACCTACAAGAAAGACAAAAATGGTTGAAACAGAAAAGAAACTATGCAAATGGTGACATTGTGTTAATAGCAGACCCTACCGCCCCTAGGGGGTCTTGGATGTTAGGGAGAGTTGTTGACACAAAGAAAGATTCAAAAGGAATTGTCCGTAGTTTGACTTTAAAAACAAAGACAAGCGTTATAGACAGACCAATTACAAAGGTTTGCCTATTGTTGGAAAATGACATGTAAATATGAATGTCCAATGCATGTGTGATGTTTGTTTACCTTTTAGGAACTGGGAACTGACATATATACTGATCTTTACACGCGCACAATGGACCATGGACTATTCGAGCAAGGAATTTAATTTCTTGCAATGTGCACACATGCGCACATACACATACATGAACACTGAACAAGACGGACTCTAAAAAATGAGCTATTGCATTCATGAACTATGATTCTGATGGACTTTGATCCGAATTGAAATAGATATTGTTTTGAATGAACTGAAAGAACATTGACGCGTTTCAAATGAAACTAATGTACTCATGTTTTGCATGTATGGACAATTCTTATCACTGATGATTTTGATATTGATATCTTTATTGTGTATATTGGGACATATGGCTCCATATTTTTTTGTTTATTTGTTATTGTACCTATTTAGCCGGGTAGCAATAAGAGGGCCGGTGTGTAGGAGCCATTCGCTGCATTTATGTTTAAGTTGATTTAATGACCCCTGCTGGCGAACCATGACCTTGCGAGCCTTGAAGGCCTTTTGCACCTAAAGGGTTAATTTACTCACCCGTGCCAATTAGTGGCGCAAAAGGTAAACAAAGAGTGTTTGGATTAGTTTTGGAATGGTCAATGGAATCGTATGGACGCCAGCAGGCATATGGTTTTCAATCTAGTCTAGTCTAGTTCACGTTTTCTGGTTTCTAGTTGTCATTTTATTTGAAGTCTAGTTGTCGATCTACTACGTTTTATTTGCAAGTTTATTTAGTAGTATTTTGTTTTAGTGACGTTGGAATAAACGAACACTTTATTGAAACCCCTAAGGCGTCCGAAGTGACTTACTGGAAGGCACTACAATATATATATATATATATATATATACTGTATATAGCACAGAGGAAGGTTTTCAGTAGTATGTGAGAGAGGTTTTCAGTAGTGTGTGTGAGAGGTTTTCAGTAATGTGTGTGAGAGGTTTTCAGTAGTGTGTGTGTGAGGTTTTCAGTAGTGTGTGTGAGAGGTTTTCAGTAGTGTGTGTGTGAGGTTTTCAGTAGTGTGTGTGAGAGGTTTTCAGTAGTGTGTGTGAGAGGTCTATTTTTCAGTAGTGTGTGTGAGAGGTTTTCAGTAGTTTGTGTGAGAGGTTTTCAGTAGTGTTTGTGAGAGGTCTATTTTTCAGTAGTGTGTGTGAGAGGTTTTCAGTAGTGTGTGTGTGAGGTTTTCAGTAGTGTGTGTGTGAGGTTTTCAGTAGTGTGTGTGAGAGGTTTTCAGTAGTGTGTGTGAGAGGTTTTCAGTAGTGTGTGTGAGAGGTTTTCAGTAGTTTGTGTGAGAGATTTTCAGTAGTGTTTGTGAGAGGTCTATTTTTCAGTAGTGTGTGTGAGAGGTTTTCAGTAGTGTGTGTGTGAGGTTTTCAGTAGTGTGTGTGAGAGGTCTATTTTTCAGTAGTGTGTGTGAGAGGTTTTCAGTAGTGTGTGTGTGAGGTTTTCAGTAGTGTGTGTGAGAGGTCTATTTTTCAGTAGTGTGTGTGAGAGGTTTTCAGTAGTTTGTGTGAGAGGTTTTCAGTAGTGTGTGTGAGAGGTCTATTTTTCAGTAGTGTGTGTGAGAGGTTTTCAGTAGTGTGTGTGAGAGGTTTTCAGTAGTGTGTGTGTGTGTGAGGTTTTCAGTAGTGTGTGTGAGAGGTCTATTTTTCAGTAGTGTGTGTGAGAGGTGTTCAGTAGTGTTTGTGAGAGGTTTTCAGTAGTGTGTGTGAGAGGTCTATTTTTCAGTAGTGTGTGTGAGAGGTTTAGTGTGTGTGAGAGGTCTATTTTTCAGTAGTGTGTGTGAGAAGTTTTCAGTAGTGTGTGTGTGAGGTTTTCAGTAGTGTGTGTGAGAGATCTAATTTTCAGTAGTGTGTGTGAGAGGTTTTCAGTAGTGAGTGTGAGAGGTTTTCAGTAGTAAGTGTGAGAGGTTTCATTTTCAGTAGTGAGTGTGAGAGGTTTTCAGTAGTGTGTGTGAGAGGTTTTCAGTAGTGTGTGTGAGAGGTTTTCAGTAGTGAGTGTGAGAGGTTTAATTTTCAGTAGTGTGTGTGAGAGGTAAGTTTGAATTATGGCCTACACGGCCCCTCATACAAACGAGTGTTCTACCCCTTCCCTATTCGAGATCAAAATAACGAATAGGATCAACCGGAACCGCGATTGAATAAGCGGACCGAATAGCTGGGCCTCCCCAAACGAGTGCGCCAGGCGCGATTAGACTGGAGCGCAGATTGAAGTAGGCAGAAAAGGGGAAACCCGACGGCTCGGCGCCCTTAAGGGGGAGTCGCGGGTGAGGACGTCGGTAAACGGTTACCGAGGTTGCTCATAATTTGGTGGTACCACGTGCATAACTCTGAATACCGGTATTTGTCTATATTTTGGTGTGATTGATTGTCCCTGTATCTGTGTGTGCGATAAGTGCGCGGCTCGAGTCGGAGTGTGTGTGTGTGTGTGTGTGTGTGTGCGAACAGCCCCCATCTGACTGTCTGTGCGCAGGCCTCTGTGTAAAAAAAAAAGTACTTGAGCAGCTTTGTTGTTTATACCTGATCGCTGTGTGGTTTATATCTGGCCACTGTGTTGCTTTTAATTGTTGGATTAGTGATAGGTATATAGAGAATATATTACCGGATCACTGTGTTGCTTTTAATTGATGGGTTGGTGATAGATATATATATTCGTAAGTGGAGGATATATTATCTGATCACTGTGTTGTTTACCATTGCTGTGTTGGTGATAGATATATATATTTGCGGAGTGGAGAATATATTGTCTGATCACTGTGTTTCTCACAACTGCTGAGTTAGCAATGGATTGCCTGATCATTGTGTTGCTTAAAACTGCTGTGCTGTGGTTGAGAATAGACGGCCGCCGAGCCATAGGATAGAGCGGTTAAGCAAGTGTAGGAATAGAAGAAAGGATCAGGAAAGTTGCTAAGATGTGCGATCGGAAGATCGGTAAGATGGAGAGAGAAGTCCAGATGCGGAAAGTTGATGTAATCCTGGCCGCGAGCACCGAAGCGGGTGCTGGGCCAGAGGGAAAGAAAAAGTGGTCGAATAGTACAGACAGCGATGGGAGAAGCAAGGGTGGGTGTCCAAGACCGGCCTAGCCGAAGCTCATCTCCGCAACCTGGAGGCTGAGGTAACTAGAGAGACAGCTAGGGCAGCCCGCCGTACCCTGCCCCCGACCCTGACCATGGCCGTGACTGAAGACAAACGACCCGCAACGGCCACCCCTGACCCTACCTCCCCGACTGCCCCTCCCGTGACCCCTACCTCAACCCCGACTCCGACTACCAACCCCGGCCTCCCGGCGACAAAAGAGCAGAGGGCTCTACTCCCCTACCCCTCCCCTTACTAGCGATTGGAATGTGCTCAAATAAATTGTATTAAGAATAGTGTTTGTATACCTAAGAGTCAGGTAATAGGATCGAGTGGCTTGGGAAGCCTGTAGAGAGCAGGGGTAAAGTTAAAAGGTGGGAGGGGAGCAGAGCAGCTTTACATTCACTTGGAGGGGACAAAGAAAAAGGCGTTGGCCCTTCTGTTATTTGGCGCGTAAGAGAGAAAATTAATAGGGATCATTAGGCCTAAAGTTAATTTTAGTCTATACGTTTGGTCTTTGAAAAGTGCCTAAGAACGGATGTGTGAGAGACTGTAAAGAAAAAAGTAGAATAAACAGCAGTTTTAGATATTATTACATTGTGTGAGCAGATGAGAGGATGAAGTTACTTATTAGTGATTGCGCTTTAAATATTATTAATGATAAGTAGTTTAATTACAGGAGTGACGACTCCTTATGTAAATATTGTAAAAAACAGTTTTATTATTTCTTAAAGTTGTGAAACTATTTAGATTACACAACTGCTGATGGAAGCCTATAGAAAGACTCGCAGAGGCGATGCAAATGATTCTCTATCCAGGGGACCACTAGGTTTCCCCCTCTGATCCATAAGGGCGTTGGCCCGGCTCCGGTCTCTCTGAAGTCACTTTAACAAGTGAACTGCGCATGCGAGGATTTTAGGAGGAGCTACAGGTTACACAGGCACGTGACCACGCCCCTATTGCACTCTTGGAGCTACAAGGGGGGGAGAAGGCAGAATGAGGCCTAGTACAATAATTCTGTTTATTGGTGGTCATTATTTGATCATGAATTTTCTAATCAAGACTTTTAAATTCATAAATAACCCTATGTTGACAGATGTTATTACAGCGATAAAATATGTTCTTATGTTACAACTGAATGATTACATTTAAATTTTGTCCTGTCATTAATGTGAAGCAAATTTGCTTGAATAGACATTGAATTCTCTGTTTTGTTTTTGTTTTCCTTTATCTACATTTGTACGAGAATCCTAAGCGAAGGAGGGGACCTCCGTGGCCAGGGGGTTCCTCTCCAAAGGGACATCTCAAACGTTTCGTATGATGATAATAATAATGATAATACATTTGTTTGAAGGTGTCTTTCGAGACACAGGGTCGCCTTACAGTGCAAAGTGGTAAAGGGACAACCAGCTCAGTATGTCCCATGGGGATAACAGACTTAGAGGGGTTAGAATAAAACATGAATAAAGAAAGCACTGTGATCATTAGAACGTTTAAGGATTTGTTGGGACACAGAGAGTGATTTCATTTTGTTTTGGTTTTTTGTTCTAGTTATTGTGTTTTATTTGTTAAATTGCCAAATTGCTTTGGTCAGACAAATGTTGTCAGGACATGCCAACAAAAGTGTCTGTCATATGAATGAAGTTAAAGCAGGTGAAGACAACAGCTCCCCTACTGTTAGAAACCTGCACTGCATGTTGTAGTCCAGGAAGTTTCTGCACACATGCTTCCCGTGTGTGTGTGGGTTTGATAGTTGTTACCCCCAGTGGCCAACTTGCAAATAAATTTACAGCTTGAGGTACTGAGCTACTGCTAACACAATGGAGTTTAAGAACAATCACCATATTGTACCATTTTTATGTAATTACTCCTCTTCATGTGACTAGTTACCTTTGAATGATAGTTACAAGGTCTAGGACGACGATTGAAGCCATTTCACCTGACTGGTTCCATCCCGAGATGGAAGCCATAGTACGACAACACATCCACAACTGCCAGACTTGCCAAGCCCACAACTCCCGACAAAGCCAAAAGTCACCACAAGGCCACTTCCCCGTTCACTCCCGTTCCAAGAACTGTGCATAGACTACACCGACATGGGCAAAGACAACCAAGTGAGAGGGTGTTGTTATCTGTTAGTCATAATAGACCGATTCTTTAGATGGGTAGAAGCTTTCCCCGCCAAACACAAAGACGCCCAAACGGTAGTAAAACACCTGCTACATGACATTATTCCTAGATGGGTCTTCCCCAAGACCATAGCCTCAGACAACGGTAGCCATTTCGCGAACAGACTGCTAGATGAGGTAGAACGCGCCCTAGGACTTGATCACCGATATCAGGTCCTCACACTCTGCCTATAGGGCCCATGTCAGATCACTTAGATGAAGTCCTGTTAGAATACGTCCAGGCCCTAACCCTTGTCTCTCGAGCTTTGTTCACCCAGGTTACCGCCCCGTCGCCTCAGGTTTCCCACCCGGCTCCTGACCCTACCTGGTGACTGCATATACGTCAAGGTCCACAAGAGGAAGTCACTGGGTCCGAGGTGGACAGGCCCCTACAAGGTACTTTTGGCTACCCCCTTCTCTGTCTCCCTACTAGGCAAGAGCGGAGCGGAGTGGCACCACCTGACGCACACCCGGAAAGCAGATGGGCCTGTTTCACGCACCTATGGTCAGGTTCATGCCGATCTACAGGCCCTTGAGGAGAAGCAGCCCGCCAACCTACAGACGGAGCCATAGGGGACATATGGGGAGGAACGAGAGCTTGGGACTACTACTGGGAGCATTGCTGAGTGTGTCAGTTGGCACGCTGCTCCTGTATGGTCTCTTGCGACTCATCCTGCCCGGCCCTGTTCCAGTCCCGACGACCCCTCAGAGATGGGACTTCCTCGACTACGACAACGCCACCGGCACCAAGGCCAACAACACCAACGCCAACAGCATCAACATCAACGCCACCTGCGCCAACGACACCCAAGGTACTGTCCATAACCCCCCACTTGTCTACAACCCCCCTGCCCGCAGACGGAGAACCATCCTCCCCCACGACGACCCCAGGCGCCAAGAAGAAATGACTCAGACCCCTGCCTCCGCCAGTTTGATGGCGTTCAGCTCACCCACATCAACGGCACCAAACGTATGTACTCTATTCCCCTGCACACCCTATTCACTGCTGCTATATGGAAACGTCCCGGCTCTAGGTGAGAGCATGACAACAAGTATGTGTGCGACGGACCGATAGAGGGTAAACCCGAATGGCAGAAAGGCACGTCCAGGGGTTTTGGTCTAACGGGGTGTAGAAATGCGGGGCACATTCTATGGGACACCAGAGACAAAAGGGCGGGGACAGGAATGGAAGGGAGCGGCAAAAGAGCGGCTAGAGCTTACACCAATCCTCGCGCACGCTCAGACGATACTAGATTACTCCAGGAGGGCGGGGGATTGAGTATGGAAGGAAAAAACGTGATCCTCACTCTCACTTCGGTAGGCGCTCACCAATATCAGAATCCTCTATGCCCCTCCGCACCAGACGTTTTATATCTAACTGTGGGAGTTAGTATGTGGGGAGCATGGGACCCCATGAGCGTCGTTAGAGTTAACATCTTGCCCGAATCGCACTCGTCAACCCCGGCAGTTACCTATTCCGATCAAGGCGTGACTATATTCAATGTAGAGTCCACTAATGACATCCCCACCCACGACGTATTCGCCCAAGCCACTGGGCTCTCTGAGACTAATCAATGGTTAGCATGGCTAATTGGCACTGTTCGCCTACAAGGGCTGTCTGATTGCGTCGCTTGTGCAGCAGCTCGTCCCGCCTTAACTACCATCCCTGTCTACCTCAATGCGACCGACGACTCCCGTGGCACCTATTGCATGCTGCGGCTCTTTATGGAAGCACACCCCAAGAATTGTACTCTCCTCGGGAATTTGTTTCCTCCCGGTCTAAACGAGACGACTCCGCCCACCTTCACTGCACGACCCGCGTCCTATTGGTGTTTCACTCGAACGGGTAAGCGACCGGTAGGTGATATTCCCGCGGCATGGTGTGAACACACAACTAACGTTACTGGATGGTCAAATATGACTCACCTGACTCTCGGTCGAATGGACCTTTATTGGCTATGCGCTACTGACATTCTGCGATTGCGTCTACCTAAACACTGGTCGGGGACATGTACTATCGTGCGACTGACTGTGCCTGTGACCGTATTCGTCCAAACGTCTAACGCTACTAACAATACGGCCCCTGAACGCGCCCGACGTGACACTACCTACCCCGCCAGTTTCGACCTCACCCAAAACTCTCCCTGCTACATCGACGCTATAGGCATCCCACGAGGCGTTCCAAACGAGTACAAATTAGCAGACCAGATTGGGGCCGGATTCGAGAACATACCGATCCTATCAGCTCTCTTCCCTATTACGCCAAACAAAAACGTAGATCGCATTAACTATATCCACTACAATGTGCAACGCCTGGCCAACCTCACCAGAGATGCCGTGGAGGGCATCTCTACCCAACTCGCTGCCACCTCCCTAATGGCATTCCAGAACCGCGTGGCCCTGGACATGCTCCTTGCCGAGAAAGGAGGTGTCTGCGCTATGTTCGGCGACCAGTGCTGCACGTTCATCCCCAACAACACAGCCCCGGATGGGTCTGTTACCAAAGCACTCAATGGTCTCCGAGCCCTATCCACGGAGCTGAAAGAAGCCTCTGGGTTGGACAACCCACTTGAGGCCTGGATGCAAGGCCTGTTCGGCCGATGGAAGGCCCTTGTCATGGCCGTCCTCACATCCCTTGCCTGTTCTCTGGCTATTCTTATCACCTGCGGATGTTGCTGCATCCCCTGCGCCCGTACTCTTTGCCTCAGACTCATTGCCACGGCCCTGTCCAAGGAGAACGCCCCCAAAGACTATGAACACCAGATGGTCTCACTCCTAGTCGAGCCCAATTGCGATGACGACGATTACCTTCGCGATGTGACCCTGAATGTCTACTAAAATCGTACGAAGTTGTTCCGCTCCCCTAAGGCATGAGGGACAACTTCGCTGTATTGCTTATACGCTGTTCCACCTAATACCTCCTTCCCTCCCCACATTCCCTTTTGCTTATGCATGTCCCACGTGATGAGTGTAGAGTCAAAAGGTATGTTGGCATTTAAGTCTTACGTTGGGGGTGTTACCACCCTGCTACATGGATAGATAAGGACTCCGCTAAAGAAAGTTGCTATTTAGCATTTTTACATTTTTATATATATATATTCACATTTTTGCATATAATCAGTTTTATCCTCTCCTATATGAAGACATATATATATATATATCCTAGAGCTCTACCCGATCCACCGTTGAATAAACAGGGGTGAAGCATGACCCATGGAGTTATGACCCGAGAGAGGTGGCTGAGGGAAGAGCTGAGCATGTATCCTTATCCCATCCCCCGCTGTTTTATGCATTATGATCCCGTTATTACATTTTATACTTTTGCATTTTACTAGTAACATTTGTTAGATGTGATGGTACTGCCTGTGTCTGACCTCTAGGCGGAAGCCGCCAGTTGGTACCGACGGGTAGCCCATCTATTGTGATGCTGTTCCATTATATACGTTTACCTATGCATGCTTATGTGCTGTGTTTATGACTAAGTGCCTATGTCCAACAGGTGTTTTTTTTTAATGTGAAGTCATCTTGCGATGACTTGAGAGGGATATATTGAAAACCACCTGTTGCTTTACGACTGTTTTACTATGTACCCCTGAGTCTCAACAGGTCCGCCCTAAAAATGTGTATTGAACTGGCAACTCTAAATGAGGAACAAAAATTCGCAATTGGCAACCGTGTATTGTAAAATCTTTTATTAACACGATATATTGTTAGGCGTAACATATATTGAAAATATATTGAAATATTAAGAATGCTATGCTATATATTAAGAATGCTATGCTATATATTAAGAATGCTATGCTATATATTAAGAACGCCATGCTAAAAGGCCCAAACGATATCCCACAATAGTAAAAGGCCCAAACGGTTACTTAGAGCTAGAATAGCAGGGTCACGATAGACATTCACATTGTTTATGAATACTTCACCCTTCCCCCACATGTGAGCCAGTCCAAAACCAGACATAGTGATCATTGTTTATAGGCTCCCCTCCCCTCACAGAGAATCCCTTGCGCACCCAGATGTAACAAAAATGTCCAGGGGAGTAGCAGGTGATAAGCGCTACTGCCTGAGACTGAGAGCCATGTTAATCAGAGCGCTTGGTGATGTCACGCGGCCCAAACCTCGCACATCTTAGGCGGGGGAGGCCCGGTCAAAATGGGCACTGCGACTCAGCCTCCCCATGAAAGACGGGGGAAGCCAATTAAAGATGCCCTGCTATCTAACTTCAAACTAGAACTTGCCCTTTTTGAGCCAAAAAGTATCCATGTATCCGCTCATGATGTCATCCCCCTGGCCGAACCTGCCCTTTAATCTATATAGCCCCAAGGGACCTGAGACTCAGGGCTCACAATCAGCAGAACTTCTCCGGAGGCGAAGCTCTTTGTGACACCAGCGCTGTATTTGTTATTGTTTGCCTTTACCCGTTGACTTTGATTAGCTTTTGATTAACAATAAATATACTCAGTTTAATTCAGTTTACATCTCTTTATTTGCTCCTCTTTTTGATCTGAACCCTTAAAGGGCCCGCGCCGTTGTTAGCCTAGCTTAGGCCGTATTTTTCTCCCAACAGTATCTATCTAGCCGTGTTCACAAAATTTCGATAGCTGTTATACTTTTTTCTGTATCGCAGTTTGAGTCTCAAATCGTCATATTCTACCAATCGTCCCATTGTAACCGGCGGACCTTCCACTGTTTAAGACGTCGTAACTAATTCATTCACTTTTCAACCGTTAACCTTCATTCAAAAAGTGTCACTAATCTACAGATTTGTATATTCAATAATAACGATATCCAAACGAAATTTCGATAGCATTTATATTTATTCAGAATCACAGATTAAGTTTCGGGTTCTCTTCAGTTGATCTCACAGTTACACATCGATTACACATTGATCTCTGACAGTTACACATCGTAGGCCTAACTAAATCAATTCTCAATCGTTTACCTTCGTTCAAAAAATGTCACAAATCTACAGACTTGTATATCCCATAATATCCAATCAAAAGGGGTCCACCGATCAAAAGAATCAATGGGTTTCATTAAATTAATCCGAGTTGTGAATAATATCATGTGAAGTCCGTTGCTCACTGTCTGTATGCTGGCTGTCGTAAATCTTCCGCTGCCGTAAAACGACGTTCACGTTCGAGCGTCATGGCGTCACCGCGGACCTACGGCCGGCGGGGGGGGGGGGGGTGTGCCCGCAATAGTAACACACCGCGGACCTATGACCGGCGGGGGGGGGGGGGGGGGGGGGGGGGTGCCCGCAATAGCAACACAAACACACCGCCGCGGACCTAGCCTGGCTCCGCCCACCTACGTACTTCCGCTCAAATTTCATTTCACTTCAGCACTAAGGTCTGGCGGTGCTACTATGTTAGAACGATTTATTTTCCCCCAAATCTGCGGTCCAATCAGCGAACAGGAGGCGTAGCCTGAGAACAGTGACGTAGAGGTCGTGCGCGAATTTCAGTTATTGAGCGCAAGTACGGAGGCGGGCGGAGGCTAATGCTAATGCTCACTGCATCTGCCGTTTGTATACTGCGCGCAACGTGGTTTCTGGCGCATGAAATACGTCACGACCAAACGTTAGCGATTGGTTAAGGCAGATCCAGAGTGGCACTGGGCAGAGCCAATAGGTTTTAAACTTCAACAGCACCCGCCTTCAAGTGAGACATCGTTTGTCTCTACAGCACTGCTAGACCTTTTGTATGAATGTAATGAGTACCAAGGTCTAGTTAGGACTAGGCTACCGCGGACCTACGGCCGGGGGGGTGCGCGCAATAGTAACACAAACACACCGCGGACCTACGGCCGGGGGGGGTGCGCGCAATAGTAACATACCGCGGGCCGACGGGGGGGGGGGGGGGGGGGGCTATCAAATGCTATCAAACGAAATTTTGATAGCATTTATATTTATTCAGAATCACAGTTTAAGTTTCGGGTTCTCTTCAGTTGATCTCACAGTTACACATCGTAGGCCTAACTAAATCAATTCTCAATTGTTTACCTTCGTTCAAAAAATGTCACAAATGTACAGACTTGTATATCCCATAATATCCAAACGAAATGTCGATAGCATTTATTTATTTTTTATTTATTAAGAGTTTCACAGTTTAACTGATTCCTTTTCAGTTGACTTCACGTTGACGCTCGAGCGAGGGGACGTTCAGCAGTGTTGCCAGATTGGGCTGCTTTTTGAGGATCAGACAGTGTTGTTACTACTTCAGTTACTTCTACTTCAGCTATTAGTATTACTGATTCAGCTTCTACTACTTTCAGTTACTTCTACTATTTCAGCTTCTACTACTACTTTCAGCTACTTCTACTATTTCAGCTTCTACTACTACTTTCAGATTCTTCTACTATTTCAGCTTCTACTACTACTTTCAGATTCTTCAGATCAATTCATTTTATATTTCTGCTTAGCGCTTATCATTCAGCTTCCAGCATTCACACGCGTTTTCTGCAGGAAATGCATTTTCTAGTTATTATTATTATTCCTATTCCGATTGCCTAATCCAATGATTCTTGTAGAGTTTTTCCATATATTAGTTTATTTGTGATGGGATTCTGCATATTCATGTACATACAAAAAAAGAATTTGTTGTAAATATGCCAGATTTAGCTCAGGAGCTAATTTCCATCTGCAGTTGTCTTAGTTGTCTCAAATTATTATTAAATATTTACTAATTTCATTCAGTACTTTGTGTTTATTAGCCTACTGAAACAGATATACTGCACCACATACAATCATCAACTTGTTCATCTTAGTTATCATCAAGAGTTCGAAAAGCCTTAGAAAAACTAAGGCAAAACTACTACTACTGCTCTGTTGAACTGGAGTTAGCCTAACTTGCCTATATATTACTTCAAAGTGAAGTTGTTTAGCAGTGCTTTAACGTTAATGTGATTTGTTGTCGGTATAACAGATACAGACACACCCAGATACACATTACTCTAATACTCACAAATAATGTCCCCATTTGGGCCTTGATACAGCTTAGCAACGTAAGACACTTTAAGCAGCAATTTCAGCACCAGAACAACTTCCGGGTGGAAAATATTGGCTTAAAATGGTCAGATTACTTTGGGTTTGGTATATCCATGTTCAGGAAAACAAAAAGGTTCCAATTAGTCCAAATACAGTGTATCTAACACACCTAGAGCCCAAGTTGTGACAAAATAGTTTTTGAAGAATCTGCAGTTACTGCCTTTTTCCTTGGTATGGTGCCACATTGTTGGCAAGTAATACAAAGCAAGTAACTGCAAAATAGGGGTAAAACATCAAATCAACTATGAGGATTAATATGTACAAAGAATAAGCCAATATAAAGTAACAAAACTGCCACATGTCCATTAATCTACCTACAACTACTTAGGCTGGACGACAGGATAACTTTAAAGTCATTTTTCTCAGTTCTGCACTCTGCGTAGTCAGGGCTCGACAGTGCGAGCACCTCGTCGCAAATGCTAGTAAAAAATAGTTCAGTGCGAATTGTGAAATGCAATTAGTAGCACGTGTGCGACTACCGAATTTTACCATTCAATAAATGTTTTATGTGTTGCGGACGTTCAGATGTTGTGGCCGGTTGTGCACTTGAATGCAGCCTCAGCTGAAAAAAAAGAATTACGTGAATTACACGTCGGCAAGCATGGAACCGCCTTCCGCAGCACGTCGCCAAGCACGCTCACTACGGAGGGAGTATCTATGGTAACGAGGCGAAGCCAAACAAACGAAAACAAAACGTATGAACTATGAAGCGCATTAGCGACTATTTTAAAAGTGCGACAGAGCCAGAAGCTGTGGACCCAGGCACCGAGGCCGAAATAGTGGACAAGGACGAGGAAGAATTAACGTCAGTTAGTAGATGAAGACGCTAACATGACTGAAGAAACCGTTTCCATTCCCAGCTGTAAAAAGTACAGGTTTAATGCCGACTGCCAGAAAATATTCCCGTGGCTCCTTTACGAAAACTAATTAATGTATTGTAAATACTGCAAAGCGCAGAAGCAAGCAGCTGGAAAGTCCGTTTTTGTCACAGGAAACGCGAACTTCAAACGAGATAATTTAGTGAAACGGTAAATCGCATAGGCATACCGCGTGCAGAGATGCATTCATAGCAGCACAACAAAAACCCTTGCAGGCGGCTGTGAGGAGACAGGTCGTGCTCTCTGAAGAGGATAAAAGAAGACAGCTCAAGATCAAATTTAATATCGCCTATCATATTGCTAAAGAAGAGCTGCCCTTTGTGAAGTTTCATCCACTGATAGTCCTACACAGAAAAACGGAGTGGACATAAATCCAACCTACGACAATGACAAAAGGTGTGCACAAATGATAGCACAGATTACAGACACAATGAAAAAAAACCTTGCAGTGAGGCTGAGAGCAGCACCGTACCTGACCATTTTGATCGATGGAGACCGTGATATCTCAAACATTGAATGTGAAATCGTCTATGTGCGGCTACTGGAGAATGGCAAGCCAACTAACATTCTGGTTGGCCAACAGACACTGGAACATTCACATGCCCTTGGTAAGAAAGATGTTTCTCTTTTTGGCACAAATTATTTTACCAATTTAGTGTACCATTGTAAAGCTATAAATATGATAGCATTTTTTATTTAGAGAATTCAGTGTCTTTTTTAATTGTTTTTTCCAGGAGTCTTGAATGCTACCAAGGCTGCCTTTGATGCAGTAGACTGCCCAGGGAATGAATGGATGAAGAAATGTGTCGCTTTCGGTGCTGATGGGGCCAGCGTTAACATGGGCATCCGTAATGGTGTGATTGCCCACCTGCAGAGCGAGGCAGGGAGCCACGTCATTCCCATCCACTGTATGCCACACAGGTTTGTAATCAAGTTAACTAGTTACATTTAAATGTAGCATTCCTGCTCACAGTTAACTGAATAGAAATAATATATAACTGAACGGAATAAAAGGAAATACAGAACTGAATGGAGTTATGGAACACAAGCTGAGCTGGATCGCTGAAGTCTTTAGATTTTATTATTAGCATTAGTTAGAATGCTTCCATCACCAAATTAGTAGAAAAAACATCTGCTCAGTGTTTGTCTGTCTCTCAACACAGTATGTGTGAGTGAGTAGAGAGAGAGATTAAGTATTCTGTAGGATTTTTAATTGTGCAATCAATGTCTGCTTCTTGCACAGATTAGAATTGGCAATCCTCAACCTACAGAAGGAGGACGCCAAGTTGGCGGTAGTGTATGATCTCCTTCATCTTATTTGGAAGACCTACCACATGAGTGGCAAGTTAAAATGAGAGCTCTATGCTCTCGGAGAACTACTTGGAGTGAACATGTGCAGTCCCAGCGGTGTCAAGGGAACCCGTTAAATCCCACACATACGCCGAGCGTTGAAGGTGTTCCTGCGACATGGACCGGGAAAGGACCTCGCCAGTGACCATGATCAATACTCTGTGGTTCTTCAACATATGGAGCAAGTGGCAGCCGCACAGTCCAATTCTGCTGAAGTTTAAAGGGTGGGCAAAAAAGGTTTGTTTTCTGGTGATGATTGTTAGCCACAACTGAACTGGTACATACATTAACTTAAAGTTAAGTTTAAGTGGTTTTGAAGAAGAGGTGCAAATGTCAAACTTAACTTTTAATTGTTTTACTTTTAATTGTGTTACTCCATTACTACTCACTACACAGATAAAGAAAGAAATGGAGACTACACTTTTCTGTGTATTTTCCCACTTTCTTTGTGACCTGTTCGAGGAGCTAGCCACCCTCAGCCTCACACTACAGAGGAATGATTTGATCCTCCCCCAAGCTACCACAATTTTGAAAACGACTGTAACCAGTCTGGAGGCACTCAAGACAAAGCCAAAGCCAGGTGGCTTGCTTGAGAAGATCCAGACTGCCTTTGCTCAGCAACAGGGAGATGAGATTCCAGTGTGTTTAGCATAAGTCAGTGTGTTGTGTGTCTTAAGGATTATGGCAGGGACCTTCAGAATCAGTGTATTGGATATATAGAAGGGTTTGCGCATTAGGGAAATACATATAACAATGACATCACAGCCATGATTCAAGTGTGTGCCTATGTCTGTCTGTACTTGTCTTTTGAAGGGAATGACACTGAAGGGGGATGTCATCAGCCTCACACATCCACAGCTCAAGCGTCATGTGGAAGCTGCCGTCAACATCAGTGTGGATGCTATCAAAGCCAGGTTCGGTGAAGGATGATGCCATTCATACAACACTGGACTGCTTCAGAGTCCTAAACCCATGGCCAGATGAGCCAGCCAACCTTCTTGCATTCAGGGTTGACAGCGTGGAAGAGCTGCTGGGGCATTTTGAGAAGCCTCTAACAGGGTAAGAATGTATTTGATAAGACACTGTATTAGGGCTGAAACGATTCCTCGAGTAATTCGAGTACCTCGAATACAAAAAATGGTCAGAGGATTTTTTTCTGCCTCGAGGAATCGTTAGTTTAATAGAGCGCAACAGTGCGGTGCCGGAAGTAAAAATCCCATTCATTTTTCCCGTCGAGATTTTGATTAAAAGCCATTACGTCGTAACCATACAATGTATACTTACAACCGGCCGTTTTATTGTGCATTGATAGGATAGGCAACTTTAGTAACCAAAAACTAAAGGAAGGTTTCAAGAAAACAAGTTTTATTCGCGATGTCATTTAGAAGGACTGCATTACCCACAATCCTAAAGTGTAACACGACGTCTTTGATTGGTGGAGCTCGCTGTTACCATGGAAACGTTTACCTACGAAAGTCAAGGCGTCGATTACTGCTACCACTGAACTCGATCGTTTACCACACAGAGCAACCATGATTTCCCTTAGACTCATGGAAAGTTAGAGTTGTTGTTAGAGCTGTAGATGAAATGAGCTGTACATATTGAAAAATATGTTGATATAGAATATACGATGATATATGATTATAAACAAAATATATGATATAGCAGTGTTGTATAGTAATTTGGGTAGTATAAAGTAGTGTTGCACCGATACCGATACTAGTATCGGGAGGGGCCCCGATACCGCGCTAAAATGCTGGCATCGGTATCGGCGAGTACGAACAAATAATGCGCCGATGCCATTTACATAATATGAAACTTGGAACGCAGCGCTTTGCGTCTTTCTCTCCCTTCACTCACTGCTGCGTGTGATCACACGTGTTCAGTGCATGCCGTGCCAAGCAGCTATCCTATTGGCCCACTCGGGCCGCGCATGTTGACCGACCGACAAGCGACGACGACAAAGTACCAAAAAAAAGAAAGAAAAAAAAGCACCGGAGACGCGGAGGGCGCGCGGTTCAGCCGCGCGGCGCACAGAAAAGTTGCTCCGCCTGCGGACGCGCCGGTGCGGGGAAACTCAGTGAGCGGGTCCGCCTGCCGGTGCGACGCACCCGGTCACCACCCATGCCCCCCCCCCGCTCCCCGGGGTGCCATGCGGACACAAACAAGGAGAAGAGGGGAAAAAGCAGGAGAGAGAGGGAGACGCGTCTTGCTCACAGGCGGGAGATCGCTCAAATGGACAGACAGTGACCGCATCACAGACGACGAGTTAAGCTGTAATCGGCTTCTCCCCGATTCCCATGGTATCGGTATCGGCCGATACTGCACAGCCGGGTATCGGTATCGGGGGCCAAAAAATGGTATCGGTGCAACACTAGTATAAAGCCTAGGAATACATAATGTTGAATGAATACGTAACTAAAATCACATGTATTAAAAACGAGAAACGTTATTACCTTATATAACACATTATATAACACCCTGTCTTAGCCGACACACATTTGGAATCGGCATTGTTGGACGCGCGAGCGGTGATTGCAGTCAGGACTGTACCATGTCGATGACAACACTATATACACTATGAAACACTATACATACACACACAATATATGACACAACTTTTATTAAAAATATAAACACTATAATAATTACAAAGGTGCAAGAAGCACGCTAAACTATCGGGTTGGAAGTTGTCGGAAAGGGTTCGCAATGGTTTATGGGATGAGTTCACTTGTTCACAAAATAATGTACACAGTCTTGTACCTTTGCCTTTTCTTCCGTTTTCCAAATTCTTTTTATGCCCGAATCAAACATAATATGGTCACGACTACCATTGGCTTATTGGTTAAAGGCTTAATACTATTTTTATAAGGATTCTACGAAAAGTGGACGAGATAAATGCATGGGAAATTTACTTCCGGCACCGTTGCTGTTAAAAAAGGGGCGGTCACTGTTACGCTCTATTGAGCGGAGGACCGGAGACGAGGTAATATTAACGTAGCAAATCAGTTTGATCAACGTTAATGTATTTTACGAACATAAACGCCTGCCTTGCAGAGGGCTAGGTTTTTGTTAATTATGACTGACTACTGTCAAGTTTGTGGTTAGTTTATTACGAGCGTGACGACATGACTTCATAGAGGGTTGATTTAAAATTTAAAGAAGCACTATGCAACTCGTTTATCAAAAATAACCTTAACCATGCAGGTTGAGAGTCGTTCTGATCGTTCTACAACACTTTCTGGGTTGTTTGGTGGGTGTTTCATCTCCCCCTGTTGGGTCCCCGCGGAAAAACAGAACATGCAACTTCATGTGGCCGTCCCGGCCACTTACGGATGTGACGCAGCTGAAGTATCCAATCGCGCCTCGAAAATGTAGTCAGATTGTAGTTTCACTGCTTTACGGTAGACCTGGGCGGGGGTGCCAAACATGGGTCCGGCTGAATATAAAGAGTCAGTTACAAGGCAATTCTGGATCAATCGACAAATCCACTATGGATCCATCAAGACCCAAGAGGGGAAGGTCGGAGGAATCGAAGAATAAGAGAAAGGATTATGATAAACAAAGAAACCAGACACGAGTGAACATAGGGCGAGCTTATGCGGAATGGCGTCAACTGAGAGACTCGGAAGAATGCAAAACGGACGCCGACTTGGCTGTCTTGCTGCTGAAATTGTAAGTAGCCTACCCTTGGGTGAACTTCGTTTTTGTAATGTGGTTTGAGAGTCTGTTGAACAATGTGTTTTGCTCGACCGTTTTATTGTGAGCCCTGTATGTGTTTCGCTTGGTTGCTTCATGGCTAGCTTGCTAGCTAGTGAGGGTTTATCCTAGCAGTGACTTGCTACCACACATGTTTGTTTGCGGTCCGAATCCAGGTTCTCGTTGTGTATTACTATTTATTTATCGAAGTGGGGGGTGGGGGGCGTTGTCAATGAGTTTTTACGACAGTGTTGTAGGCCTATTCCGAAGCTGCAGGGGGAGCTCTATAGTGAGAAATGCGAGCCCAATTCCGGCGAAAACCCAGAAACAGCGGAGGAATAACCGAGTTGCATAGCGCACCTTTAAAATGACAGCGCTGATGAGTCTAGATGGAAATAAAAACATAATAAAGTTAATTAAGCAGTTGTAAAATTTAGTCAACTACTACGTAGCTGGTCACAGTGTGTCTCACTCTATTGATTATGTGTGTGGTTATTGTGTTCCAATACAGTAGTTGTCTTAATTGTACACTGCAAAAAGACACTGCAAAATAAATGCCTTATGTTTTTGATAACTTGAAAGTAATGTAATTTTATTTATTTTTGATATCTTGAAAGTAATTTAATTTAATTTATTTTTGTTATCTTGAAAGTAATTTAATTTTATTTGTGTTTTACTTATTCTTATTTATGTTAGCAGTTGCCTCTTTGGTAATGTTTCAAGACCAGAAAATACTTGCTAAATAAAAACAGTTGATTCTAAAAAAGGAAACCAATTGGTCATTCATTATTAAGTGAAATATGTTATTTTCTCTTGTGTATTCATAATTGCTCTTTAACCAAGCAAAAATACGTTTTATCCGATTACTCGATTAATCGATGTAATTTTCAGTAGAGTACTCGATTACTAAAATATTCGATAGCTGCAGCCCTACACTGTATTGTTATTTGAAATACTTGTTGCATATGTGCAAACTCAATTGCTGTTCTGTCCTTCAGTGCAAAGTGCAATACAGCTGCAGTCCAAGATGAATGGCGACAGCTCAAAGTCCTGGTAAGCCAGAACTTCCGGGACAAAACCAACACTGGCTTGTGGCAGATGCTGCTAACGAAGGACTCCTACAAGCAAGAATACAAAGTAAGGCCAGACATTATGTTTCTAATTTAAAAATGGGCATTTCATTGCACTCTGGCACAATAGAGGACGATGAGTAAAAAAACAGCTTTCCAAATTACAAAATCACAATTTAAGCATTGTATAGTTGCATATTGGTTTTGATGAATTTAAGGTGAGTTAAAATTAATTTAAAATGTTATCTTCTCCCTTAGAACATACTGGAGTTGGTAAAGATCATGCTGGTGCTGCCGATCTCAGCTGCCCAGTGTGAGAGAGGTTTTTCAGCCCAAAACCGGATCAAGAATTCAACAAGAAGCAGCCTTGCAGTCTCGACAACTGAAGACTTGATGAGGATCAGCTTGGAGGGGCCTTCAGTCGAGGAATTCGATCCAACTCCTGCAGTGGACCGCTGGCTGACTTCCAAACGGGCCAGACGACCAGATTACAAAAGCTGCTGGGACGATATCCTTTGCGTTTAAAGAGACTGAGCAGACTTTGATTTTGCATTTAGAACTAGTTGGGTTGTAACTAATTGGTTAATTTCATTTGAAATTCAAGGACATTGACACCCTCCCCTCAAAATTCAAGCACCTGTTGTATGAATGTTCTATGTTATAACACAGGTCAATAAGTCTGTCGTCAGTACTTGTTACAGTATTATTCTCTGCACTTTTTGGAGAATTTTTTGTTTTGTTTGTTTTGTTTTGTTACTGTCTCAGTTGCACTGTACACATTTGCACCAAATAAATGACAATACACGAGTTGTTACAGTATTAGTCTCTCTGCACTCTTTGGAGAATATAACTAAAACTTAAAAAGCTATGAATTGAATTGTTTTGCTTATAAATGCCTCCTCATTGACCTCATCACTTTATTTAAAAAAAAACACATTTTGTAACTTTTCATCGTGCCCCTAAAATTATTTGTGTGCTACTAGATTTTTCAACTTAGGAGCACGCGTGCTACTTGGGAAAATGCTAAGCGTCAAGCCCTGTGCGTAGTTACTGCCTTTTTGCTTTGTAGGGCAGCATGACACACACACACACACACACACACACACACACACACACACACACACACACACACACACACACACACACACACACACACACACACACACACACACACACACACACACACACCTAAACAGCATGAACTAAAAGGAACTGCACGGACTTTGCACCCATTCACTCATGTTTTTTTATGGTTTTATGCGGTTTTTGTCATTCAGTCAGGGTTGAAACTAAAATTTTGGCTTACCAGACAACTGGCGAGTAGATGACAATTTTTACTAGACAAACAGATTTTTTACCAGACAAAAATAGGGGCGCTGCGCGATTGTTGACGGGGGGGGGGGGGGGGGGGGGGGGGGGGGGGGGGGGGGGCCGAGTCGCCTCCTCCCTCGTTCACAACATTCAAACAAATCACGAATGCAGTTAAGTTACCATTCAGAGATCAAGTTACAGTTCAACTCCGACAAACCAACTGGGGGAGGTGGTGTTAATAAATGTGTGAATAATAGCAAATACAACATTGTGTCTGTCTGGTTGAATATGTTAACATATATTTAATTTGAGTTCAACAGATTTATTTAATGTATGCATAATGACATGTCAGGATCAAAATGCCCCATTCCCCCAATTCAAGGAAAAGTTAGACAAACCAAACGCAGCGGGATGGGGGGGTAGTAGATTATTGGATGTTTAATATATCAGCAAGATAATAGACTTGATTTAGCAATGATGAGTTTTAAAGTTAATGATGTACAGTTGTGTTTATTCTGGGCATATTTTATTTACTATTGTGAAGATGGCCATTGGCCACCCCCACTCAAGACCAAGATCCACCAAGGTGGGGGTCCCGGCCGGGTCGCGTGCAACGAGACAGATTGACGACACATTCATAGTGGATAGTGGAT
Organism: Merluccius polli; assembly: GCA_030340625.1. Lineage (NCBI taxonomy): Eukaryota > Metazoa > Chordata > Actinopteri > Gadiformes > Merlucciidae > Merluccius > Merluccius polli. The sequence goes on along the minus strand of JAOPHQ010003135.1, from coordinate 272,259 downwards.
ATTCACGGTCACCGTGAATATCCACTATACGCGAATTATCCGCGTGACATCGCGCCGCCGTGAAGACTCGTTCGCTGGGGGCGTGTTGACTAGTGGATCAACTAGCTCCCGCCCGCATTGTGGTAATGAATCAGAAGGGTCAACGTCACGGCCCGCGCCCACGTCCTGTTTGCTGAATGGTGACCGTGTGGATTCGCTGCGCGAATATTTGCATAAAGTTGAAATCTCCCAACTTTATGCAAATTCAGAAGCGGAGCCAGGCAGCGCCGCAGCCGGCTCCGCGCCGCAAACAATCCCAGCGTGCTTTGCGCAGCGAATTGCTCGCGTCCCATAGAAAGTGAATGGAGGCGGCACATCGTGCGCGATCATTCGCTTATAGTGGATATTCACGGTGAGCGATTGTTGACCGGGGGGGGGGGGGGGGGGGGGGGGGGGGGGAGCTGCGCGATTGTAGACGGCGGTGGGTGCTGCGCGGTCGGGTCCGCGGCTAGCGGGTCCGTTGCTGGCGGGTCCGCGGCAATCGCACCGAATTTTTAGATTACTCGCCAGAGTGGCGAGTGGTCTTCATAAATTACTCGACAAATACAAAAATTACTCGCATTTGGCGAGTAAAACAGCCTTATTTCAACCCCTGCATTCAGTTATATGGACTTTTGTTATTTCGCATTTGAATTATAAATTAGTAGTTTTTTTGTTTTTTTTTAGATTTGTCAATCCATCGTTCGATTAACTTTTTTCTTCCCTACAGTGGTTTATCCGTTTGATTTTTGATTTGCTTATGGTTGTTGAATAATTGACTTTTCTTTTTCAGACATTTTGTTGACCTGCGTTTTGTTTGGGGATAACTATTATTTTTTGTTATTAATTATTATCTTTTGTAGCAAAGGCTTTTGAGCTAGCTGGATTTTTTGAATGTGTTAGTTTTATAGATGTCACAGGTTTACATATTGGTTTTCCTTTTCCATATTTGAAGAATAAATGGCAGGTTGCTTTCTGCTCCCGTCTGGTGCCCAACTTTAACCTTCCGAGCATTTTTTTTAGTCCCTACGTTACACACATACACATTATTCACCTTGAATAGGTAACCTAATTACTATGTAATTCAAACAAATATACTTAATGTATTCTGAATACATAATCTGATTAATATGCATTTAAATTCAATAAATTATATTAATACTGAATACATAAACCTGGTGAATATGCATTTCAAATTGATAGGCTTCATTACACTGATGCATATGCATCATGTAAAGTTTATTAGGTAGGTTTATGTTCAAAATATTAAAACAATTAAATGGAACTTTGTCATGTAATTATTTTTACATACATCTTAAAAGTTAGGGTTAAATATTTCTGTGAGTGCAAATACTAAAGAGGTCACTACATTTACATTATTTTTCTCCAAGAGGCTGGAGGAAATGTCATTGGGGTTGGCTATATGTGGGTGAGTAAGGGGTATGGGGAGGAGGAGCAGGAGATGGTATGTGTGGACTAAAGTAGTCAGTGACCATGCATTAACGGAGTCAATACACTGAGTATGGCATTTTCAATTTTATGTCATAATAAGCCAATTGTGTGTTCATTAGTGGAGACCATGGATAAAGGGTTAAAGGATGAGTATTTACCTGGGTGACCGGGTCTGTTTTTTTCGCTGACGATCCTGCTTACGCCCCTCAACTGAAAAGTCAGATAATTGTTAGATATGATAGTCACCTAACCAATGGCCTGGTTTGAATAAGAGTCAATACACTGAGTATGGCACTTTAAATTATTTTTATGATAAGCCAAATGTGTGTTTTTTTTAGTGGAGAGCATGGATGAAAAGGTTAATAGGATAGGATGAGTATTTACCTGTGGCGGCTCTGATGACTGGGTCGATTTCTTTCGCCGATCCTGAAAACTCAGATATTTGTTTGAAATTAGAGTCACCTAACCAATGGCCCCGTTTGAATAAGGCCCTGTTCACAGCTGGCATTAACATGGGAAGTACACGGCTACACATCACAAAAAAAGTGTTTTTCAATAAAGCTTATACTTTTCAACATGTTCCTCACAAATGTTTATTCGTGATAATAAATAAATATTCATGTCATTGATTGTAGTGTTGCCCATAGGATAACAACATTAATATATAGTCTCAGCATTTTTGATATAGGATTAATAATTATACTATTTTATACATCATTTAAAATTAATACAAATATTATTATTGTATGGGAGGGGTTTACACAGTATGGACATGCTAGCTAACTTGTGTGTAAATGTTAACCTAACCTGTAACCCAGTGTACAGTCAGCTAGCTCTCTCTCTCCACACACACACACACACACACACACGTTTAACTGTCTGAATTAATTAATTAATTGGTCTGAAAGCGTGTGTCAAAAATCTATTTTAAATTCATACAATGGATTTTAAACATTTAAATGTATATATTTTTCCCACCGTTCACCGATGTGCGTGGCCATGTTGAAATGACGTCAAATCACGTTGAGGCTTGAACTGGGGATTGAGAAATCGTAGCGAGATTGCGACTAGGAGCTCCGAGTTGACGCGCCGTTTTATTTGATTTCCTAGTAGGAAAACGGAATTTCCGACTTCCGGGTTATAAGCGAACGCAGCATGAGTAACAGCATCCGTCGCACGGAGGCCACGTGGAGAGCCGAGGGGAAGTGGGGCCTTCTACACTTTCAGCCCAAACTAGCATGGATCCACCGCCGAATGCAGGCTTAGCCTACACTGCTTTTTCCAAATCACGTCAGATAAATAGGCTACATAGAGATACAAGTTTTACTTTATGACAAATGAGTTGAATGTATGAAAATATGTTGGCGTACTTACACTTGTGTATAGACGACATGTTACTGCGTTCCAGTTACGTCGGTATTGAATATTGATTGAAAGACTCACCCACCTTGCTCAATGTATTCTCTTCTTCGGTGACTGATTGACTCGAGGACTGAGACGTCACTCACGACTCGTCATCACGAGAGCCAGCCAATGTATGTTGTTTGTCTGTCTGTGACAGTCTAGGACGCTTTCGAATGGTTGACACATTAACAATACCACTTTCACATTTGAATATTGCCTTTTACATTTACATATCAGTGAAATGGTAAATACATGCTGTCTTTGTATTTTCTGTGTCATGCCAGATTAATAAAATATTTGAATGTCTCGTCAATCTGTCTCGTTCTTTCATGCTTCCTTCTCACGCACGCAACCCGGCCGGGACCCCCACCTTGGAGGATCTTGGTCTTGAGTGGGGGTGGCCAATGGCAGACATCCCAAGTCTCCCGGAAGTTAACACCCCCCCCCCCCCCCCCCCCATCGAAGACAATCGCGCAACCCCCCCCCGTTGACAATCGTGAACCCCCCCCCCCCCCCCCCCCCCCGTTGGGGGCTCCCGGAAATGAGTTTTTGCAACTTGGGAACCCTGCAATGGCCATCTTCACAATAGTAAATAAAATATGCCCAGAATAAACACAACTGTACATCATTAACTTTAAACTCATCATTGCTAAATCAAGTCTATTATCTTGCTGATATACATCCAATAATCTACTACGCCCCCCCCCACACACACACACACACACACACACACACACATCCCGCTGCGTTTGGTTTGTCTAACGTTACGTTGAATTGGGGGAACGGGGCATTTTGATCCTAACATGTCATTATGCATACATTAAATAAATCTGTTGAACTCAAATGAAATACATATGTTAACATATTCAACCAGACACAATGTTGTATTTGCTATTAACACATTTATTAACGCCATCAAGCACCATTGCACGATTGTGAATCGTGATTTCATGATTAGTTAGTAAATGAGAAGAACGAGGGAGTCCGAGACCGACTCAGCTGCATTCGTGATTCGTTTGAATGTTGTGTGAACGAGGAGCTGGCATTCGCCGTTCGCGAATGACAGCCCTGAGCCGAGTCGTTCGTGATTCGCGAACGAGGGAGGAGCTAAGTGAACGACTGAACGACTGAACCAGAGCTATAGAGAAAACTGAACGAGTCAGTGAATGATTCAGCGCTACCGGAAACACGAACGAACGAACGAACGAACGAACGAACGACTCTTCATGGCGAACTGAACGACGCGAACTAGTTCGCGCAAACGAACGAGGAAATCCACCACTAGTGGTAAGCACCGGAGTTTTACGTACATTACTGCCACCTATGGATGTATTTTCTTGCACCAAATGGGGACTCTCTAAAAACACGAGAAGCATCTCGCTGCGGCCTGCGGGAAGGCGGGGCGTGACATCACGCCCTGCCCACATCACGGGCGAGTCCATTCTGGGATTGCGTAGCCCATATAAAACCAACAGAAGAAAAACACGTCTTTCTTGAAAATACTTGAACTAAATACGTCCTCTTGAACTAGCAGCTACTATGTGTACAGCGAAAACGGAAAGTTCTAAATACGATAACCCTAACCTAACCCTAACCTAACCCACCCTAACCTTAACCTAACTCTAACCCTAACCTACCTAACCCTATATATTATATATTAACATATTAATATATATTTACCTGACTTATAAATATTATATATATATATATATATATATATATATATATATATATAATATTTTTAAGTCAGGTAAATATATAATAAAAATATATTGGGGGGGGGGGAGGGTTCGCGATTGTCAACGGGTGGGGGGGGAGATTGTACATGATTTGCTTGCATCAGGGAGACGTGGGATGTCTGTATATATATATAATATATTAACATTAATATATTAATTAATATATTTAAGATTGGGCGCAAGTAATCCCAGAATCCCAGAATGGACTCGCCCGTGATGTGGGCGGGGCGTGATGTCACGCCCCGCCTTCCCGCAGGCCGCAGCGAGACGTACTTGAAAAACACGGCATTTCACCCGGAGGCGGGACTTCGTCCTACGTTACTCACGATGTGTGTGCATAGCACGCGTATCCGTTTGTCTGTACCAGTTACACGGTGCTGAAAATGGCTGACAGCAAAGAAAAACATCTGCCGGTTAATTTTAGCAATACAATTTGTTTCTGATTAGATATTTTATGTTTAAAAAAAAAAAATAGGTGCAGTACTTCTATGAGGCATAGTTGTATTTACGCTGGATTAAACCACACAAAGTGTCTTTGGAACACGGCACAGCTCTCTGAATCGTGCACGCCTACGTCCAACACAAACCGCGCCCATCCGGGCGAAATGCCCTGTTTTTAGAGAGTCGGAATGAGTCCGAAAACCAGGACTTCGAGACGAAGTCAATGGGTTTTTTGAATGGGGTTTTGGTTAGATGACTGAAATAAGGTATGTGGTTAACACAAGCTTAAGAGATGGCCACGTTTTGGTCTACGATATAAAACACGTCAGTAAGCACCCCACTCGTGAAATTTGAAGCTTTTACGTGTCTTAAAAAAACGTCTGGCGATTGCATTTAGCTTCAAAAATCCTACAAGTAATGTTCATTGGTGAAGACTATCTTGCTGAACAAAACGTGTGAGTATCATAAACCTTTGTTTTCCACAGAGCTTATTTTATGCAATAATGCAAAATCCAACAGAAACCCCCCCCCATTGGCTTTTTGTCGAGGGAACCCAGGGCGCGAAATTACGAATCCCACTATGGCCACGCCAAGCACCGCCCCACCGTGCTCCTGATTGGTTGAGCTGTGCTCTTGACTCTATCCTGATTGGTTCTACTGCGCCCAGCAAGCTAGAAGATTGTTTAATCTCAACGACCGCTCAGTTTACAAGTGTTGAAGATATAGTTATGGTTATGGTTAGGGTTAGGGTTATGGTTAGGGTTAGGGTTAGCAGGCGCAGTAAACACTCTTAGAGTCGACAGCACAGCTCAACCAATCAGGAGCAGGGTGGGGCGGTGCTTGGCGTGGCCATAGTGGGAAAAACCATAGACATATATACATAGACGCCTCATAGACTGACGCTGCCCGTTAGAGCTGACGTAGCAGCGCGGCCGCCATCTTGGCAGGGGACTCAGTGCGCCCCCAGTGCATTCATTTCTATGGAGGAAGGCATATCCCCAACTACAATAATAAGCATAACTCCCCGAATTTTTACCGGATTTTCACACGGTTTGGTTTGTTACAAATGGCAGAGATTTATTTATGATACAGGACGATTTTTTTTTTTTTTTTTTTTTTAATAATAAGAATTATTGTTCAATGTTACTTGTTAAAGGTAATCCCACGCGATCTGGTGTCAATACTGCGCTGTAAGCTGCACAACATACTGGCATAGCTTGCTCTCCCATTGACTCCTATGCTAGACTAGAGTGAGGACTCCCTACCAATATGGCGGCGACGCTGGGTTACGTTCCATCACGTAATGAGGCGTCTATGTATATATGTCTATGGGAAAAACAACATCGCGACGCTAACTTCCGGGGTTGGCCTACAAAAAATACGTCATCCCTGCACCACTCTACCGAAGCCCCGCCCACTTCGCACAGAGCGCCGTTAGCCCCGCCCACTCACAGGATTGCGCGGTCCCTCCCACTCGCGCGCATCTCCGGTTTCCGTAGACAGATACACGTGGCTTTGACCGGTGGGTGGCGGTAACGTACGCGCTGGCCGGTTGAGCCGTTGTAAAAACGGGGCGCAGGGGGAGACGAAGGAGACGCGGCTACCATATGAAGGAGGAGTTCAATGCCGGTCAAAACAAATGTATAAGTGTGCGTACCACCGTGTGGTTTTCACAGTACGGACACCCTCCTCCTTCCTTCCTTCCTGGGCGGACACGCGCATCACGAAACCCCGTGACCCGAAAACCGAAGAACGAGATGGTTGTTGTTAAACACCCACACCGACATAGGGTGTCCACGGGCTGGAAATAAGACATAATATATTTAGTTGATAATACAGCTGACTCTGGGTGGTGGGGGGAAAGAAAAGGAGACAACATGGAGTATCTCCTGCAGGTGAAGATAGGCGCGCTTCTGGCTCTGCTGCTCCTGACGCTCATCTGCGGGTTCATCCCCGCGCGGCTCAAGTGGTTCAGGAACGCGGACGGTACCGGTAAGGTTCCCACACCTGGTTTGCTTTTTGACTTTTTTGACACATACGTTTTCGATCCGGGGCTACCCCTGGTAGCCCCGGATCGGATCATGTGGTCCGGGTCCTCGATGGCGCGACTATTACGCATCGTTACGCACCATTTAACGTTGTGTGAAACGTTGAAACGTTGCGTCTTGTGTGCTTTCACGCAGAGACCCACAGGGTGGTCCTGAGTCTGATCAGCTGCTTCGCTGGAGGGGTCTTCCTGGCGGCCTGTCTGCTGGACATCATCCCTGACTACCTGGGGGACATCAACACTGAGCTGGATGCTCGAGGACTACAGGTACAGACCATGTCTTCTACTGGCCCCCCATGCTGCCCCCCCCCCCCCCCCCCCACACACACACACACACACACACACACACACACACACACACACACACACACACACACACACACACACACACACACACACACACACACACACACACACACACACACACACACACACACATAGACATGGAGAAGTGTCACTTCACACGCGGTCACGAAAACCATACTGGTCCCTTTTTTTTTAACACGTGTCCGATGTGTACAACCTTTTAAAAGACACACTGATACTTGTGTGTGTGTGTGTGTGTGTGTGTAATGTGGGAACATTGAACCGCTTGCGTCAGTGCTGCGCTCACACCAAGGAGGCGGTGACCAGATCAACCCAGTATCGGTTCGTTTTTCAGGATGACAAGATAACAAGATGACAAAAGACCAGTTCCCCCCCCCCCCCCCCCGTGTGTGTGTGATACATGGTTTCATACAAGACTGGTTCATAACCGTTCATGCACGATGATTCACTTGTTTTTACGCCTAACGGAAATGTGTTGACTTCTTCTTAAATATGTGCCTTTTCTCATTTTGCTGAAACGTCAAACATTTCTGTCCCAACAGATCAGCTTCCCCGTCCCGGAGTTCATCATAGCTGCAGGCTTCTTCGTGGTCCTCATTTTGGAAAGAATTGTCCTCAGCTGCCAACAGGCACACGGCGACCATGAGGAGAGGGCGCCCCTCATGCAAACCAACGGGCGGGAAACCGCGAACGGGAGCCCCACGGGCCTGGACCACGACCTGGAGGGCAGCGGTCCCCACGTGCACGTCGACTTCCAAGCCCACTCCTCCTTCCGCTCCTTCATGCTCTTCCTCTCGCTCTCATTTCACTCCGTATTCGAGGGCCTCGCCATAGGCCTGCAGAGCACCGACTCCAGGGTAAGAAGTCAGCACACACCTCTCTTCCTCATCTGTTTTTTTCACCCCCAAATGAAATCGAGTTCCCTGTGTTGACTGAATAGTTGCCGTTCATAGCTTCAATCAGACTAAGCAGTGTTTCATATGGCATTCTAGTACTAACAGTATATATATATATATATATATATATATATATATATATATATATATATATATATATATATATATCACGTGGACTTACGGATCACGTGGATTTACTCGTGCACCGCACTATTTATCATCATTATCAACAATGAAAAGCTCACAAAAAATAGAATGCATCAGCCTTGTACTGGTGATATATTTGCATTCTATTTTTGTGAGCTTTTCATTGTTGATAATGATGATAAATAGTGCGGTGCACAAGTAAGTCCATGTGATCCGCGATGCATATGTCATATGATGTATCATATGATATTTTCATCTCACCAGTGAAGCCAGAACAACGCAGTACCCTGTCTCTGGACTAACGTATGGAACACATGACCCATCGGGTGATTCAGGTCTTACTTCTGCTTAGGGGGTCGCTGGCAAACTCAGGAAAAAGAATTCTACTCCCTAAGAGGTTTTTCTCTTGCTGCAGATCATGTGACTATGTGCTTTCACTCGTTACTTAAAGTGAATCAGCTGACATGCAGGGGTGGGGTAAAGTCAAACTATTTTCCACATTGGATCAAATTGGTACAATATAATGGCAAACTAGATTTCTTGTAATTAGCTGGCTGCTCACATTTCCATGGCAACACCATGTTTTACACCACTTCCTCAGTTTGGGCAGTTAGACTCCCCAAACTGAGGAAGTGCTCCAGATTAGTGCATGTGTAATTCATTTATTCTCAACCAAACAAAAAGAAAAGTTGGTAATTCAGCAACAAGTTAATAAGTCAGCCATTCCACAGTCCAACCAGGCAGTCCAAATTCATTAGTGTATCTCCAACACAAACATTTGGGAGCAGCCACACGATTAATTGTGAGCTTGTCAAATCTATCTAGGTCTTGGAGATCTGCATTGCAATCCTGGTGCACAAGAGCATCATCGTGTTCAGCCTGTCGGTGAAGCTGGTGCAGAGCGCCGTGCGGCCAGCGTGGGTGGCCGCCTACATCGGCGTGTTTGCTGTGATGTCGCCGCTGGGCATCGCCATCGGCATTGGCCTGACAGAGGCGGCGCTGACGTCGGGCGCTCTGATCCAGGCCATCCTGGAGGGCCTGGCGGCAGGCACGTTCGTTTACATCACCTTCATGGAGATCCTGCCGCACGAGCTCAACTCCCCCGAGAAGCAGATGCTGAAGGTGCTCTTCATCCTGGTGGGCTTCAGCGTCATGGCGGCACTCACATTCCTGGACTAACGGTCATCGTGTCTGAAGTGTCTCCTCTGTGACAGTCTGCCTAGAGTTGGTCAGAGAGAGAGGTGTAGGTTGTAGGGCTCAAGTCAGTATTTTTGATTTGTTTTAAATGCAGGTTTTAATTTCACACTGATGTAGCCGTGTATAATTATCCTATGCACGTTTAGTTTTTATGTAAATGACAGCGTTTTAATGATCATGTCTGGAATGACTGGGCTACTAAAAGAGAGGAGCTAAAGAATTACTGCTGACATGCTGTTGTCCTCCATCATCGTCACCGACCTTTGACCCAATTGAAGTAACTACTGATAACAAAGGGCTGTCACTAAGATTTGTATTCCATCATGTTAATGTTTGTGTCGCTGTGTCGGTACTTCCAGAGCTCCAGTGTTTACAATTGATCTTTACCCAATTACAAAGGGAAAAGGTGGTACTGATATCCAACTCAAGCACTATGGGGCAATTGCTCTGTCGCTACGTTAGCCACTTTTTAGAGTTTAACACGGTTTTAAACTCGTCGGTGACGCAAGAAGTCACGTGACGTCTTAAGCTCCATTGCTGTGTCGTATGTACCTGTGGTTTAACCTGCAGCTGCGTTTTACCTTGATCTCAATTGCTGTGTCTTCAGAGAAATTCACATCAGACACTAGAGGGCGTATTTTGTGCGTGTTAGTCTAGTCTCGAAACGGACATGGTTTTAGAGGAGACTAAACCAGTTTGCAGGATGAAACAAGGCTCCATTATAACCGACACACACAGAATTAGTTTTATTAATTATTATTAGTAGTATTAATAATAATGTATGATACATTTACACTTATTACGCCAGATAGGCCTTCAGTACAATAACAATATTGGACATAGTCGATTTGGAATGAGCAGTGATATTTCACGGCTCACGGGGCTCAGGTCTCGGTCGTGCGTCCGCTCAGCAATAGCATTACGCGCTTCAACTTTCAAGCGCTTCCATAAATTCTTTAAACGTGCCGCTGCTCGGTCTCCTGCTGGAAGATCTACTGTTACATGTGTTTGAGAGATCATCCCAAACAGACTTTCTTCGGAGCGTGGTGGTGGTGTCTTTCCTCTTCCACCATGTCCACAACACCTCGAATGCAGTACAATAAATATAACTTCTGCTCCTCGTTATAGTTCTCTATCCGAGACATGTTCATCCTAAGTACCGGTCCCTCTCCTTCTCCGAGAATGTATAGGCGTGGAATTACCCTAATTACTCGCATATTAATTTGTCTTCAATTAATTAATCACGTTTGCATGCACACCAAGAGAAAACAATGACAAGTAATTGATTGATTGACGTAGGTGAGGGCAGATTCAGATTCCAGACTCAGATTTCCACAAAAAGTAGGCTAGACTATTTCATAATATATTTCAACATTATTTGCGTTTTATTATATTAAAGTTCACTTTACATTCCCATTACGTTTTTGTTGGTAATTATAGCACAAAATGCATCCAACATTAAGTTAAGACTGCATCTGCTGGAGTATAACGGGAAATCAGAGTACTTCCGGTTTAACCCGAGTTTAACTAGGAATCAGCTGAACCTGTGTCGGTCAGTACACAGCAATCAGGTTTAACTTCGTGCGCAGCTGCGTGTTAAACTCCAAAACCTCCGGTTTCCGGAGTACGGTTTTAAACCGCAGCACAGCTAACGCAATGCTAACTGACAGAGCAATTGCCCCTATTTGTTCCTTGATTGGGTTGTTATGTTTTCTTTGAGGTGTTGGCTTCAAATGCTTAGCCTTTATTGGGAACATAGCTTGATAACTGGGCTTTTTTTTAAAAACCTGGATGTATTTTTGTAGAAACGTGATAGGTCTGTTTGGTATGATAAGCATTCTGATGTGAATACAAACAGACTCAGCTCATCACAATACCACTCCGCCTTTGGCCAAATAAGCCTAGGCCATTAGAAATATATTCAGAATATATTCAGATTTTGCACATCAAGTTATTGCAATATGTTAGAGGAGGCATGGACCACGGAACGCATCTGAACAAGGGGGTTACATAATATCAAGTCACGCGGAGGGGGTGGGGGGGGGGCATATGCATTGAAACGGACTGATGTATTAAATAACATTGCGGAGCACTTTTTTTTAAAATTCTGACACCACACAGTCACACGCAGGGCCGGCCCGAGGCATAAGCGAACTAAGCGGCTGCTTAGGGCCCAATTGCGCAATAGAAATTCTCCGGTAGCACCCCCCCCCCCCCCCCCCCCCCCCGCTCAACAATCGCGCAGGAGGGGGCCCCAAAAGATCAAATTCTGCTTAGGGCCCCCACAAGGCTTGGGCCGGCCCTGGTCACACGCATGATGAACACGCACACATGCTTGCTCAGATTAACCCCTCTGATCCCACTCTAACATTCACACACAACAGGCCAAGCCCATTTACACATAAATGCACAGATGAAACTACAGCAAACAAGTACTTCCAGTCCACAACCACAACCAAAACTCATCTTGCTGCCTTGAATCTAAATCAACATAGTCATTATCATCACAAGTCAACACTCAGACTGATGTGCAGCGCCGCACGCACACACACACACACCCAACAATAAAACAATTGCAGCGGCGCAGTTAAATGAAAAGTAAGCAACACAGCAGGCCTACGCCTACTGCAGCCATACCACAGAAAACGACATGTAGGTTATGTAAGAAAAAGAAAAAAACTGACTTACGTTAGTGGTCCTTGAACTTCCCGAAGACCAGTCTGCGTCGCTCATTTTGCTGGATGAATTCCTTTGCAACCGCAGTCATGTCCACTTGTGCCAGAACATCCCGGTGTATGTGGCTGCACATCGATCATTAAGCCTTCTGTGTCATAGTTGAACGCAGTATGTTTTGATACGGCGAAGAGTTAAGATCTTTCAGCTGATAGTAGTGTGACTGGGATCGTGAAATGTGCACTTCTGACTGTAGTGCTTTGGCCACAGGGTTAGCATTCATTGCTTCACGTATAAGCCTTACTGATGTTTTTTTCAGACTTGGTTTGAATCCCTGATGTCTTTATGGTGTCTGGCAACATGCTCAACCGTGCACGCAGACCGTCGAAGTCAAAGTCCTCTGCGTGTAAGGACGTTACAGAAGACGGGAGCGTCACCTGTTTACCAGAGGCCGCTGCGACAAGCAGCTTTTCCATGTCCATCACAACCCCGAAGTCACTCTGATCAAAACGACGACTCGGTTCATTATTCAGCAAGTCCAGCACCTCAAAGTATTGTTTTCTGTAATACTCCGATGGGCTCTAAAACGCGTGCTCGGTTTGGCAGGTGCACGTCGTTAGCTCGCGACGACGCTCACACGTGACGTGGTTGATAAACAATGCACACTCATTTCAAATCAAAATGCAGTCAGTGGGAGTTTTTTTTATCGGCAGCAGTTGGTGAGAGTGAGTGAAGGTGTGTGGTGAGTATTGTTTGGCTCGTAAAAACACAGATACAACTTAGGCTTTTATTCATATAAAATAGTTTGAGTACAAAAGTTACCCGGGCCGTGGCCCCCCTGGGCCCCCCGGTTCCGCGCTCTGAGAGGAGGGATTGGTGAACTTTGTCCATGTTCTTCTATTGCATTTTTTTTGTAAATCATTTTAATGGGTTGCTAACGGGTTCAACTCTTAATCCCCAAACGTTACCCTAATTAGTAGAAGTAACTGAACTGTCTTGGTAATCCACATATTTGCTGCATAATTGACACATTGTGTAATTGCCATAATCCAGTACATACTTTTATGCTATGGATAGATACTCAAAGTAAGAGTACATTTATTAAGTTTTGACAGATATCCATTTCAAGCTTGAGGCCATACATTGATTTAACCCAGTTCATGTTTCAAGTCCGTTCAATCAACCTGTCATTGTCTGTTTATGTGTGGTCGTTATTCTATGAGTTGATTTTTTTTATTTTATTGTATTGTAAGTTATAGAGACTGATGCCAAAATGTTTATTTAAATTCAGTTTATGAATTGTATAGGCTATAGAGTGATTTCATAGTGCCTTTAATTATTTTTGGCTTTATGTAAAATATAACAGTCACACAAAGTCTTGCTCTTGTCTTGTCTTCTTCTACAAAATTAACTCAATACATTGTGCATTATCAAGAAAACACACAAACACACACGGTTGTAATTGTACATCACTGCTCACTACGAGACAATGTGTCCACCAGGTGGGAGTGTTGAGCTTCAGATTGTCTTTCTTAGGCACACCACACTTTGTTCCATGCATATCTAACTAGCTGTGTTCATAAAGTAAAGTGTACAGCAGACAATTCATATTTAATATGTCTAATGTATGTTACACTAATGTACACAATGTAATATAAAATATTTAGAAAAATAGTAATGTAGAGTACAGTCACGGACGGTGCTTAAGTACAGTTTCTATAAGATTATTACATTATTTTAAAAGTGTAGACGCGGGAACATCTTCTGAAGCCAAGAAGATTAATATTTAAAATAGGTTTTAGTGTCCAATGAGATATTAGGAAAGGATGAGTGACAGGTTAGACAACTATAGGCAATAGTCAGTTATATCTCCAAAGAGTTTTACGGATTTTGTGCAAATGTTTGGTGTATTTGGCTCAATAATCAAAGTTAAAAGTTGGCAAATAAAATGTTGCTTTGTAGCAAATGTCGGTTAGGTAGCAAAATGTCTTTGTGTGATCCTTATCCTGTCCTGTTCCATAATGGATAACATCTCCTCCATGCCTCCACTGCGGTCAAGCCAGCCGTCTCTCGTTTTCGCGTGGTCAAGCCAGCCGCTCCAACATTTTCCAGTGCGCCCGTATTGCCGACTTTATGGCAAATTACTTTGAGGCGCTAGTTTACTGCAGCGTGTGGAAACTTCCGGTTTTCAAAATAAAACGTGGGTATTAAATGTATTAAACGTTTATTTAAAAAATATGAAGAGTGTTAAGATTTGATTTTTAAAAAAGAAAGTAAGAGTTGTGTCTCATAAAACAAGTATGATCCTGCACTAATTTTGAGCCAATAGGTCACATGACCTGGAAGTTATTGAGCTTTAATGCTCATATTTACATTATGAAATGTATTAAAAATTAATATAAAATATAAGGGGAAGTAAAATGATATAAAAAGAGGTGTGTCTCATACAGCAGGTGTAGATCTACTGTCCTACACTCATTTTGAGCCAATAGGTCACATGACCTGGAAGTTATTGAGCTTTAATGCTCATATTTACATTATGAAATGTATTAAAAATTCATATAAGATATAGCCTAAGGGGAAGTAAAATGATATAAAAAGAGGTGTGTCTCATACAGCAGGTGTAGATCTACTGTGCTACACTCATTTTGAGCCAATAGGTCACATGACCTGGAAGCTATTGAGCTTTAATGCTCATATTTACATTATGAAATGTATTAAAAATTCATATAAAATATGACAAGTGTTGAAATGCTATAAAAAAAGAGGTGTGTCTCATACAGCAGGTGTACATCTACTGTCCTACACTGATTTTGAGCCAATAGGTCACATGACCTGGAAGTTATTGAGCTTTAATGCTCATATTTACATTATGAAATGTATTAAAAATTAATATAAAATATAAGGGGAAGTAAAATGATATAAAAAGAGGTGTGTCTCATACAGCAGGTGTAGATCTACTGTCCTACACTCATTTTGAGCCAATAGGTCACATGACCTGGAAGTTATTGAGCTTTAATGCTCATATTTACATTATGAAATGTATTAAAAATTCATTAAGAAATATGAGAAGTGTTAAAATCCTATAAAAAGAGGTGTGTCTCATACAGCAGGTGTAGATCTACTGTGCTACACTCATTTTGAGCCAATAGGTCACATGACCTGGAAGCTATTGAGCTTTAATGCTCATATTTACATTATGAAATGTATTAAAAATTCATTAAAAAATATGAGAAGTGTTAAAATGCTATGAAAAGAGGTGTGTCTCATACAGCAGGTGTAGATCTACTGTGCTACACTCATTTTGAGCCAATAGGTCACATGACCTGGAAGCTATTGAGCTTTAATGCTCATATTTACATTATGAAATGTATTAAAAATTCATATAAAATATAAGGGGAAGTAAAATGATATAAAAAGAGGTGTGTCTCATACAGCAGGTGTAGATCTACTGTCCTACACTCATTTTGAGCCAATAAGTCACATTACCTGGAAGTTATTGAGCTTTAATGCTCATATTTACATTATGAAATGTATTAAAAATTCATTAAAAAATATGAGAAGTGTTATATTTTTATATAATATAATAATGAATTTTTAATACTTTTCATAATGTAAATATGAGCATTAAAGCTCAATAGCTTCCAGGTCATGTGACCTATTGGCTCAAAATGAGTGTAGCACAGTAGATCTACACCTGCTGTATGAGACACACCTCTTTTTATAGCATTTCAACACTTCTCATATTTTATATGAATTTGTAATACATTTCATAATGTAAATATGAGCATTAAAGCTCAATAGCTTCCAGGTCATGTGACCTATTGGCTCAAAATGAGTGTAGCACAGTAGATCTACACCTGCTGTATGAGACACACCTCTTTTTATAGGATTTTAACACTTCTCATATTTTTTAATGAATTTGTAATACATTTCATAATGTAAATATGAGCATTAAAGCTCAATAACTTCCAGGTAATGTGACTTATTGGCTCAAAATGAGTGTAGGACAGTAGATCTACACCTGCTGTATGAGACACACCTCTTTTTATATCATTTTACTTCCCCTTATATCTTATATGAATTTTTAATACATTTCATAATGTAAATATGAGCATTAAAGCTCAATAACTTCCAGGTCATGTGACCTATTGGCTCAAAATGAGTGTAGCACAGTAGATGTACACCTGCTGTATGAGACACACCTCTTTTTATAGCATTTTAACTCTTCTCATATTTTTTAATGAATTTTTAAAACATTTCATAATGTAAATATGAGCATTAAAGCTCAATAACTTCCAGGTCATGTGACCTATTGGCTCAAAATGAGTGTAGGACAGTAGATCTACACCTGCTGTATGAGACACACCTCTTTTTATATCATTTTACTTCCCCTTATATTTTATATGAATTTTTAATATATTTCATAATGTAAATATGAGCATTAAAGCTCAATAACTTCCAGGTCATGTGACCTATTGGCTCAAAATCAGTGTAGGACAGTAGATGTACACCTGCTGTATGAGACACACCTCTTTATATAGCATTTCAACACTTCTCATATTTTATATGAATTTTTAATACATTTCATAATGTAAATATGAGCATTAAAGCTCAATAGCTTCCAGGTTATGTGACCTATTGGCTCAAAATGAGTGTAGGACAGTAGATGTACACCTGCTGTATGAGACACACCTCTTTTTATAGCATTTCAACACTTCTCATATTTTATATGAATTTTTAATACATTTCATAATGTAAATATGAGCATTAAAGCTCAATAGCTTCCAGGTCATGTGACCTATTGGCTCAAAATGAGTGTAGGACAGTAGATGTACACCTGCTGTATGCGACACACCTCTTTTTATAGCATTTCAACACTTCTCATATTTGACATGAATTTTTAATACATTTCATAATGCAAATATGAGCATTAAAGCTCAATAGCTTCCAGGTCATGTGACCTATTGGCTCAAAATGAGTGTAGCACAGTAGATGTACACCTGCTGTATGAGACACACCTCTTTTTATAAGATTTTAACACTTCTCATATTTTTTAATGAATTTTTAATACATTTCATAATGTAAATATGAGCATTAAAGCTCAATAACTTCCAGGTCATGTGACCTATTGGCTCAAAATGAGTGTAGGACAGTAGATCTACACCTGCTGTATGAGACACACCTCTTTTTATATCATTTTACTTCCCCTTATATTTTATGTTAATTTTTAATACATTTCATAATGTAAATATGAGCATTAAAGCTCAATAACTTCCAGGTAATGTGACCTATTGGCTCAAAATTAGTGCAGGATCATACTTGTTTTATGAGACACAACTCTTACTTTCTTTTTTAAAAATCAAATCTTAACACTCTTCATATTTTTTAAATAAACGTTTAATACATTTAATACCCACGTTTTATTTTGAAAACCGGAAGTTTCCACACGCTGCAGTAAACTAGCGCCTCAAAGTATTTGCCATAAAGTCGGCAATACGGGCGCACTGGAAAATGTTGGAGCGGCTGGCTTGACCACGCGAAAACGAGAGACGGCTGGCTTGACCGCAGTATGCCTCCAAACCTTATTTGAAGGTTGTAGGTAAGGGACTGTACGATATTTACCGGGGGGGGAGGGCCGGTCGTCAGGGGGGGAGGGCCTAGGATAATTTTTTTAAGCCTTAGGGGAGGGCCCAGGAGAATATTTTTGGCCTGGGGGGAGGGCCGAGGAAAATTATTTTATGGGGGGGCAATCGTCATGACTCATGCCGAGTTCGATGTTTAAATGAAAGTTAGGATAGCCTGTAAGGAAGTGAACGTCTCCTTTACCATAACCATAACCCTTTTTGGAGTGAATTGTTTCACAGTAGACTGCGGACGCTGTAGACTCTGCTCTGCGAGCGGACGCTGTAGACTCTGCTCGTCTCATACCACCGCGAACGGGTTTATGAGACCCCAGATCGTTTCACACAGACGCGGGAGGGTACCTTTGGCGTCAGTATCCAGGGCTTAATTTGGGCCGGAACACGCCGGAATATGTTCCGGCACCTCCAACGGTGGATCCGGCACCTTTTTTATTTTTTTATTCCCCCCCCCCCGCCGTCAGTGGTTACGATCGCGCAACCCCGTCATCAGTCCGCGGTCCCCCCTCCCGTTGACAATCACGAACACACACCCCCCCCCCCACCACCCACCCCCGGGCGTGACAAATCGTCGGTAGGCCTATATTACGAGTTGGGATGAGAACGGGTTGTCTGCCGAAACCGTCAAGTCTAAATCATGCGATAGGCGCGCACGATGACATCCTCACAGCATGCACACGGGCTGTGTGTGGACTCGGGTCTGCGG
Source organism: Merluccius polli (assembly GCA_030340625.1). NCBI lineage: Eukaryota > Metazoa > Chordata > Actinopteri > Gadiformes > Merlucciidae > Merluccius > Merluccius polli. The sequence continues at coordinate 253,570 of JAOPHQ010003135.1, read as the reverse complement.
CTGAGTCCGCGGCCGGGTCCGCGGGTCCGGTGCTGGGTCCGCGGCTGGCGGGTCCGGTGCTCCCGTTGACAATCGCGCACCCCCCCCCCCCCCCCCCCCCCCCCCCCCGTTGACAATCGCGCCGAATGTAGCATATTGTAATGCAGCGTTGAATGGATGAATAGCTTACATAAGGGTCCCCAGCACTTTTCAAACCACACTCAAGCTTATGGTTATTGTCCCCACCACTTCTAAAACCAAACTGACGCCACTGACCACATAGACCAAGAATCGCAGGGTGATCATTAGTCGCTCTTAGTCACAGTAGTTTGTGTTTTGTCTTATAATAGCCTATAAGGTACAATGTCATCAGCCAAGTTGTGAAATTATTGGGGGAGTCTCGTAACATTGATAAAAGCATGCTTGTCCCCATTCTCAAGTTCAAGGCACAGCGTGGCATAAACCCCTGCTCTTGCTGCGTGTGTACCCGTGTGTGTGTATGTGTGCTTATGTGGCCGTTTTAACCTTGTAAACGTCATTTTCCGACCAATTTTATTTGATTCACGTAGCGGGGAGGGCCTAGGAGAATTTTTTTGAGCCGGGGGGAGGGCCCCGGAAAAAAAAAATTACCAGGGGGGAGGGCCAGGCAGAACAATTTTAACCCGATCGTCTGGCGACCGGCCCTCCCCCCCCCGCTAAATATCGTACAGTCCCTAACAGAAAATGGCGTTTCAGGTGTTAATCAGCTGACACCCCCCCACCCCCCTCCAAGTGTTAAGGTCCGTTTTTCTGATTACTACTACCCCTAAATCTCTCTCTCTCTCTCTCTCTCTCTCTCTCTCTCTCTCTCTCTCTCTCTCTCTCTCTCTCTCATAAATATAGAGTTCACACACATCATCTATACATCTTTCTCTGTGACACATGTGTGACACATGTGTCACAGAGAAAGATGTATAGAGCTGGCCCCTCGCTAGCTGGTCCCGGATGTCTTGCCAGAGGACATTCATTTACCCATAAGGACATTTTCAATTTGCTTTTATGAGGATATAATGCATTGTAGGAACTGAATGTTGCCATATATGTGATACAAAGTGCACAATATATACACCAATGCGATATTATTATTGTATGTTTATTCACCGCATTTCAAGAAACATAATTACACTACCCCAGAAACCTTGGCGGTCATACAGGCTCTCGCTATCTCAGTAGCCTTCAGTTCAGTCTATGGTAGGCTAGCTCATAGCTGCCCACTCCCCCCAGCACCGTTGTCAGGAAAGAAATGGTGCTCACTCTATTGCGTCTTGTGGCTTTTTATCAAAATGAGCTTTGTTTTCTTATGATTGCAGTCTGAAGCAAAACACTATGCCATAATTCAGTTTCAATTCAGTCAACACTAAAATCATGGCAGCAGAGAGCGGGAGTCGTCCGGACTGTAGCTAGCTACCCAGTCTGTGGTAGATTTAAATAGGACATTATGTAAACAGATCACGTGGTGAAAGGTCTTTACCAGGAAGTTTAAGCTACAGAAACACAGACCCGCATGCTTATCCACTCATGTTCTTGAACTATACGACCCCAACAAAGAGCTGAAGCTGTCAGCTGACGCGTCATCGTACGGCCTTGGCGCCATCCTCCTGCAGAAAGAAAAGGTTGCATACGCACCCCGCTATTTGACCCCTACAGAACAGCGGCACACACAGGTGGAAAAAGAGGCTTTGGGTCTAACCTGAGGATGTCAGAGGTGCAAGGAATTTCATAGGGAGTCACTTTCACCTTGAGACAGACCACAAACTGCTTGTGAGTCTGTTGGGGACTCTCAGGTTTATGAGGGACAGCTACACCATCTCACACTCACACACACACACCAGGCAAATCCCTGCCGATCACGCGCGGCCTCGAGCTCCAGACACAAAGCACAAAGTTTGAGCAGCTGAGACCTAATGGAGGATACCAACAGCTATGTGGACTGGGTGTTGGAGAATGTACCTGCAAGTTCAACATACGTTGGGTGAATTTGACAGCTAAAAGCGTACAGCATATTCTCGATGACGCTATGATGCAAGAGGGTTGGCCTGATCACAGCCAACTTAAAGGCATTGTCAGAAACTATTGGCCCGAAAGAGCTTACAGCTCAGGGGCTCCTGGCGGGTGATTCCCTCAGCTATACGCAATACAGTCCTTGAGAAATGGCACGAGGGACATCAAGGTGTTGTTAAATGCAGGTAGCGTGCCAGAGATTCAGTGGACAGCTAAATGAGCTTGGGCTCATATTGCAGGGCATGCATCAAGGAGCGAGCCAATCCTGTGGATCCGCTGATGACCAGCGAGTTTCCAGAAAGACCCTGGCAAAAACATGTTCCCTCTACATGGCAACAATTACTAGGAGTGGAGTACTTTTCCAGATTTGTGGAAAGACCACTCAAAACCAAAAAGTCAGCCAAAACATGAAGCAGCAGGGTTACAGGGCCAGTTTGATCGACAATCGTGGAAAATCACCTAGTCTCGGTAAAGTGGCAGTGTCCAGCCAAAGAGCCTACCTGTCACACATGTGGGAAAAAGGGACTACAGCAAAATTAGCTTGTACATAAACGCAGGGCATGCATCAAGGAGCGAGCCAATCCTGTGAAGCTGCTGTTGCTGCTCCAGAAAGGCCCTGGCAAAAACTGGGAGTGGACATGTTCACTCATCATGGCAATAACTACTTACTTTTTCAGATTTGTGAAAATCGCCAAACTAACTCCTAAAGGTTCAGAGGACGTGGTAGTCCACCTAAAGTCCACCTTTTCACACCACAGCATCCCAGAATCACTCTACAGTGATAATGGGCCACAGTTTGCAAGTCAGCACTTCACCTTCTTCTCAGCAGACTATGGGTTTAGACACATCACGAGTAGACCAAGGTTCGCCCAGAGCAATGGGAAGTCTGAGCTCTGTGTACAGACAAAGTATGCTGAAAACGCTTCTAGCGTACAGAGCAACATCATAAGTAGCAAATGGCTACAGCCCAGCTCAACATCCTACTCTGCTCATCCCAGAACTTCCTGACCGGGCAATGCTTGCTCATAAAGAAAGGGAGAGAGGAGACAGAAGGATGCAGCAGCCTTCAACACAAGACACAATGAAAGGGACCTCATTCGGCTTGCACCAGGACAAGAGGTGTGGGTTACAGACACAAGGCACTGTGGTGTCAACTCACCCCCACTCAAATCTGGTGGAAGGGCCCCATGGCACCATCAGAAAAACTGACATCATCTTGTTCCTATAGACGGGTTTCCCATTTACAAACAGGCTTGGATGCGCGCGCAGCCATGGGGCAATAAACCGCTTTGTTCCCATAAGCTACTGTGGTCACATTAGCGACTACATCAAATAATCAATGTATAAACGGCATTGTATTGCATTTTTCCTTGTAAAGCCTGATAATGGAATGAAAAAACACTATTTCCAGAAGTGAATGTGTTGGTTTGTCTTTCTTTTGCATATTAATGTAACGTAGCTAATGTTTGTAGTGTCATCCTAATATCACTGACGCAAAGACTATAATTTGACTGCATAAATAAATGACAGAATTGAAAATCTTGAAAATCTAAGAAATGCTAGAAGGCTAGCTTTAGTTAACTGAGTCATGATAAACAATATACGATTTATGAACTTGGCTTTCGTGGTTTAGTTGTTCATTGTTGAACCTGTCCATGTCACCTTGTGACAATATCAAAGATAATCATTTTAAACAGTCAATGACATGTTTGGCAGTTTAACAGTTATCATTTTGTCTTGATGCTGCTTATGCTATCTCGATAAGTAAGTTACGTCTTATGTTGGACATTTGCGAGACATTCAAAAAGTAATTCTTTATAACATAAAAAAACCCAAGTCTCACATAAAACCTAATTTTGTGTATTTGTTTCCACCACAGAATCATGTCACAGTTAATGTTTTGTGCATTCCCTCCTATTTTTATCATATCCATCCCCTCCATATTAGGCTTAGGCTATAGTGCATTTATAGATTTTCCTATATTTTTTGAAAAATAAGATAAGGACAAAGATCATAAGATATGGACATCAAACCTCCTCTAGTTATAGATTGGAAAATCTATGAATGCACGAAAATAACCCTAATGGGAGGGGATGGGCAGGTGTGGCAACATCTGGCAGGTGACGTCTCTTACATCGGATGCCACATAGTTCTCACTACTGGGGAACGGAAAGGGGAAATATTATTCCTGAAGATGAATAGGTATTGGATAGCCTATGTCCAAATGGCCAACTATTGGCCCAATATAGGACATTATAGCCTACACATATTGGATAGAAAAGCCTAGTGTATCTAATAAAGAAAATCTACGTGCATACAAATCATCCGCCCTTTCTGTTTTTAAGGGAGTGAATCCCACGGTATGTTAAACATACTATATCCCTGTCCATTTGTAACTAGCGCAGTTAGCGGCACAACAAATCCTTGCCATCGTGACGGTTGTCTCTGTGTATTCCACGCTTTCTGCCCCCTGGTTGCGCGCATATCTTCTCTGACGTTGCCCAGAAACCCATCTAAACCAGAGACTGAGAGACAATCAGTATCCAATCAGTCTATGGAGAGTGAACCGGTTTTACCACATCCACCCTTATACGTTTTCTCTTAAAATGCATAGCTTTTGCTATGTTTACACCTATTGTACACACTAATTCAGAGTTTTAGACCCCCTGAAGCGGAGATTATTGAAAACACCGCTGACCCCTTTTCATGTTGAATACTCCGGGGTTGGACTTGTCTGGATGGGTAGGATACGGAGATTTTAGAGACCAATGACGCAGACGTCCACGTTCGCCTCCTTAATTCGGTTTTATCGGTCCACGACGTGTCCTTCCCTGATTCGCCACACCCCTGTCATGTGACCATTTGACATGGGGTAACATATTACAGGTGTCGATGGCCATGTTGTCTATGCTAGCAGCTCTTGTGCAGTTAGGTTCCGCATTTTATAATGCCACTACTGCCTACATGCGACAACCTGCTTCCTGTTTATAACGGCACACACATGCCCAGTGTACGTGAATGGTCATGTGATATGCTTTTTAGTATGGCGTGCGAGTATGGACGGAGATTCTTTCTGAAACAGTGCTAAAATGCTTGTGAGGGCGGAGATCATTTTCGTTTTAAACCGCCGTGTAAAACCGAAAATGTATTGGTGTGGATGTAGCCTTGAGAATGTCTCACCTGCTGTCACTAGGACATGGTCTGGTAGAAAGGTAGTGAAGCCCCAGAGACTGGACTTCACTTTTTCATCAACTGAAAGTAAAGCTTACAAAGTGTGCAACACAAAGTGTTATAGTTTTTATATATATATATATATATATATATATATATATATATATATATATATATATATATATATGTATAGTTTAACGGAGAAAGGTCATAACTATAACTGACCTTAGTACGACATGGCAACGGGGAAGCTTTCTAAACGTAGTTCATTGTTAAAAAATAACTTTCATTCAAATGATAAGACAGGGATATAAAGATATCTGAGGGATGTTACAATCTCCTTGTATTGCCAGATAGTAGGGGATGAAGTTTCCCTTATAATTTAGAGGCAGTCGGAGAAAGTAATGGGGGTAGAACAATGAAGCGATTGGTGTCGGCACATAGTGAAGCATATTTCACTCCAGATGGTTATCAACGATCACAAGGTTTACTTTAAAAGGTTTCATGTACTGTGGCTTCTGATAACAGTAACACCAGACATTATAACCAGCAGTACCACAGGGGTTTTACACATCTTTCCATTTGAATCTGATTTACATATCATCACCACGTAACCCAAACCTTTGGCCTATCTATGTAGCAGAATGAAATGTGTTCTGTTGTCAGAAGATTGTCACCACGAGATGCCGACAGTTCTCACTTGTCTTCATTTATACTAAGAGATGAACCCATGTTTCACATATGCAGCCCATGAAACACAGGATGGCCTGACATATGTCAGCATATCTAGCCTGATATATGACAGCATTTGAATGTTAATGGCCACTGGCCACTGGGTGGTCTGTCTGTGTTATGTCTTACCCTGACTGTTTCGGGAAGGAGGCAAACGCCAGCCTGAACTCCATCAGCATTGTTATGTCTGCTGTAGAAATCAACCGAACAAATGGACCTACTGGCTGATAAGTGTGGTAAGAATAATACATGGCTACTTTCACTCATGTACAAGGAATCTTTAATAAAAGACAAAAGAGGTACGCTCTTACAGAGAAGATATACACAGACATAAAATACATCCCCCAATCATACACACTGTGTTGTGTTCTTATGTACAAACAGGAAACAAAAACCAAACACTGCAAGCTCTCTCTCTCTCTCTCTCTCTCTCGCTCGCACTTGCATGCATGCACGCATTCACACACACACACACACACACACACACACACACACACACACACACACACACACACACACACACACACACACACACACACACAGAGGAGGAAAGATGAAAGGCAAACACATTCCTAAAAACACAGATACAAACTGGTAACCCCCCCCCCCCCCACACACACACACACACACCCCAAGGCTAATTCAGAGGATGTTTTATCTGCTGGACTTCAAATGTTGCAAAATATTAAAATCCGTATATTATATCATATTACAATGACTGTAGTGACACAGGGATGCTTGGTTGTAACTAAACATCGACTAAACAAATTGTATTTGTCTTACTGTGCAAACAGAGGTAATCTGGAACCACAACACTTGTGAAACGGTTGCCAAAAAGTTATTTTACAGCACTATTAGACCATACAATACACATTTATAGAATTTTATTAGTTTGGCCTGATGTATAAACACCACAAAATTCATTTGAATAATTTAAAGTGGCAATCCGGGAGAGAAATGTGTACACTTCCACATGGATTTTGTACTCATCGGTTCAGTGTCATGCTTCGAAGATAGTGACATAGCAAACTGGAGAATGCACATCTTGAGAAGGTACACAAGGAAGTACATAAAACACATTAGTCAACACCTTAGATGAGATCTGTGAAACAGGCTCATGTCTAAAGTCCCCTTGTACAGACACCAAGCCAATAGAAATGGATGCCATGGATGGTGGTGGGAAGAGAAGGATGTAATAGAGGAGAGTGGTGACGAGAGTAGAGAGCCGAGCCAGGTGCAAGACATGTTTGTAAATGGTTTAGGTGGGAAATACAAGACAGGTGGGGAAGACATGGCGAGTTGGAGTGGAAACCATGCACATTTAAAACATTGGCGAAGGGTGACACTAACTACAACCAAAAACAGAAATGGAAGCAGAGCGGTGGATCCGCTGAATGAGCTGGGAGGAGGTTAAAGTGTTCCTTCGTCCAGCAGTTTGTTGATGCCCTGGCAGATCTTCCTGAGGTTCAGTCTGTACTCCTCCCCATCGCCGTACAGCTCGGCCAGGAAGTCGCCGTGGGCAAAGTGGTTGAAGACGTGGTCGATGCGCGCGTGCGAGCGCGCCGTCAGGTGATGCTCCACCAGCGAGTGGAGCAGGTCTCTGCACTCCAGCAGCAGCTCCGACAGAATATTCCTGTCGAACGTGTACTCCACCTCGTAGAAGCTGACCGCCGTCATGGCCGACTGGTTCATCTTCTTCTTGAACCTCTCCACCGTGTCCAGCTCGTCGGGGCTGAACTGGTGGTTGCGGTAGAGGACGCCGATCTTCAGGGCGATCTTGATGACGTCCTTGATGATCTTGTGCGCCTCTTTCTTGCTCTTGGTGAACTCGCGGCTAGCCTTGTAGAGCTCGTCCAGGATCTCGCTGCTGGTGTCGTCCGTCAGCAGGTTGGCCACGGCCATGGTGGCCATCTTGCTGAGGATCTTCTTCTGGGCCTGCATGGCCAGGGACCGCGAGTTGAAGCTCTCTTGGCCTGCAGAGAGAGAGAGAGAGATTACAGTTTTTTATACACACAAAATATGGAACTATGCACACAATTCTGAATACCTGAAGCTCATGTATCAACAGCAAGACGCCAGACTGCTCAGCTCTAAGCACAACTCCATTGTTTTCACTCATATAGAAATGCTAAATCACATTTTTGCACAACTCTAAGCACAAATCGCATCATTTAGCACACTTTGTTCACCTGGCCTTCAAAAAGCCACAACTAATTACCAATTAGTCTCACTCACTTCTCACCTCTCACCAACTCAATTTGGAAAACCACTCAATCATGTGTCAGAGCATAAAGGAGGCCTCAGGTGACCTCTACTGCGTTGGGGAAAAAAGGGAGCAGCTTGGAGATCAGAAAGTAGGAGGAAGAGGAATAGTGGGAGCAAGAGCAAAAGCAAGAGGAGGTGGAGGAGGAGGACGGGGTTTTTTTTGCAGTCAGTTCAGTCAGCTGAACATTTGACTGTAGACTGTTGACAGTAACAAATACTGTAAATATTTGCTTTCTTAACTTTTCATATGTGTGCACTGAATTTCATCATTACAAAACGCCCAAAAGACAGTCCAGACATTTTCTTACTGTAGTGTTTTTTTACACAGTATCAGTGCCAAAATAGGTAACATTTGTGTATTGTCAGAACGCTAACTATGTTTCAGTATCAACTATAATTTCAGTATGACTCTGGGAAGCTGGTTTGTGAGTTAAGCCCATTGGAACTCATTGGATAGACAAATATGCATTGTACCCTATTCTGATACAATTGTGTCACTGCAATATGTGATGGCAACAGTCCATACATACAGTACAGACAGTATAAAGACTGGCAACAGTCTTTATACTGTCTGTACCATACAATTGCAACCTATTACAGTAAACCCTAAACTTTAAAAAAGGAGAAAAGGGAAACAATTTCTTCACAATTTTATACAATATAATACATAATACATTAAGTTATGTAAACAGTATTTTGATTATAGTATGTGTTTACATAATTGATGCTCAGCTGTTGGCTGCGTGCGCCGCTCTCGACGATATGATAGCTGTGTTTATCGGTTTGGTGGAATGAATCAGTGTTGAGAAGAGAGGAAATGGTTTTGAGTGCAGTGTTTAGAGTTTTAACAAAATGGTGGTCAACTCTTTCCAGTTTTGTGTTCTTGAGCGAAAGTTTCAGGAAACTTGTTCAAACGATTAAATTGTAAGCAAGAGTGAGAGATGAAGCAAGATATATATATATATATATATATATATATATATATAGAGAGAGAGAGAGCGAGAGAGAGAGAGAGAGAGAGAGAGAGAGAGAGAGAACCCAAAGCGAACCCGTTTGGTAATACAAACATGTTTTGAGTCATGCCAATAAGGCAAATTAAATTGAATTGAGAGAGAGAGAGAGAGAGAGAGAGAGAGAAATGGACCACGAGACAGAGAGAGATGGACCGAGAGAGAGATGAGAGAGAGATAGAGAGATAGAGTGAGGGAGAGAAAAGACAAAAAGTGAAAATATGGAGAGAAGATATAATATAAAGTTGGAGACATGATGAGAGAGAAGATGGAGAAATGGAGAGAGGAATGGGGAAGGGTTGGGAAATGTTTGGGTTAGCCCAACAGATTGTGAATCAGTAATGTGTGTTTATTATTTTAAACAAACAGATGAAGGGAAAGGAAGAGATGAGTCAGGGCCGACCCTCAGCCTCAGGCTGATGAAACCTTGTCTATTCATCAGAAGCTTATTTGCCACAACAAGATGTTTTTCTCTTCATTCGTTATTCATACTCAATTAACAGGATTTGGACTTAAGTGACTTAAGTGGGTTCCCTTCAACTTTTGGGATGGATTCTGCCCTTAATCTTTCAGAAAATACTTATAATACTACATAAAAACTACAAATAAAACGAAATTGTGGCTTTCACTGTTTTCTGTGGAGGGCAGAAACAGGCATAGGCCCACTGTGTGACGATGATCTCCATTGCAAGATAATAAAAGAGAGTGCATGTTATTTAATCTACAAAGGTTAGCACATGTGCAAAGCTAAAAGTCCTTCACTTCCTTCACTTGGAAGCTAACCACATTGTGTGGAAGAAGGGCGGAGGCTGGGTGTGTTGGTGGCAGGCGCTCCCGGAGCAACGCCCGGCCGCCTGGATAACATCAAACAGCTGTTGGCTGCGTGCGCCGCTCTCGACGATAAGTGGCTCGACTGTGCTTGTGTGTGGATCTGCCTGCATCCCTGGTTCACCGTCCCATTGCACCGCAAACGGCCGCCGTGGCCTCGCTGGCCCGATATCACAAAGACAATGGACATCAAAGAGTGGCTATGAGTGTCTATGCAGCGTTTGCTGCCAGCAGGCTAAACACGCTTCCTACGGTGCAGATGAGGAGGAGGAGGAGGAGGAGGAGGAGGAGGAGGAGGAGGAGGAGGAGGAGGAGGAGGAGGAGGAGGAGGAGGACACAATGGATTGGTTTGTTTTAGTTGCCACCCAGTGAGAAATGACACACCAGATAACTGCTTGGATGATCAAAGCTCAAGGGAAAATATTAGCTTTCCTATTTACTTTGTCCCTACACACATACAGGAAAGGATAGATGGATGGATATTTAACCATGGCTTCATTAAAAAGAAACAGACCTCTCTATGTCTTGTGCTTGTGCCGGTTTCACTCCAGGAGATCTGTGTTATATTCACAGACGCCACTGCATAAATAGGTAACACCGTGGCACGCGCTCTAAAGGTGAGTGGCATCAAAACAGCCTTGGGTTTTCCAAAATAAATGTGTAGGCTATTTGAATCTGGCCACGACATGGGGCTATGAAAGCCTATGTGGTTGTCCACCCTCCCACCAGAGTGGGGGGAGATACTTTTTCTATCTAAAAATATCAACATCATCATCATGGTGTGGCAATGATTTTTCTCTGTATTTGGTTTACAACCTACAAAGCCCCCTGATTGGATCTGCCTGTGTTCAGCAGATAGGCCCATCGCTAAGTGACAGAACCTCACCTTCATCACTGTCTACAGCCTACTGTGGGGGTCCGTCTCTAGTGTCTCTGAGTGGCCCAGAGTCACAGCATGAAACCACGGGATAAATAAAGGCTGTTTGTGTTGTGAGTCAGGCTGACAGGAAGGGAGGAGTGAGATTTGCCTAGCGATGTTAGCACC